>CM030857.1:5458029-5858029 GCA_018105865.1 Metaphire vulgaris
CACAACTTGTTTTGAAATTTCATGTTTAAGAGATTAGCAGAATGCTTCTGTTTTAACCTCGATTAGTATACACGTGTGCAGTGGGATGGTGTGAATGTGTAGGGAATGTTTTCTTTGGTGCACAGCAATTCTTTAAAACTTTATTGCAGAACTCTTTCTCGTGTCTCAAATACAAGGCATACTGCAATTACAAATCCATATGTATTTGAGCTTGTTGAATTCAGATTCACTTGCTACAAAAGTCATGAACATTTCAAACTAAAAATCAGGACGGTCTGATTATTAGATCAACAATTATCCACTGTAAGTGTTATGTTATGTTAAAACATCAATTTATATAGCGCAATAATCATAGCTGAAGGCCAAAGTCAAGAGCACTTTACATTCTGCACTTATACGATATATCAAACAAGTACGTCTTAAGTTTCTTTGCAAACAATTCGAGGTTAGATTCCATAGACACGTTGTTAGGTAGGGTGTTTCAGAGGATAGTGTTCTCCCGCGTAACGGATCTCTTGCCAAGTTGCACGGTCTTGGATGGAGGGGGAACAAGCAAGTTAAGTGTGTTTTGTTTCTTTGAAATAAGTCTTATTGGATGTGTCCATCTGTTCTTGTAAAGCTAATTTGTTTCAAGTGAAGCCATTGCAAGTTTTTTGTCTACACACTGAACACTGAACAGGTTTGCTTCTGTGGCATATTTCTATTTTCATATGTCCTTCCACAGCATCTGTGTGACATTTAATTACTATAATTAGTAGCAAAGGATCATTGTCTTCAAATGCCATGGTTGATATTTCTTGCAGTTCAATTTGTGACAACAGAGGTGGCACAGTGAAGTCAACAACCAACCAGTTTTTGAGCTCGATATAATCTTCTGCGTGAAGGTTATTTGATGGAATGGCATATGTTAATAATGCTTGTTGGTTGCCAGTGGTGGGTGACCGGAAGATTCGGTACTGGAACATTCGGGACGAAAGATTCGGTACCGGAAAATTCGGTACCGGTCATGAAAGATTCGGTACCGGAACATTGGGAGCGGTATCTTCAGGATGGCAAATTCGGTTACATGTGTTAGACACTGGCTCTACCTCTCCCACCCCACGTCCCCTCCCCAATCCCAGGGTCCCTCTGGCTTTGGGTGTTGTCTATGCTTATATATATTTAGGTAGAATATTCAAGTAGAGTTTGGGTAGGTATACTATTGATAATTTTATTCATTTTACTGATTTATGCAGTTTTAGGGTTAGGGTTAGAATTAGGGTTATGGCTACTGATTTGTATGCCGAACATGTAGGCTACCGATTTATCCGGTACCGAATCATCCGGTACCGAATTATCCGGTACCGAATCTTCCACAAGTAAAATTTTGGTGCCGAATTCTCCGATACCGAATGTTCTGGTACCGAATGTTCCGGGAACCCCAGTGGTGTGCAGGGGGGAGCAGTGGAGTGCCGGTCTCAGTCATTCACTGATGGGGGGCATCAAAATGATAGGTGAAGTAGTGGTAGGTGCTATATAAATTGTAAGAGAATTGAGCCAACAAAGAAATGACTAAGCTTAACATATTCTTAAAATTAATGTGTTTATATCAGTGCAATGTTTTTTTGTTCTTAAAGTCTTTAAGATTTTAAGATATTTTACCTTGAACAATTTGGCCCTGGGCATCAACCGGCCTCTGCATGCCACTATTGGTTGCTGACAAACCTTTAGGGTTTGACGAGGTCCTAGTTTTTTCATATGACTTTGCTCATCAACAACCATTTCCAACATCAGATTTTCTGGATTGCCGAAGTAGACAGTCATTTGAATGACGGAATCAGTGACAACCTTTTCTTCTGTGTGCTTTGCCTGATGCAGATGCATGTTGTACTCGAGTGACGTCATCACATCATGCTCTTGTTTTGCATCTGGGCTTGGCTTTAATAGCATCCCACACAGGAGCACACTTGTGCAGTAGAAGACACCAGCATATGTAATTTGGTAATATACTATTTGCTGAGACTTACAGCCGAATGCATCCATTATTTGCAGTAGTCGGCCACTGCAGATGAGCCATTTTCCTGGATTTCTTCTGGAAAGATTTCAGAGCAGCAGCAACTGCTGAGTCTTCAATATATTTCATATAAATACTTTTAGTCTGTCCTCAAGTCTTTATTCATCAACTAGAAGTCTGAAGACTGCACCAGTAATGCCATTATTTGTTGCAGTTTCATTGCATTCTGTTCCCAATATTTTGGTCATGTTTAGTATTTTTTGCATAATTTCAAATACAACCGGTTATGATCGTGCTGATGAATTTCCCTCTGGTTCACATGTGAGTGATATGTTTTATATATATATATATATATATATATATATATATATATATATATATATATATATATAAATTTGCCCTCAGTACTTCATTCCCGAAGGTCTTATGAGAGAAAATATATATATATATATACAGTTATACACATACATGTCTACATTCTATATGCTCTATAGTGGTCTATAGTCACAGTTTGTAATGCCAACTGCTGCCTTTCTATTCCGGTTTTATCTTTCATTTTTCCTCACAGCTTGTTGCAAATATTGACTGGATGAATTAGTTGTTTCATTATCTCTTTGTTTCAGCTGAAGTTATTTTTGTCAACAATTTCAATTGATTCTGTATTGGATTTAGTGTCGGCATCGGATGTTTTGGATGCCTCATCATTCTGCTGATTACCTCTTTTAATATTCTTACATTTTTTTCACTGTTATCCAATCATATATCATCTGCTGTCACTCTGTCAATGCTACCTATAAACGTCTGCTTCTTGCTACTTTTATTTGCATTTGACTGTAACTTTGACATATATTTCTTTTCCATCTTTCTTCCCTTGTAAAGTTTCACCATCCATTCTAAATGAATCTTAGGCACTTCTGATTAGTTTCAGAATTGTGATATGAGAAACAGTTGGAATGAAAGCATTTTACATTCACATGCAGCTAAGTAAGAACTTGAATAAGCTTGGGGCACTACAAAAATTAATAAAATTACTTTACACTTTACATGGTTGTTTCTTCTCTCTGAGGCAAATTTTAATCAGTACAGTATTACACTTGACAAATCAAATTTTTTATTTTTTCACCACCCTAAATATACAGTAGGCATACAACTCCAATGCTTATATCTTACAGTTTGAACAGTTGCCTGAATGTGACTGTAATGAGGTTTTACTGTACAGTATGTGTTATGAGATTGCTTGTAGTTTGCCAATAATTTGTAAGAATGAAAAATAGTGTAGTTAAATGTTTTAATTGTGTATTTTGATACTATTTTCTGATGCTGATGTTGATGATGGTGGTGGTGATGATGATGATGCAGATTTAAAGTTTAAATTTATTCTTAATCCAGGATAAATAACTATAGATGAAGGCTAATATTTGGGAAGACTGCTGGTTGGGATGCTGATTATTCTGAATTATTTATTTTGTGGTTCTAAAAGAAACAAGCAGAATGCTTTATGTGTGTTTACTTATTTCTCTGTTACAGTAATAAGGTCTGACGGAAGTATAGTTTGAGTTTTTGGGTGCCATAATTTTCATATTTTGTCAAATTGTATGTTTAGTTTTTTGTGTGCAGTGCAATGAAGGACAGTCGCTTCAGCCCAATAACAGTTGAAGAGTTTTCGTGTCTTCACTGTTCAGTGTCCATACTTACAAAATTTGAAGAAGCACATGATTATCTTGACTGGGAGGTTGGTCATTCAAGACATCAGTGTCTATTTAAGATAGATTTGGCTCAAATCTTTTACTACCTAATCTTATATTATGTATAACTGTACTATCTAGAATAGAGGCAAAATAAAGTAGAAAATGACTTCTTATTGGTAATGTAACTTATACAATAAAATCTCTAATCATAGTAAAACTATTTGAAAGCAATAGTAAACAGAGGCACCTGATGCTAGAATCCGATTCATTTAATTCATATGGCACACATTTATGTATCAATGTGAAGGAAATAAGAGAAAAATGTATTGAATTTTGCTAATAATATGCTATATAAATATAAATGTGTGCCATATAAATGAAAATTGCAGGTGCAATACAGCAGGTTACCTTGATTTTGTGATGTACCTATATTTGAATTATTTATATTAAAGAAAATGCAATATGTGAAGGAACAAGAGAAAAACATATTGAATTTTGCTAATAATGCTCTATATAAATATAAATTTTCACCATATAAATGAACTTGCAGGTGTAATACAGCAGGTTACCTTGATATTGTGATGTACCAATATTTGAATAACTTATACAGAAGAAAATGCAAAATGTGAAGGAACAAGAGGGAAAATTGAATTTCACTAATAGTGCACTCTGTAATTGGCACCGTATAAGCAAGGATTGCATATTTTATTAGCAAGGTTACCTGTCCCAAATACCTACCTCGCCACCAGTATCAAGCGTTTTCTGCTTTTATCAACGGAAATTTAGTTACTGTAAACTAATATCTTGCCCGTATCGCATACGGGATTAACGCTTTTAACATGGTTTTCCTTGCCTGTATGACGTACGGGAGTAATGCTAAGGAGGTTAATTAATTTGGACAATTATTTTTAAAATTGTCATGAAATGACTTCTGCACGATACAGGTTGGTCGACATGGTATTCGCATTGAATTTGTCAATGAAAGGGACCACAGGAGGACAGCAACATACCTGCCTGAAGTAGCCACAGAGCAAGGTGAGCACTTTTGTTAAAGTCGTTTGGTTACTTAGAGGTACAGTAGAATCCCTCTATATCGAAGCTCAAGGGACTGAATAGTACTTTAATACATCCCAAGTTTTTGATATATCCAATTTCACAAGTCATTTAGAGCCAAATTAGGTTTTGGCAAAATGTGCCTGTCAACATATCATACCACCTAAAATATCGATTTTAGGCTAAAACATTAAGATTTACATAAACAAATGTTAAAAATAATTTGATAAATAATAAAAATCTATTTTTCTGAAATCTCGATTTTGAAATTTTACTGTTTTATCAATGCCAACTGATAAGTGGTGATCTGTCGCAAAAGTTGAAAGTGTCCAGATCTCCCATTGGATGGTTACATCCAACCCTTCCTTCCCTATCTCACGGAATTCCGGGAGGATGACCTTCGCAAAATTTTAAAATTTTATTGATATCCATGAGTTTTAGTGCATTCTGTATATGAAATATGTCGTTTGAATAACTGCTTTCACGTCTGTCATCATCATCAGTGTTTCTGTCTCTCGACAGGTCCAGGTATCCAGTTTCTCCACTCCGATCGATTGCTTGCTTCTTCTTTGAGTTCCTGATATCCTTTATTCATCATCCACTCCAACATCATCTTTCTCGGTCTACCTCTCACTCTCTTTCCCTCCATTTTTCCTTCGATTATTGTTCTTAGTAGAGAGTCATGCCGGAGGACATGTCCCATCCAATTTCTCTGCCTTTTCCGGATTGTATCTATCAGGCTTCTTTCTTCCTCTATCTCCTTCATGACTTCCTCGTTTGTTTTATGCTCTGTGTATTTTATTTTTAGCATTTTCCTCCAAATCCACATTTCAAAAGCCTCTAATCGTTTTATATCTTCCTTTCTCATTGTCCACGTCTCCGCCCCATACAACGCCACACTCCAAATCAATGTTTTTACCAATCTCTTTTTTAGGTTTAGTTTTAGTTTACTTTGCATCAGCTCCTTTCTCTTGTAAAAAGCTTCCTTTGCTATTGCTATACGTCTTCTTATCTCTTTATTGCATCTGGCATCAGTTGTTATCAGACTTCCTAGATAGCTAAATTCCTTCACTTGCTCTATGATCTGTCCATAAACCTTTATGTCTACTCTCATTCCTTCTTTTTTACTTATTACCATAACTTTAGTCTTCTTTGTATTGATTCTCATTCCATACTTTTCTTTTCTTTTTTCACGTCTGTAAACTCTATTAATTCACTGAAAGCAAAAAAAATGAAAGAGGCCAATAACAAATATTTTTACTTTGGGAGTGTAGTTACTTCATTGACTTTAGTGGTTCTGACACTCTCACAATCCCCAACATTTGTACAAGAATTGTAATACTTTCAATCCCATTAAAGAAATTATAGGTCGCCTTTAGTCAAAAGTTTAGACCAGGGATGTCAAAACCTTGGCCTGTGGGCCAAATTTGGCCCATGAGCTGATTTTAGTTGGCTTGCGAAATTATTTATGTTTTAAAATATTTTGCTAAATGCTTAAAAGATGAGCAACTTCGAAAAGAAGCATTTCCCCAATGAAAACAAGCAGCAATCATGTTATCTCTCTTTGCAAGCACTTACTTATGCAAGCAAGGCTTTTCAAATGACACTGCCAAAGACAAAACTTGAGATCACTTCTGTCCAGAGGAAAAGTCTGATCAGGTCACTGGCCTGGCCCATTGCCTCATCTGGCTGTGAGTCATGGACAGCAAATTAAGAGAAAGAAAACCAAATCAAATTCAAGCATTTGAAAACAAATGCATTAAAAAATGATGGGATTTGTTATACAAATTTGGTATCAAATGAGATGCTGTACAAAATGACTGGAGTAGAACAAGAATTTCTGACACATTTAAAATCAAGAAAAATTAGATATTCCAGTATATAGCTTCAGATCAACAGGGACTTAAAAGTAGATTTGATATAAGCAAGATTTCGAAATAGGCGAGTTCAATATACAGTATCGGTCTCTTTTGTATTTTGTATATTATTAATATTGTGTTGGGCAGGACCGACGCTTCAGCTTTGTTATAAGTGGAATTTCAATATAAGCGAGTTTGACATATCAGGATTGTACTGTACTATCGAGTCCCAATTTTTTGGGTGGTTTTATTTTAAAGAAATTATTCAATTTAGTGAATGCAGATTTTTAAACTAATTGTCATTTTGATTTAAGTGTATGCTTATTTTTTTCTTTTGTACAAATTTATGCCTTTAAAATACATGTTTGTCATATTAATCAATACAAGTTTCCATTTAGTAAAAAATGCAGAATTTTTTAGGTTATGCTGTGCTTGTTTTGCTGGACTTTGTAGGCCTCAGTCTCATGTACATTGGTTTAAATACTCAAATGTCTTTGCGGTAGATGAGCTAATTTGAATGATCTAAACACTTGTTGACCAATAATTAATTTTACATCATTAATACCGGTATATCTCTTAATTATTTAGTCATTTTCACAATGTTGATGATGACTTAAAAATTTGGAATTCTCTCTGTCCTCAGATGATTTGTTACTGTTAGTATTGGACCTGCCTGCATAGTTTCAACATCTCTGTTATAATTTAGGTTAGGTTAGGTTAGAAAGTCGATTTATATAGCGCAAAAACATGAACGAAAAATCAAAGGCTAGAGCGCTTTACACTAATACGATGTCTCGAAGAAATGAGTTTTAAGTTTCCTTGCGAACGATTCAAGATTGGACTCTCTGGACTCTCTGAAATCTTGCTTATATCAAATTTAATACCCTGTTATTTATGAAATCGTTGGTCCTGACCTGCTATGGGAATGTGATACTTTTCATTTGATAAAGATGAAAAGTTTATTGAATTGTAGGTTGGGATAGAATACAGACAATTGATTCACTTCTTCATAAGGGAGGTTTCAAAGGTTCCATCACTCCAGAAGTTCGCCGAGCGATCAAGTTGACTAGATATCAATCGGAGAAGTTGACTCTGAGTTACAGTGACTACATAGTTCAGCACTCTAGCCCTTATTTTGGCAGTGGTCATCTTATGCACATCAGCCACCGTCTGTCGCCTCTTCCGTCACTCGCCAACAGCCATCATCACCACCACCATCACCACCACATTGCCACCCTAAACAACCACCGAAGTCGGCAGAAACATTCTTCTTACTTGGGTCACCAACCTCCAAATCACCACCCGAACTCCTGATGTTGGGAGCGTGCAGCCTTAGTTGATGGAAATGGTGCAACAAATGGCCTGCGTTTTGTCACCGTCGGCAACGCAAACGGCCAGAGTGAGTCAGGTGACAACAGCCTCCGTCAGAATGTCAACTTCCGACCTAATACTAACTTTGTAGCCAGTCAGTCCAGTTACTGTGAATTGGTTGGTGAGTTCTTCAATTTTGTGCTCTGTGCGTTCTGTTGTCGTTTGATGGCATCCTGCCAAATGTCATCGAACAACAGGGATTCCTGATGATGATGTTGTCTATAGTCAACTCTGACATGTCACTTGAGACATTTATTGCATTAGGATATTTCTTTCTAACTGTACTTTCTTCTTGATCACTCTGTGCAATAGGACGTTGGATGCTTGTGTGACCAACAATGCACAAACAGCTTTCACAACATCTACAATCTACAATCTACAACTGGTAGTCAATACCGCAGACTACGGATTACAGACTGGATTTACTGCATTGCGCCAAGCTTTCGGGCAGCGCTATAGAAACTTTGTCTTTACTTACTTACTTACAATAGGAAGTCAATTATTCGACATTGATCTGCATCGACCAATTTCCATGCATTTGCCTGTAAAACAGCTTGCAATTGTTTGTCCAAATTAATATTTCAAAAAATTGTTACCGGTTGATGAAGCGTTACATCTGATAATAAGGCAGTATTTTCTTGATTATAATGCACCCTTGCATACAGTGCAAATTAGGGAAAGATTTAGGAGAATTTGTAGCATTAAATGGAGACTGCTTTTTAAAGAAACTGATTATATGCAAGTTATGAATATGTAATGATTGGAAATGTTGTAGACTTGGTGATAGATCTAATTCATTAATTTTTATGAGCATTTTAAAAACCATTTTAATATAGTAATTATTATGCTTCTATAAAATGTAAATTCATTGCTTGGGAACTAAGTTGATTATGTCTCTAAATTTGCTGAACTGTCATTATTTCACTTTGTATTTTCAAGCACACTTTTTAGACCTTTATTCCATTATTGAATAATGATGTTAGTTTTTCATTTATTTTGTGTTAAGCCTATTCAAGTTTTTCTTGTCAATACTTGAAAGACTTTTCCTGTAATTTATTGCTGTAACTTGAGGCTCTAAAAATATTACTGAAATCAGTTTATTATTTGAAATTACTTTAAAGAGACTGCTTATTTTTTGACAATGAATTTAGAATTCCTGAAAATTTACGCTACTATGAGATCTTTTTTGTTTTTTTTTGTAATTTTTGGGTTTTGATTTAATAAGGTTTTTTGAATATTTTAAGAATAATTGTTGTAATGCTATTCTTATTAGGTATTAACAATATCTGAAATGACTGCCTGGTTTTGAAGAACTGCATTATTTTGGGAGAATTTTTATTGTTTGGAAAGGGTTTATTATAGAGATGCACCGATCAGACTCCGGCCAATTATCGTGGCTGGCCAATTATCGGCCCGACCAATCAGCTGATTGTTGATCCGTTGAAAATTCTTTGTTCACTATTGAGTTTGACATATTGTCAAATGATTTGGATAAATGCTATCACGTTATTCCATCCGTAGTTCACACTCACCGGGTGACTGTACAAGAATTGAAGAAAGGTAAAGCAGCAGTCAACAAATTAAATTAAAATGTATCAAAAAACATGGGTATAAAAATGCACCCACTTTACTGGAAACTGAAAATGGAGGCTGGTATTATTTATGAGATTAGTGACTAATATATTGCTTCTGTGGTGAGGTAAATGTATTTGATAGTAAGAATTTATAAGGCTTCACGCTCTTACAGACTAGAGGCTTGATTTGGTCTGTGACCTAACTACAGTCAGTTCACAGATGGCAATCTGACATCATTGATTGCATGTAAGGCAATACATTGAAATTGTAATTTTCTCATGTCATGAATTTTGGCAACTGGATATTTAAGCGAAATTCATGTTAAATAGAAACTTATCAGAATATTTATGTCACCATCTGTAGCTCCTAAAGGTGGATCTGTGTTTGACCTATTTTGCAAAATGAGCAATGTGTTTTAAGTAAATTTCATACAATTACGTCATATGGGTGAGGTGACTTTGTCACAGGTGGCAGCACTTGCACAGTACCCATCTCTTGCTGTTGGGTCGCTAGCATTGTAGTGAAAGGGGCAGGATGGTTACTGGTTACTGAATCTGCTGTTTTTAAGACCGCCACAGTGCCTTCTGAGGGCACACCATGGTTAACGGAACCATGACTCTCGGGCTAAACTGTGAGAGATCGAAGTATGCTGGGCAGCAGCAATCTTCTTGATGAATGAACCTCCCCTCAGGTCAATGGTAGCCTCAGCAATATGAACAAGTGAGTTCACTACTAATGGACACCCTGGCTCTTCCACTGTGATACACATTGCCTACCACTCAGTACACACTTGTTGTGGCAAGGTCAGTGAACTGAGTGCTATGCTTTCTTCCTCCACTCATTTTCTTCATTGGTAGTTTCACTGCTTTCACGCTGACTAAGAAACATTCATCTGCAAGAACATGGTGGCATTCTAACTCTTATGGATGTAATGACTAATAATATAATTCTGTGTATAAACTTAAGTTTCTGTTCCTCTGTTTTCTTAATAATTTCGGTTTTCTACTGTAATTATTAATTATGTCATAAACAGTTGTGCATTAATTGGCCGATAATCGGTTAATGCCGATTATCGGCTGATGTTGGCTGTTGAGCTGCCGGTACTGATTATTGGCCACTTAGCTGATAATTGGCCAGTACTGATTAATGGCTGATAATTATCGGTGCACCTCTAGTTGATTGCAAACATAACAACAAGTGGGAATTGTCATTTTTTCTCAGCATTGTCCTTTTGCAAAGAAATTTGAAATGTATCTTTTTAAATGTTTAGGATAAGATTGCTTTCCCTCTTATATTGAATGATAGATATAAGTTGTCTCATGCTTTCTCTAAAACTTTTTGCATTAAAATGACCATTTACAAAATTGAAAGTTACTAAAAACTTGCATTATTTTTCATATGTAATGTGTTTTTTAATGAATTGAGTGGTTTTTATGATGTTCATGTGATATTTGACCTCTGAAGTTGTCCTGAGGATTATAAATTTTGTTTATATAGACAAATTTAAATGATTATCGTTGTGCTTTCATATTGGTCTATTTACAGAACAGAGAAGAGATGTTTAGCCTGTTGCCAAATCAATCAGCACTGAATGAATATGAATACCTATTTCTGGTCATTGCAATGTTTTAGCACTGACTGTCATGCTTGTTGTTGCAGTCATTTGAGATATGTGAGGTTTAAATTTGAGAAAATGCCAAACATTTCTTATAATATTGCCAGTCATAAAACGTATCTTTGCTAAATATACATTTTTTCTTTCCTTTTATTTATTTCAACTAGAGCAGTTATGTTTTTGGTCCAAATAATAGTGCAGTGTAAAATTTCTACTTTTTGTTATGTTTACTTCTAAGTTAACTTATAATACATTTATGGTTTGAAAATTTAAGCTTTGATTTATATATTAAGAGAACATGCAAGTTACTTCATTACTCCTTTTATACTTAAGCAAGCTTGTTGTTAGAACATCATTCCACTTATGTTGACCTTGAGAGTTGCTGTTTCAATCTCTTTTTAACTTTTGATACTCTTGTCCAACATATTCTAGTTGCTGGTGGCTTTTAATCACTGTCAACTCGAAAATATCAGACTTCTTCCGTATGATGATGGAAGAAATATGCCATCAGTGTGCATTTATTAGTAACTTGCTATTTAGGAGAGGTGGCAGCGAAGATTATAGCAGTTCCCAAGTGATGATTGTGTTGCACCGATGAGATCACTGATATGAACGATCTCTTTCCATCTACTCTGGCTGCATGCTATTATTTTAGGTGAAATGTTATTCAGTGTTTTGTGGAGTTTGTATCATAACTATAGCTATGCATTTGTATGTATCATTGTGTATGTTTCATTGTCATTCTTGATGTGATGTAGAAGGAGGGATCATATAACCCAGTCATCATGCATTACTGACATGAATTCTGCAAATTGTCAAGTGCATTGGGCCACCATCAGCCTTACTTATTTGGTGTTTGTGATCACTAGATACAGTATAACATTTGCCACAATGCGTATGGCATTGAATGAATATCGATGTTATTTTTATTAAGCATTTCCTCGCCATAGAACAATCATATGAAATGTGAAGTTCCCTTTAAAGTGATAGCATTTTGTATCTTGTATACTAAAATGGAATTTACTGCAGTGTCACTAAAGCAGATTTGATACTCTTCATTGCTTTTAGCAATTGTCAAAGAATTGTTCTTTGCATCTGTTCTGCTGTACATTGTATTAGGCTTTTGATCTTATGATGTCTAGAGATGTTGTCTTTTGCTTGACTCTTAGAATAGTATAAATCCATTTAATCTCAGTTTTTCAAGGCAGCATTCTATGCTGAACCGTAAACAAAGAATATGTAAATAACAATTTAACGACTGAAGTTTGACTTGTCAGATAACAAAATGAAATTGTTAAACTCTCCAATATAATTACTGCACGCATTTAGACATTATTGTTGATGGAAATGGGCCGAGCGTATGTATCAATGTAGGCGTATGACTTAGGCATGTTTGAAATGCAAAAGAAATAAAGATCAGCACAAAAATTCAAATATTCAACACTATCATTGCACCACAATACTATATGGATCTTGTCCTACTTTTCACGTTGAAGATGCACAAAATACACATAAAAGGTGCTGATGACCTTTTTAGAGTTGTTGCCTTTCAGATTTCAGTTGTTGCCTTTCAGATTTTTCACATAGAAAATATAGGCCTACATGTCTAATTTTTATTTACGTTTTTCAGACCGCAGCAGACCACTAGACCCCATCTTGCGGACCACTGGTTGAGAACCACTGGTGTAATATAATACAGATGGTATGGACATGTAAATAGAATGAAAGACAATGGACTCCCATAGGCTATATAAAGCACTCTACACATACAAAGAAGGCAAGTGAGGAAGAGGAAGGCCCAGGAAAAAGTGGATGGAAAACAACAAAGAAGACTTTGAAAGATACCAGTTATGATGATTATGATTAAGATGATGATGATATGTGCCTATAGGCATAGCCACTGGAGGGTCACACTGTGATCGGGCCTCCTACAACTGTATTCTGGCTGGGACAGGTCGTGAGATTTGCACAAAATCGTTGAGTAATTTTTTGGATTGGGGAGCGGGTAGTAGAGATGTGCGGGTACAGCAAAATGCATACCCTACCCGTACCCGCGGAAAAACTTTTTTACCCTACCGTACCCGCTAGCGCTATACCCGACCCGTACCCGTAAGCTGTGTACCCGTACCCGTAACCGACTTTGGTTGGAATTTGGAGTTTTTGGATTTGGAATTTTGGACCCGTACCCGCGGGTGCGTTTACGGGTACAAGTACTACAAGGACCTGTACATGGACCCGTGAACCCGTATCCGATCCTAAAGACTATAGAGAGGCAACGGTGAAATAGGGGCTACGAAATTGGGATAACTATTCATTGTAAATAGCACGCATGTTTAGATTAGGACAGATCTAGTACTTAGGAATCAGGATAATCAGTCAGCTAGCCTAAGCCGACATGAATGGGTTTGTTTAAAATATTTAGTAGATATCATTTATCTATGAGCAGACATTAGAGCTCAAGTTAAACCACAAAACTTTACCAGAAGAACTTCTCGGTCAAAGAGTCCTTGGAGGAGTCAGAGGACGCCATTACAGATTTATTACTGATGATGTCAGATGACGTCATATGTATTTCCTTTATGTTTTAAGTAAGTAAAATGCATGCTGTCTGACAAACTGAACGCGATATACAAGTTACACTAATACACTTTACTCAATATTATTTTTCTATTACTGCATTGCTAATTTGCTATAGTAGTGAGAAATGAAAATATAACTTTTCGGGTAAAACGGGTATACCCGTACCCGTAGCCGCTATACCCGTACCCGTAGCGCTGTACCCGTACCCGACCTGTACCCGTAAAATGTGTACCCTACCCTACCCGTACCCGCGGGTACGGGTACGGGTAGGGTATACCCGCGGGTACGGGTATACCCGCACATCCCTAGCGGGTAGGTAGCATTAATTATCGAAGAGAATATCTGGTATGCGAGTGGGCAAAGAACTCGTTGACGAGCTTTTTTGCATGGACACTTTTTACCAGAATTGTCAATATGTTTTCCATTCCGGATTCTGGCTATGCCATAATGCCACTGTGTGTAGGCAACATCAATGCGCATATTTTGATACCTGAAATATGAAAATCTCTAATCACCAAGTGACAGCCCTTGATTCTTCATTCCTGTCTCGCTATGGATGGAGACTTCCTGTTTATTACGCATTCGTGATATACTGCACTGATTTTTCATTCTCATTCTTCATTGCCTCATTCCTTGAAATCAATCAATCAATATACTTCTATGGCGCCATAAGGGGCGTAGACAGGAATTTGATTTGGGAGTGTATAAATATTTTTGGGTGGGTATAAATCAACTACAAACCGCATAAACCACATATAACCACATGTAAATCACATAAAAAAACTTTAAGGTACACTGTTTTTTGGGGGGTATATATACCGACATACTCCCCTGGGCGCCATTATCACAATGCCCATGGCATCAGCCGCGCGATGGCGCAATTGCGATGCAATTGCATAACGCTTCAGGCTCTTGTTTCCCTTCCACTTATCCCAAGAAAACTGACGGGCGGCATTTCTGCGCCGTAAGCATCTGCACTGCACTTCCTCATCTGAAGAGAACTGAGCTCTCTGCAGGCCTAGGCCTAACTGTTTTCTGGATGAGTCTGTACTCTTTCTCTGCCTACTTAATCATGTCTAGGAAACTTCTACCCGCCGGACCGCATATTACGAAGAGGTACATGGAATTAGTATTGCCAACATATTCCTTATTAAACACGTCGATTCACAAGCTAACTTACTGTACAAAAGCCAATCACGCGCGTAGGCCAACAGTAGTTTCGTATGTACGTATAATTAAGGCTTCTTCAATTGCGTGAATTAAGGCTTAAGCATTTAATTGACGCGAGGTTTGAGACACTTTAGTCAAAAATAACGGCGAATGAATTGTACCTGTCCTGTCGACTTAATCATTAATGAGTTTCAGATGCGTCGAGAGTCCGAGGCCCAGGAATACGATTTAAATATCTCTTATTTTGCATCAGCATATGACACGAAGACGGCTCCGGGAGCCCTTTCACGTTCCTGCACACGGGGAAAATGTCCCTCCTCCCCACGATCCGACCCTGATCTATCATATTAAAATCGTTATCTGTATGTCTGTTACCTTCAAGCGTTCTGATTGGTTCACTATTGGTAGACGGTTTAGACCGTTTAGTCCTTACGTCGCGATGCGTTGGTGGGCGAGCGTTGACTATTGGTAGACGGTTTAGACCGTTTAGTCCTTACGTCGCGATGCGTTGGTGGACGATGTTCGAAGACGACGTTGCTATTGGTAACAATTGTTCGTAGAATCGTAGTTTAACACGGTTTAGTCGAGTCATTGCAGCGTCAGAGGGCTGGGCGTGCGACGACGTTGCTATTGGTAACAATTGTTCGTAGCTTGAGGAAGTTGCGCAATTTAACGTACATTTTAACGTACACAAAAAATACGTGTACAGCGTCACAAATGGTCACAGTGGCGTGATTTTAACGTACATAGGCCTAATTATTACCTGGCGCAGAGCTTGGCTAGGTGGCGTATTTACTTCATTGAAATGTTGTTCAGCATGAATTCAATGATTGGGTATTAGGTATAGGTATTGGATTAGTATTATCCTGCACTGCGAGCGAAGCGAGCATCTTTCTAGTAAGTGATTAAGATAAATACTACCGAACATCAAGGGCGTAAAACACGGGGGGACGGCGGGGGACGGTCCCCAATAATTGGTTAGAGGGGGACAGAGTATCAATTATCCCCCAATGTTTTCAATGTTTTGTGCCTAATGGTAACATCACTCATTACGGATGACCTGTTTTTGCTCGTCAAGAAGACTTTTTGGGAGACGAAAAGGGGTCTGACCCAGTGGCGTAGCGTGACTTTTGGGGGCCCGGGGGGCATCTTTGTCATGGGGGCCCCAAAATTCCAAAGTTTTGGGCTGACGAGCAAAAAAAAAAAAAAAAAAAAAAAAAAAAAAAAAAAAAGGTCATCAGCCTCCTTTTTACCCTGACGAGCAAAAAAAAAAAAGGTCGCCGGCACGTTCACTTCTATGGTTAGGGTTAACCCTAACCTAACCCTAGCTTAGACCCCTCTTTGGGGGCCCCCCCCGCCCGGGGCCCGGGGGGCAGTCAACAAAGTGCCCCCCCCCCCCACGTTACGCCACTGGTCTGACCTGACTTTATCGACGATTCTATCCCCCCCAATGCTGACGCCAGGTTTACGCCACTGCCGAACATCATCTCTCCGATAATCCGATTCCAGATGTTGCTAGGATTTACCGATCCATTTGTGGAGCCCAAACGGATCTATGACCAAATTACGTCTAATTTTTTTGTCACTCGTTGGAAAACGCTAGCGCATAAAAGGAATCAGCGTTCCTGATGGATATGCATTATACAATTATAATTGTTGACTCGATCGACATTTTAAAATAGTCTATGACTCTATGTGCTTGATGCACGTTCTCCATTTCACTTATTTTATAATTGCTAATGTGTTTGCCTACTATTTTTGTTGGCCGTTCCTTCAAAGCTGCAGACATACCAATGTTTCCCATCCTTAAACACTCTGAATCCGTTACATGCATAGGCCTAATAATAATTGCATAGGCCTATGTAGCACTATCACTGACTCTGTATCTGAGGTCCTTTGATCTCTAATAGGCATAGATATACAATATGCAGGCTTTTTAGTCATTTTGCAACAGTCCTTTTATTTTCAGCAAATCAACGGGTTTATTTGTTTAGGCCTAATTGCTAGAAAGTATACTTAATATTTAGGCCTAAATATGCAATATGGCTAAAGCTTAACAGACGCCAATAACGCAGCGTCTACAATTTCAACATGAAAAAGACAAAATTGGCGTCAATTTATTAGCTATAGCTCGAATTACGCGCACGCTGTTTGTTGAGATTGACTGCGCGGTCACTGGTCAGTCGTTTGATTGCGAATGAGTGGCTAAAGTTCGCACTAGTCGTCATTTCTCGACATCAACTTAATGGCAAAAATATTGCATAGGTATCAAATAGCCGCAAGAAAATTCTTTCAGCTACAAGTTTGATCACGTTCGTAATTTCTGCTCGTAGATCTATGGAGATTTTCTTACCTTATGATAATGACTGTCATGCAACCATCATCCATACCAGAATTTTTAAAAAGCGAGATTACATTAAATATTTTGTATTCGAGTAACATCGGCCTTCAAAATGGAGCATACGATTTTGCCTCTGCCAGAGTTTCAATTCTGGATTGAAATAATTAGAAACAATGATGTCGAAAAGTCTCGTTTCGAATTGGCAACAAGCGATCAGTTGAGACGAATTAGATTACTTCACGGACCATTTCAATCAACTGCTCCAACGAGTCTTGAACGCTTAGCTAAGAAACGGATGTGCATCGTTCGACCGTTTTCTATGGCAGTGATGCATGGATCCTTGGGAGTATGCGAAGTCATGCTGCAATATGGAGTCGACGTTTTTCTTTTAGAGGAACGGTTGTCGAACATTTTTCACTGTTTAGTTTACGTTGCATCGTATCAGCCGCACAGGGAAGAGGTCGTTGCCAACACTTATACACAGCTTTGCAAGATGCTTCTTCCGGAGTCGGTTGCAAAGCTAATTCACATGGAAGATGCCGATAAATTGAAGCCGCTCGAAAAGGCAGCACAGCAGGGCAAACTTCGGTTAATGGCGCAGATCTGGGAAACAGAAGGTGTCTATAGGGTTAGGGAAGATGTTGTTGGTCCATTTGTATATAAGTGGTACGATATTACAGAATATATGATCAATAGGCAGCATTCAGTTAGAACATATAAAAAATCTCCACTGTATCTGATGGTGCATCTCGACAAGATATCATTTTACTCTGAGAGCGGATATCATATTCTAAATGAATCGATACTAGCAGATTGGATCTCAAAATCTGTGAAGAGTAAAGGTCACATTTTTGCGATGATGGTAATTCTGAAAGCCGCTTTCGTGATCGCCTTTTCATTTTATCAGTTGGAAGTTACCAAGAATTTTGATCCTGTTCAGATTAATGAACCAGATCATATTCGTTGGATTGTCAATTCGACAGGGATTTGTGAGAATAATCTGAGTAGTTCTCTTTCCTTTACTCCAAAAACCTTTCTGGAAGTCTACCTCGTTGTTTATTCATTGATGATATGCAGTTATTATGTCGCCTCCTTTGTAATTTTGTTGAAAATGTCGAAACTTTTTAGACTTCTTATATTAGACGCATTTGGTAGAAAGAAAGATCAAGTTCTTAATTTCTCGGATGTTATGTTGAAATACGTCAATCTTCTGTTTGCTCTTATTGTACTTATGGAGATTGTCATTCTGAATCATCCGACTAAGAGCAATTTGTACTTTTTAGAGATTGTTCGTGGTTTTCAGACTCCTGTAATCGTCAACGCTGTCATGCGTTGTCTTTTGGTGTTTTCGAACATCGGCCATGTCGTTATCTATATTCAGAGAATGGCCAACTCTTTTCGGCTGTTCATGTTAATGGGTGCGCTTTATTTTATAGTATATGGACATCTTTTTACTTTACTGACTCTTTCAGGTTTAAATCACTGCATTCCAGATTTCTCTGGTATGGGCTTTAATATCTACACAACGTTTTTAATGTTTCTCAACGTTTCCGACATTCGTGAATACAACATCGCGAACCCTTTGGGCATCTTTTCCTCTCATTTTTCTTTTGTGTTCAGCGTTGGAGTAATGCTATATAATCTTTTGATCGCACAATTTTCCGACGACGTGAGAGAAGTCTATGAAAACAGATCGACGATCGTTTCTCTGAATCGAATTCACGCTGTCTGTGAAATCGACATCACGTTCTATAATTTCCCTATAGGCCTAATTTCACGAGTTTATTTTTACGTTAATGAATGGATCATGAAGAAAAATTTTGTTTCTGTTGACGGAAGAATCTATCTCATTGCCAGACAAAGCTCTAAACAGCTTCGCTATAAACGGCTAAATATTAACTAGTCGAATAGTACTTTTCAGTTGACGATTATGATGCTTATTATGGTGATGATAATTATGATGGCCTTAAGCTCATCCTGCATTGTAAATAGCTTTGTCGCTTTTTGTCTATTGTAGAACATTTTCATGATATAATTATTAATTAAAATGTTTAATATTTATTATGATGAACGTTATCAATTGACATGACATGACATCATGACATGACATATGTATTTCTTTCTCCACAACTTCTCCACAATTTCATAAAAGATAAACAGAATAACAGAAACATAAGCTTATATACTTATCTAATAATAACAACACACAGTGGTATCTACTCAGATGAAGGTTGATAAAGAAATAAGAATTAAATGGTTACTGAAGGAATCACGGATCACGGATGAAAGTAACCAGTACAATCAAAATTTTATAATGCTATCAGATATAAATTAGGAAATTACTTTCATATTTGAAATTTAAGTCAAATTTATCAAACATAGCATATAAATGTTTATAACAAATTATAGATTAAATTACAGTTAGAAAATTTCTATTCCTGTAGAATTATTTGTTTAAGTCTCATTTTAAACAGTGTTAGGTTCAGTGGCGGCTCCACCGGGGGGGCCAGGGGGGCCCGTGCCCCATATTGAGAGCCTGGCCCCCCAGTGGCCCCCCCCCAGTGGCCCCCCCCAGTTGGGACCCTATACTTAATGCTACATACATTAAACAACAAATGGTTGGCCCCCCATGATTAGAAGTTGCCCCCCCAACGGCCCCCCCACTTGCCAAATCCTAGAGCCGCCACTGGTTAGGTTTGGTATATTTTAAATCTGAATAGGGAGGCTATTCCATACGTGTGGGCCATGTATTTTTATTGTGGAAAGCCTGGTGTTAGTCCTTGCAAATGGGATGGATATTTTATCACAATTTCTTACACTGTACACGGTTCTTTTAATAACGGTTTTAAAATAATAGGAAGCATTGGCACTATTCGTAATCATAATTAGGTATTGACAGTTCCAGTAGGCTAAAGCCTACTGGAACAATCTGAGCCCACATGGAGATGGGATGGACGACGTAACTACTCTTCATAATCTTCACAAACATTTAACGGGTGAATAAAATTTCCAGATAGCTACATAGTGACTGGCGCCTACGTCGAATCGCTGGTTTCAGATTGCATGGTACCGTGTGAAGCCACGAACCTATACAGCTATTTGACCTCTCGTTCACCTTCGTAGTATCGTTGACCCATATATCATAGGAGCAAATTCAGCTTGGTAGGCCTAAATGAATTTTAGGCGTTTTAGTTTTTTGGCAATATATTCGTGACGATTAATTTATTCCTCATCTTTGTGTGTGTAAATGTGAAATAACCCGGACACTGATCGCCTAGAATTAAAATACTGTAGCGTAACTGAAAGTATGTCTGCAGCCTACTAGGGGATGTGTGGCAAGATGAAAGGGGACTTTCATCGCACGTCTGGCAGGGTTCATCTGTGTCTTGGCTAGGGGTATTACATTTAAATGAAGCGTTAGTGAAAATTTCAATGTTATTGGCAATCAGTCAGAGGTGCCCTTTCTCCATCGTTTATGGATCAGTAACATTGTCATCGTAGTTTCACTAATTAGTTCTACATAAGTTCTCTGAGTCTAATAGGGCCTAAACGAATTGTAAAATGTAGCGTGTTTGCTCGTTCTTTAATGTTACAGACTAAAAGTTACAGTTGCTACCTATTAGTCAGAAAATCCTAGCGTGTATCCTAATTATAGGAAGCTTACACAAAATTGAGGTTCTTGGTCTCTCCACCAATGTCCCCTCTAAGTTTTTGCAGTTTGTGTGCACATGAAATTATGGCATGAAAAATTTATGTAGAAAGTTAACTTTTGGGCGCACCGAGAATTCACAGTGCTTTAAGACATGGGTAATTTAGGTTGATTTGAAGCTCTGTAGGTCAAAAATGAGATGGACGGAGGCAATGTTTTTAGCAAAATTTGAAGCTAAATAAAATAAAAATTACGAAAATATGGGCTTTAAAAGGCGAATCTGTTCAGGATTATTTAAATTGTCAACGTATAAGGGTTCTATATGTTGGCAGATTTTACAGCGCTTTAAGACATGGGCGATTTGGGCCATTCTGATGCGCTCAGTCACAGATGAGAAATGGACTGGGGTAATGTTCTTAGCATAATCATGGAAGTCAACTTTTGCCATAATTAGAAGTTAGTAATACTTATATGCAGCCATTACAAGTAAACAAGGTATCGAAGAGTTGTGAGGCGCCATGTTATTAGTAGGTAGGCCTACGTACGTGTATGAAAGCAATGGAAAATTTCTGGGAAAATGTGTACGCTCCATTTGTTCTCTTGTGCGCTTGCTTTACAACCTTTGTGGGCGCACATCTTCCAGGAAACATTGGCTTCCACCGACGTTTGAGTTTTACGTCTTTCGGCAATTTGAGATTTATGTCCTCCGACAAATTGAGTTTATGGTCTCCACCTGGTTTGCAATGCCTAGACACAGGCCCATAGGAAGTGGGCGCGTGCAGCGCACCCCTGGAAGATATAAGGCTGTTTTTTTGTTTTTTAATTTAATTTTTTGCTTGTGAGGATTTTAAAATAGAAGAGAGATGACGACCTTTTTTGTTTGTCAGGGCTTTTGAAGGATCGAGTCTTCTAGCCCTTGTCCGACATTCATGTAGGCTTAGGATAGCTGACTAGCTGTGTTACACAATATTATGTTACAAATCAGTAGTCCAGTACCCCCAGAAAGAACCCGGGCCTACTATTTGCCAAGTAGATTACCCTAATTCCTAAGTCCAAGCAGTGGCGGCTCCAAAATTTGGCAAGTGGGGGGGGGGGCGTTCGGGTGGCAACTTCTAATCATGGGGGCCAACCATTTGTTGTTAGGTATGTAGTACTAAGTACAGTAGCGTCATTTCACACTATTCTTGGGGGCGAGAAAATTTGTTGCCTAATTTTAGACAAATTTTAGGCAATTTGTGCAAATTTTAGGCAATTTTTTGCAAATTTTAGGCAATTTTTTTGAATTTTGTTTGCAATTTTGGCAATTTTGGGGCCAATTTTGGCAAATTTGCAATTTTTAAATATTTTTTGGTAAATTTTTGCATCTCTATAGTATAGTATATATAGTATATATATATATATATATAGTATAGGGTCTCAACAGGGAGCCACTGGGGGGCCAGTATCTCAGTAGGAGGGGCACGGGCACCCTGGCCCCCCCGGTGGAGCCGCCACTGAGTCCAAGATCTGTCCTAATCTAAAAATGTGCCTCTTCAAAATTCTTGTCAACATATGACATGTTTGAAAAACGTGCTTTGCTTTCATTAATACATTAATGTTGCTGCCTCTCTATAGTCTCTAGGAACGGATATGGGTACGGGTACAGGTCCTTGTATCCGTACCCGTACCTGCGGGTACTCGTGCCCGCGGGTACGGGTAGGGTATGGTACACATTTTACGGGTACGGGTCGAGTACGGGTATAGCGCTACTGGTCGGGTAGGGTAAGGAAGTTTTTGCACGGGTACGGGTAGGGTAGGCATTTTGCTGTACCGGTGTACCCCCACATCTCTAATTCTTACCAGTACAGCTTAGAAGAAAAGCCAGTGAGAGCACAGAATGTGCCTTTCTTTTTCGACCTACAACTGTACGACTGATCATTAATTTGATGTTTTCATACCATAGCGGGTGCTTCGTAAAAATCTAAGCTAACTGTCACTTTGAAATGTCTCATTAATTTTTTTAATCCTAAAGCAAATGAGAGTAAATGCCATCGTGCCCGTCTTGTAACTATTGATGCTGTAGTCAGCGGTCATCCAGCTAAGCAGCATCATTCTTGGTCTTGCTTTGCTTTTCGACCTTTTAGTCGTCTTCCAATAGCTTCATCGTCGAGTTTATTCTTATGATGTAACCAATCCATTGGTTGTAGGCCTATATTGCTTCCTCAAATATTCGTCTTTCATGTACTGATTATACTCTTTTAAGCATTTCCTCGTTTGTGATTTATTCTGTCCACCTGATTTTTTCATTCTTCTCCATGTCCACCATTTGAATTCATCAAGTGCTTTGATTTTCTTTCTTCAGAGTACATAATATTTGCAGTACAACACATCATACTAGCACGTTCATCATTCTTTTCCTTAACCTTGTAAGCCCACACATCTGCCAACTGAAAGATGACAGAGAGATCAAAGTCCTGATGTTAAGAATGATGGTTGGTTCTAATAAGAAAGGAAGGCCACAAATAGAATGACGTGACGACGCCATGGAATGGTGTGGATGCAGCCTGCAAGAAATGAGTCACAGAGCTCTTCTGTACCTAGAAGGGACTGTGAACACACTGAGGATGACTCAGACATTAACGGGCGCTTTGTCCATAGCTATTGATCTTGGCACAATTTGTTAATCTTAGTATAAACTCCAGTGATGTGAAGCCTTGGTCTTGGTCTTGGTCTTGGCCTCGAGGCTGCCTCGAGGCTGGATTTCGAAGCTTTGGCCTTGGTCTTGAGGTCTAATGTCTTGGTCTTGGCCTCGTGGGTTAGTGCCTTGGACTTGGCCTTGGTCTTGGAAGCAAGTGCCTTGCATGGGAGTCCGCAGAAATTTTTCCACGGGGTGCAAAACGGGGTCTTGTGATGAGAGAAATTAAAAACACTTCCAGGGGGTGCAAAACAAGGTTTTGTGACGAAAGAAACGAGTAATTTTACTTTTTACATAACTCCACAATTTTTCCAGGGGGTGCAATTGCACCCCTTGCATCCCCCTCCGGACGCCCATGGTGCCTTGGTCACATCACAAGGCACTGACGGCAGCTATAGTTTGTCATTACAACATGTGTGCACTGTGCAGTACAACCACTTTAGTCAGTCTGCGATTCTGAGACTCCAAGTCTCATAGTCATGAACAGCTGCAATGAACAGCTGCAGTCAGTACAGTGACAAAAAAGGATGATGCATCGTATCTAGGGCCTAACCCATAGTTAGAATAATTTATGGTCAGCCATTGCCATGGCCCAAACATGCCCAAAATTCTGTGATTGCAATGATTATATTATTGCATACTGCTTAGAAAAAGGGCTATAAGCTTAAAGCTTCACCAAATTTTATCATGTAATTAATTATTTGATCAATTGTGCTTAGTGAACAAAGAACTGCTGCCTATAGCAATAGTACATTTCATTTTTAACTGTGGTATGTGTCAGTAATTATATCACATTTTATTTTTTAAGTCAAACATAGCATAGGGATTAAATGTCGACAAGAGACAGTCAGATGTGTGGTTGTCTGGCCGACTGTTACAGAGGACCTTTTATCAATGCTTGAAACCTTACATCAACCTCAACAAGGAGCTCCTGTCGCAACATTTACCTATAGGCATATGACGCTACTATCTGCAACAACTGCTTCCTCGATGGTTGAATCGAACCAGGGGCAAGACAGCCACCACCAATCGTGCCATCATCGTCATCATCTGAACCAAGAAATCAAAACGAAACTATTTTTATAACGTGCATCGCTGATTGGCTATAAGACAACAACGCCAGAAACCTCGATGTCTGACTTGTCTGCTGAGCATCAGTTAACAAACTACTTGTCTACAACCAGGGTGCGATTTGTGACCTGGAGCAGTAGGGGGAATATGTCGAGCTTGGGGGATGTAGTTGTTGAGAAATGTAGCAGTGGGGGGATGTATTGGTGGGGGATATAGCAGTAGGGGATGCAGTTGGGCAGTGGGGGGGAGATTCCCCCCTTCCCCCTACAAATCGCACCCTGGCTACAACCAACAGCACGTGATTCATTTGATCCAGACTCAAACTACAACATTTTTGCTGAGAGGAATTTCATGAGCTTGATGCCACTGTTTTCTAGGCTTCTTTGTGTGCCTGCAAATTCCCCCCTTCCATTGAAAGAGTATTTTCACAAGGAGGAATTGTAATGAGACCGCATCGAGCCAGGCTTGGGAATGAGTTGCTTGAAACGTTGATGTTTTTGCGCTGCAATGGCAAATGAGTGAAATGAGCAGTTTTTTGTTTAAATAATGACAATATCTTTATTATTATAGCTGCAAGTAACTGAAAAACCAAAAGCTGATTGTAGAATGCAGATCATAATAACTAAAATGTTCACTGCATTATTACACATTTACAAAACAACAAGATTGACTAGTTTATTATTAGGCTGTGGTGTTAGCTCTTTCACTTAGTACAATAGTGTAATAATTGTCAGCGCTACTGTAGCGTACATATTTCATATTTATATTACATTACGAGTGTGACCCTGCCGATAGTTAAAATGGATCGAAGCCTTGGCCTTGGCCCTGGCCTTGAGTGAAATGTTTTGGCCTTGGCCTCGGTCTTGTAGGTCACTGCCTTGGCCTTGGCCTTGGCCTTGGGGTTCAGAGTCTGGGTCTTGGCCTTGGTCTTGAGGGTTAGCGTCTTGGCCTTGGCCTTGTACTGGACTGCCTTGGTCACATCACTGATAAACTCTAGCGATTTTATGCACGTTTTTATAGAAATAATTCTACCTGGTCGATTGCATGTGATTAGGAAAGTATTGCGACCATTGTCCACCACTCTTGCAGTAAAAAATTGCTGTTTGTATCTCCAAACCAATTTCTTAAACAGTTTCATCTTGTGTCCTCTGGTTCCATCATGCTGTTTTGTTATAGAATACCTTTCTCTTGGCACTTCCACTTTGTTTGTTAGTATTTTGTATGTCTCAATTAAATCTCCTCTAGTTCTTTTTTCCAAGGTTGTCAATCCAGTGTTTAGCCTTTCCTCATAGGTTAGTCTCTGATACATTTGATCATATTTGTTACTCTATGCTGTACTTTTTATAAAGTCTCAAAGTAATTGTATTCAAATCTAATGTGTGCAATTTCAACCAATCTTCTGCATGAGCTGTTGTTTTTAATTGTTACATAGACGGCTATATATAAATGTGTACTCACGTTCACATTGAGTCGAAAGTCGAAACCCTTTCTCTCCCCGTACGCATCCTTACGCAAAATCTCCAAAATCCAATAGCCTCTCCTTCGGTGCGTGCGTAACATATGGATGGACCTTTGGTGAAAGTGTTGGTTCATGATTAAGGAATGGGAGGTAGCAGCACCTGCTTATGACGATAGAAAGCCGCCATACTAGTAGGCTAACCTGATGTGTTATTAATTATATTATTGTTTCAAAACAGGACAACTGTGAAATGACCCAGATCTTGAACCAAAACACTTTTCTCAATATCACTTATTCAGTGAAGTCAAAAGAAAATAATATATAAAGAATATACTTTGACATAGTGAACCTCTAAGCCTAAATTAACTTGCCACAAGGCCGTCTGCATATTTCTAAACATATTGCAGGAATCCAAGGTGAATTATAGTCATGATATCGTTAATCCCCTTGACCTAGATTCTAATAATTTTGAATTCCTTCACATAAGCGAGTAAAATCAAATGAAGCCATTTAGACTATTTTACAAAAAGAAATCAATATAACAGTGGCTCATTTCTGATAACGATGTTTCAGAAGGCTATAATCGGGTCGATCGAATCGCCAAATATTTGCCGAATAAAAAATTCGTGATCTGAGATTCATTGTTCATTTTAAAAGCATCAACGCGTTAAGTGCACTGTAGAGGTTGATTCCATTTAGTAGCCTACTCGCAAATCCGTCCCTTCATCTTGCCATTTGATGCTCTTGTTATTGATAGGTTTATCGTTCATCTTCCATGCTGATTGCCAATGTGTCTGAATATAATTTTATATCTTCTCTAAAAACTGCTCTGTACGCCACCATGCGAAAGCGCCCCAATGCCCTCCCTCCGTACCCTCTCAATCTCCCATTACGCCTGTCTGTCAATATCGTCCTGTCGCAATTATTCATCTGTCGATTTCATCCTAGAAATTTACGGTTTTTAGCAATAAAAGAGAAGGTAAATGCTACGTTGTGTACAGCAATGTTGTCCTTTTCAGCAAGTCAAATTTTATATGTTTAATTAATAGAAAGCATGTCTAATATTTAACTATGCAATTTGTATGAATCGAAAATCTTCTACAATTTCAACAAGTAAAAGACAGAAGTGACATTAAATGAGCCGCTGTTTGTTGAGATTGCCTGCGTGGTCAGACGTTTGATTGCGAATGCGCGGTTGAAATCAACATCAGTCATCGTCATTTTTAACATCAACTTACTGACAAAGAAGTCAGGCCTATATTTGTATAAAATTATTATAAGAAAATAATTTTAACTGCAAGTCTGATCACGATCGTAATTTCAGCTCGTAGATCTATTAGGAATTTTAGCGAGAATTTCACAGTGACTTTCTAATCTTATGATAATGTCTGTCGCCATCGTCCTTACGGAAAATTTTAAAGCGAGATTACATAAAATATATTCAATCCGAGCAACATCGTCGATACATTGTCCTCCCATAATGGAGGATATGGTATTGCCTTTGCCAGAGTTTCAATTCTGGATTGATATAATTAGAAACAATGATGTCGAAAAGTCTCGTTTCGAATTGACAACAAGCGATCAGTCGAGACGAATTAGATTACTTCACGGACCATTTCAATCAACTGCTCCAACGAGTCTTGAACGCTTAGTTAAGAAACGGATGTGCATCGTTCGACCATTTTCTATGGCAGTGATGCATGGATCCTTGGGAGTATGCGAAGTCATGCTGCAATATGGAGTCGACGTTTTTCTTTTAGAGGAACGGCTGTCGAACATTTTTCACTGTTTAGTTTACGTTGCATCGTATCAGCCGCACAGGGAAGAGGTCGTTGCCAACACTTATACACAGCTTTGCAAGATGCTTCTTCCGGAGTCGGTTGCAAAGCTAATTCACATGAAAGATGCCGATAAATTGAAGCCGCTCGAAAAGGCAGCAAATCTGGGCAAACTTCGGTTAATGGCGCAGATCTGGGAAACAGAAGGTGTCTACAGGGTTAGGGAAGATGTTGTTGGTCCATTTGTATACAAGTGGTACGATATTACAGAATATATGATCAATAGGCAGCATTCGATAAGAACATATAAAAACTCTCCACTGTATCTGATGGTGCATCTCGACAGGATATCATTTATTCTGAGAGCGGATATCATATTCTAAATGAATCGATACTAGCAGATTGGATCTCAAAATCTGTGAAGAGTAAAGGTCACATTTTTGCGATGATGGTAATTCTGAAAGCAGCTTTCGTGATCGCCTTTTCATTCTATCAGTTGGAAGTCACCAAGAATTTCGATCCTGGTCAGATTAATGAACCGTATCATGTTCATTGGACTGTCAATTCGACAGAAATTTGTGATAATTTTTCGAGTAATTCGGTTTCTTTAGGCCTATCTCTCAAAACCTTTCTGGAGGTCTACCTCATTGTTTATTCTTTGATGATTTTTAGTTATTACACTGCACTCATTGTAATTTTATTGCAAATGTCGAAATATTTTAGAATTTATGTAGTGGATGTATTTGGTAAAGCGAAAGATCTAGTTGTTGATTTCTCGGTTATCGTCTCAAAATACGTCAATCTTCTGTTTGCTCTTATGGTACTTATGGAGATTGTCATTCTGAATCATCCGACTAAGAGCAATTTGTACTTTTTAGAGATTGTTCGTGTTCTTCAGACTCCTGTAATCGTCAACGCTGTCATGCGTTGTCTTTTGGTGTTTTCGAACATCGGCCATGTTGTTATCTATATTCAGAGAATGGCCAACTCTTTTTGGATGTTCATCTTAATGGGTGCGCTTTATTTAATAGTATATGGACATCTTTTTACTTTACTGACTCTTTCAGGCTTAGATCACTGCATTCCAGATTTCTCTGGTATCGGCTTTACTATCTACACAACGTTTTTAATGTTTCTCAACATTTACGACATTCGTGAATACAACATCGCGAACCCTTTGGGCTTCTTTTCCTCTCAATTTGCTTTTGTGTTCAGCTTTGGAGTAATGCTATATAATCTTTTGATCGCACAATTTTCCGACGACGTGAGAGAAGTCTATGAAAACAGATCGACGATCATTTCTCTGAATCGAATTCACGCTGTCTGTGAAATCGACGCCGCGTTCTATAATTTTCCTATAATTTCACGAGTTTATTCTTGCGTAAATGAATGGTTCATGAGGAGAAATTTTGTCTCTGTTGACGGAAGGATTTATCTCATCTCCAGACAAAGCGCTAAACAACGTCGCCGAACATGAAGCACTAGAAGTTTACTTTGATGATGATGATGACGACGATGACGATGATGATGGTGATGAAAATGATGAGAAGTTTGTGACGATGCTGCTGATAATGATGATCAGTGTTTATTCTAGCCACCTTGACATTGGGGGGGGGATTTTGAAATGTTTGGGGGAGAGGCTTTATCTCACCAAAAACTTTGACAAGCAGAAAAAGATCATCCTTATATATTTTTCTTTCCCGGATGTGGTGACAAGCAAAAAAGGTCATCACATCCTTCTCAAATGCTCTGACAAGCAAAAAAGTCATCCTTATATTTTCCCCTCTCCAAAAAAAACCCTCGTCACACTTTAGGGGGGGGAGAGAGATTTCCATCCCTAATGCAACATATAGAAATTTTGGGGAATTTTAAAACTTTAGGGGGGAATTTTTTCCACAGAAGACCTAGAATAAACACTGGATGATGATGATTATGGCAATGTATGATGGGCGTCGATACGATTAAGTACAAGTGCGATTGTGACAAGTGCCAAGTGCCAAAAATACATATGTCATAATTTCTTTGTGACCTTTCACACTAAATTCTCTGTAAACTAAAATATGACATTTTTATATCTGTATAAAAAAATTTAAATGTCTATTATATATGTGTGCATATTTCAGATAGCTTTCTTACACTGTCTTGTTGCTTACACAATTTTTAATGAACTTCAAAGTCCAATTTTAATTTTTAATATTTTTTATTTTTATATATTCTCATGAAATATGAAGAATGTCATTGCAAATGTTATATTTTGCTTTTCATATTCTTGTAGATAATCAAAAGCCCTTTCAATTGATATATACATTGTCAATATTGTTATGATATTCAAATTAAAACATTTTGGGAAACTGTGGAGGGGTAAATTCTCTAAAAACAACATGGCTGCCTAAGAGTTAATGATAATTGGTGTTTCCAAATTTTTAAACTTCTTCTATTATTTTGTTTATTATCGCAACTTTATGAGAGCTAATTTATTTCTGATGATTTTGTGATGAACTTGATCATGTGTCATCTGCTGAAATGGAGCTCCAGTTGGGTTTTCCATCATGGATCAGATGCCTCTGATGACTGTCATTTCCATGCTCACCAAGTCTTGAGAGTGCAAAACATGTCCATTTCGCAATAAGTTAACTGCAGTGAAATTCGAATCCGCTAATTTCCATTAAATGGCATGAAGTTTTCGTTATCATTATGTTCTCTGTCGTGAGACAGATTTGGACTGAAACTTTACCACTGTTGAATCATACCTTTACGTTAGTAATTATACTTTTTAAAATAGAACATGGAGCATCCAGATTTGTGAAGTTATTTTTCATGTGTTCTATTTTATGTTTGCAAGATATTCATGAAAAATAAAATGTATTTTCAATGCACTTATATATTTTATTGTGAAGTGATCTTGCCAATGATAATCTGAAAATGCAGCCATTGATGGAGATTTCGTATAGGAAACGCGCGCGTAGTTTTAAATCAGAAGGAAGTCTGTGAGAGCTTGGAAGAAAAGGATCTGGAGCTATAAAAGACGTGACCAGAAAGCATTGAAAACCACGGCTGCGTCCATAAAGTCCGTCCTTCCTATAAGAAAATTTCTTCATCAGAGTCATGACTGAACAGCAGTTGGAGGCCAGAATTTTAATGTTTGTGTTGTGGTCAGGATGTGCCTTCTGAAATTCGATTTTATGCCTAATCTTGAGTGGCTTAAAGCATGACTTTACTCACATAGTGAACTTTCTACTCAATGCCTCAAACGCATCGCCGCTGTCTTTTATCTACTAAAAATTTGCGTCATCAGGAGGCGACAGTAATTGATTATTTTAGCCTAAATGCCTCCTACGTCCTCATGATCCGTTTCAATTGTTATAACCTGATAACAATGCATATCAGCTTTTTCTATAAAGCTGATCAAATGTGCGATTACAGGCATAACTCTTTCTTTTCGTTTGTCTTTAAATGAGCTAGACATCAAATTCAACGACCGCGTAATATTATCTATCTGCATAACCCGGACCGGAAAATCGTACTGACTTATATATGATTTAACAATAAGCCCTATAGTATTGCGATTTGTTTTTATTGGCCTGTTTTATTCAGATGACAATAATTAATCGAGCGATGAAATTTAAAGTGTACTACTGTATGCTTAATGAAATAATGAAATAAATATTTTAAAATATTGTCTGTATTTTGCTATTGTCTAAAATACTTCGATTAGGCCTACTTGAAATCGATATGAGCTGGCTAATTGGTATTCGACACGTTCTGTCAATAGGGGTTAAATTGAGCCGGATCTTGCTGGATCTTCGATCCGGGACGTCTGGTAAGAGATCCGGCAAGGCTGGCATGAGATCCGTAACGTCTGGCATGAGATCCGGAACGTACTTGTGAAGTTCCGGTACGTTTTTTGCTGTCAGCTGATGTGCAACAGAAATTACCCATACAGCAATACTGTTACAGGCTACAGCAATAAGATGATGACATTTTCTTTTCGACACAATAACCGATCAAACGAATTTTAATCAATTAAAAATATTAACGATTATCGATTAATTAATCGTTAAATCAGTAATTGAGACGGCGTTTTGCATCAAACGAGCTTTGAGATTGCTTTGTAGAAATTCTTACAAGTACAGCTTAGAAGAAAAGCCAGTGAGAGCACAAAATGTGACTTTGTTTTTCGACCTACGACTCATCATTAATTTGATGTTTTCATACGAAAGCGGGTGCTTCGTAAACATCTAAGCTAACTGTCACGGTGAAATGCCTCATTGATTTTCTACCCTAAAGCAAATAAAAGTAAATGGCATGATGACTTCAAAACCAACAGTGAGATTGCGCAAACAGGTGATATTGTTCGTGCACGGTGTATCGATCCATGACATCGATGATGAATTCTCAGGTATGTTAATACAGGTGGTTTGATATTCAGTATGCCATATGCAATAATTGGATGATTACTACTACTACTACTACTACTACTACTACTACTACTACTACTACTACTACTACTAGTAGTAGTATTAATAATAATAATAATAATAATAATACTACTACTACTACTACTAATAGTAGTAGTAGTAGTAGTAGTAGTAGTAGTAGTAGTAGCGTAGCAATATAATAATAATAATAATAATAATAATAATAATAATAATAACTAAACAGGCGATTACACTGACAAATAAGCGTGTTCACCAGCGCATGGGCAGCGCATGGGAGTCCGGAGGGGGTGCAACGGGGTCAGTGGCGTAGCAATATGCTCGGGGACCCTTGGCGAAAAACGGGGCAGGGGGCCCTTTCCAGAGGCGATCTGACAAGTTTGAGAAAATGTTGACGACTTTTTTTGCTTGTTGGTCTTTCGATCTGAAAACTACATCTTTCGATCTGACAACTTTACAACCCAATGTCCATATGGCTGCTACGCCTCTGAACGGGGTGCAATTACACTCCCCCTGGAAACATTGCTAAGTTATGAAAAAGTAAAATTACTAAAATAGTACACTAGGCCTATAGTACTATGTTAAAATATGAATTTATATAAGAATCCGATGAACTCTCTTGTACCACTAAATTATTTAGAATTAATTCAATAGATCTTTCAGTCTTGTACAATACTTTATGTTTCTTCCGTCACATGACCCTGTTTTTCACCCCGTGGAAATCCTTTTCATTAGTTTCGTCACAAGATCCTGTTTTGCACCCCCTGGAAAAATCTCTGTGGACGCCCATGAACCATTGAGGCAGAAATTGTAGCAGACACACAGGACGGTTATGAAAATGGTTAGGAGGCGAATTGGAAATGTAACTCAACTGCTGCGTCACGGAAAAGCGAAAGGGTTTCAATGTTGGTCTTAACGCATAAAAACCGAAAATTAGCTGCCTGCATTATATTCGACTCTGCAATACTGGGGAAATGACAGAATCGCTGAGAGGACGGCGAATATGCAGGGGCGGCGCCAGACGTTTGAGAGTGGGGGGTTAGGGTTAACCCTAGGGTTAGGGTTAGGGATAAGCCTAAAATACCCCCCATTGATAATCTTAGAAATAACCCTGCTTTCTCCCATTCCCTCGCGTTAGACACTTCCCTCCCTGGCCGCGTCTAGCGCGGCCTCCCTTGGAATGGGGGTCCGGGGGTTTCTCCCCCGGGAAAAATTTTGAAATCGTAGATGCTCCTACGTGTGTTTTAGAGCATTTTGGACACAAAATCACAGGTCTGGCATCAATAGGTTCCATGTGTGTAATTTTTTATGCTTAAGTCAATTTCAAATTATTTTGCTTCAATTTGTGCGTGTTAAGTCAAAAATTACTTGTCTTTGGCCCATAGTAGTGTCAATGCTACTAAGAGTAAGAGTCACCTGGCAGATGCTACTGCTCAAGCAAATCTTGAAATATTGTTTTAAATCGCTGTAAATCTATTCAATGTCACAACTCACAAGTGGCAAAAGGCGACAAAAAGAAGACAGCAGGCAAATAAATTGCTGATGAAAACTTCAAACCACTGTTACTAGTTAAAAAGCAGTAGGCTAGTTAAGCCATAGCAATTAACAGACATCCAATACTATCAATCATGGTTCAGTTATAGGTCTTGTACAATTGCTGGTTCACCGACATTTGCGCGACCGACATTAGCGCGTATTTCGAGGAAGCTCGAATTGCGCCATAAATTACAGTATAAGTCATCTGTGCTTTAGTAACTATAGTCTTAATCATAACCCAAAGTCAAACCCTCACTCTAACCCTAACCCCAATAATATCAACTCACGTAATATCGCGCAAATGTCGGGCGCAAATGTCGGCGCGCAAATGTCGGTCGCGCATTTGACGGGTCACCCAATTGCTTCTGGTCTCAAATATATAACACTACATTTAATTGAACTTTGCTCTTCTATCCAGTCGTTCGGCAAAGGTGTTTATGAGCTTTTCAATATCCAATGTACGATTCTTGTGAACAAACAAACGTTTAAGCCCGCAACGCCATCCTGTAGATATATAGGGAACGCTTGATACTTAGACTAGTAGAACCGATCCTCAATCATCCCCCTACTCCCCCCCGCACCAAAAATTTCTCTGCAATTTTGCACGAATCTCACGGGTGGCCCGATGGCAAGTGGGGGGGTTCAAACCTCCCAAGCCCCCCCCGTGGCGCCGCCACTGCGAATATGCGTAAGTAAGTAAAGTAAAGTAAAATGTCGTGGATTTCTATAGCGCCTTGGAAACAGCACAACAGTAGCTGCTTATTATGCGTCGTTAGCAAGAAGCAGTGGCATTTGGGCGGGGCGCTGCCTCCGGGCGCCGAGGAGGGGCGCCAAATCGATGACTAATTTCTTATAAGAAGATAGCCCTTTAGCACGGTTGGATATGAAGAATAATGGTGAATTGATACGTGCAACATAATGAGGCGAAATAGTAGAAGACCGTTTTTGCTTGTCAGTCAGCTTTTACAGAGGGTGACGACGCAGCGACCTTTGTTTTGCTTGTCGAGACGTTTGCTTTTAGAAGTTGAAGACGCAGACCTCTCCCATAATCACAAATTCTCCCAATCCCAGTACTGACAAATTTTTGCATTGAACTGCGTCTCTTCCCCTCCAGCCAAGTCAATTTCCCTCTCAAAGGCCTGAAGTCTGGATAAAACACTGGGTACATCTTGCCCCTGTTATGTTCTTTCTTTTAAGTGACTAAATGAACTCGAATGACTATAAGAAAGTTACTTTTATTCAAGATGCAAACGAATGTCTTAATCAAGCGGTGTTCTCATTGTCCGCTCACACCGGAATTTACACGTTGTTATAGCGCTATTATATCCTGACAGCCTCTGGCGCCGGATACCCTCGCTACGTCACTGGCAAGAAGCTGAACAAGTTACTGGTTGAATCGTTTCGATGTTTGTATTTGTTTCACAGACGACTCCTCCATCGTGCAGTTCAGAGACATACTTGTGTCAGATCTTCGCGTTCCTTCGTCTTTGCTTCGACCGAGGACGACGAATGTCTATTGAACCTTTCAAGACAAGACGCGATCAGAAGACAGACGAGTACAGCAAAGACGGTTCCAACGATGGCCAAAGTTCCTCTGAAGACGTCGACGTAACCAGAGACCATACTTCCGCCGATCGCTGAATTCGAGTCAGATCTTGACAATTGATCGCCGTTCGAAGGCAACGACATCTGTATGATGCGAAATACAGGACACTGATAATATTGCTGATTTTATTTATTAAAGGGTTTTTGAGGCCAAGATAATCGAAAATAAAGCTATAGTATGTCACTTCTTAGTGGAAACCCAGTCAAATCAGCATAAATGCTCTCTTAGACAGTGAAGTGACGGATTCTTTTCGAAAAGGATACTGCCGCACGATTCAACCATCAATCAATAATATAATCAGTAGACTTCTATAGCGCCACTATCATAATGCCTAGGGCATCAGCCGATGGCTCACAAACTGTAGGCCTATATGATAACTCCAGTTCTAACATAATTGCTTGTGGATGCACTATCGATTAACACGCTCATGGATTGAAGATGTTGCTGACGAAGTTCTTCATCATTTATTAGGCCCCTATTTTATTATAGAAATTTTCGATTCAACTTGGCATTCATTTGTCGGTTATTGGCAGCTGCAGGGCATGAGATGTAATCCCACATCGGTCAGAAATGCTGACGGACAAACTTAAGGTGGTCAGCAATTAACATAGACTCATAGAGCCAACTTTCTGATCTTTTCTCTGAGGAACTTTCATACAGGGGCGTAGCCAGGAATTTGATTTGGAGGGGTGTAAATTTGGGGGTATATATTGTTATATTTTATAGTAGTAGTAGTAGTAGTAGTAGTAGTAGTAGTAGTAGTAGTAGTAGTAGTAGTAGTAGTAGTAGTAGCAGCAGCAGCAGCAGCAGCAACAGTAGTAGTAGTAGTAGTAGTAGTAGTAGTAGTAGTAGTAGTAGCAGCAACAGTAGTAGTTGTAGTAGTAGTAGTAGTAGCAGTAGCAGCAGCAGCAGCAGCAGTAGTAGTAGTAGTAGTAGTAGTAGTAGTAGTAGTAGTGTGGCGACCCCGCCGGCTCGCGGTCTCGTAGCGCGGCCGGCGGTCGGGCGGCCCCCAACGCCCGCTCGGTCTCCCGATCGCCATCAGCCGCCGACTCTGCCTGATCGGCGGCGTCACGTTCCCTTTCCGGCTCTCCGACATCAGAGGAGGTGTCCGCGGCTGCCGGGCAGGCAGCGCACTGAGGATGGCCGCTCCTCAACGTAGGGTTCTCGTTTTCCTCCTCTGACTCTCTATCCGTTCCGGCTCCGGCCTCGTCCGAGAGACCCTTTAATTCATGCCTCTTCTCGCCGGCCACCGCTTGGTCTCGGCGCCTTAAGCGATTCCTATAGGTATTTCGGGTCTCTGGCTTCGACTTGGCCCCACGTCTCTTCATTCTCGGCAATCTAGCCGTTTTCCGCTCTCTTATAGACAGGCGGCGTTGTCTCTGGCTTCCTCACACGCTTTCACCAAACCCAAGGTTACCCGTGCCTGAATGGACGGCGGTCCACTCTTTCCCTGGCCGTCGATTCACTCAAACTGTCTCCCCGCGCCTTTACGACAGGCGGGCGTCTGTCTCCTCCCTTGGCTCAGAATTGACCTCCTGGGCACTAACGTGACCTCAGGTAGGCGAGGTTCATCACAGCCAAGGCTCACCTTCACGGACAGTGCGCTGAGACTCCGGCGTCACAGCGACTTTCAAAGACACGGGCACAACTTGCCTTTATTGGTTTATTTTTATTTATTAATAAACCAAGCAACAATGACAACAATGGCTACAGTGGCAACACTGGTAACACGGACAAAGACGCGCTGACTAGACGCAGTCCGGCAGCCACAATAACTAGCGCACAGGAACTGCAATCGATAGCCTTTGATACGTCAGTATGAAACGATAAGCTTTAGCACTTTAAACGGGCTCCAAATACTCGCTTTCAATCGCTGTGCTTTCTTTACTCTATCGCTTCACAGTATAAGCGGCCACACTGCGAAAAGTACATGTGATGTTAGTGACTGACAATAACTAAAATTTTCAGAGTTTTGAAACTTTTTGACGGACACTTAGGCGGATTTTTCGTCTACAGTCTGTATTTCCGCGTAGTTGCCGTCAATAGGAAAAAGTAGGGACTTGCTTAAGAACGTTTTCCTTAGCGGTGATCAGGGGCTTCATCTACGGCTAAGCGACGCGGCAATCGCTCCTGCTAGATGGGCGCGCGTCTCAAGCGGACTTTAATTCAACAGCCGCCCGCGTCCGCCTAGTGACGCGGGCTACATAAATTCCCATATTTCGGAGATTTTCGATTTTTAGAACTAGCCCCGAGGGCGCTCGCCCCAAATGTCCCTATCTATGCTTTTTTCCGTCATGAAGCTTAACTTCGACCCACCCCCTAGCGTCGTCGGCAGCGGCGAAGGGCGCATCGCCGCCGGCGACGCGCATCGCCGTCAGGACCTTGTTCCCGGCCGCCGCTCTCAGGCGGAATTTCAAGCTGTAGGGCCACGTCCGCTTAGATGCCGTCAGAGCAGGACCTAGGAGGCAGTGTCGTCGTTATCGGTGGTAGGCGTCCCCGTCTGCGGGCCCAGCCCTTCGCTAACCACCCCTGGTAGTCCCGGGCGTCGGTGTTCAGGCGTACGCATCGACTACACAGCCGGCCGACCGCTGCTTTCTCTCCTTCTTTCCATCGTTCCAACCGCCTGTTCCCTTCGTCAGCAGCCAGCCAGCCGCCGTCTCCGCGCAGCCTCTGTCCAACAGGCGACGGTCTTTCAGCGGCCAAAATCTCTAGTTGCTAAAGACCGAAGGCTCGGGAACATAAGTCGTTGCCGGTTTATACAACTTATCTCTCGGTCTTTGGGCGGCCGTGGCGATTCTAATAATTTTACCGAAGCCTTAGCGTCTTAGCCTAACGCGTGCTCTGTCCGTTTTACATGAATTAAAACTTTATTAATTAATTAACTAACAAGTTATACAGTTAAGCAATCAATAATAATAATAATAATAATAATAATAATAATAATAATAATAATAATAATAATAATAATAATAATAATGCTATCTGTGGCACATGGTCGCCACACTCTCCCCTGCTCACTTGAGATGCAAAGCATCTCTGCAAACCATGGTGATACGACACGACAGTCGTTAATTTAACCTCCTGTACTTAAGATGGCCAAGAGTACCAGGGTCTTAACTCACTGGGACAACCCGTGCAGGGAAGGGACCTGAACTCCGCGGGAACAAGTCATCCGCTTCTGTTCCCCCTACCTACCACACTACCCAGGTAACTAGAGAAAGGACATTAGTGGTCTCTGCGATACTTAAGCCTCCCGACGTGCAGAAAGGGCGAGGAGTTTCACCACCCACCGTTTCCGGCACCCAAAGGACATAAAAAATTTAAAAAATAAAAAATAAAAAAAATAAAAAATTACAAGAAACAATCCTAATTAAGCGATTTCCTTTGTTCGCTTAATATGCTATTTAAATTAACATGACTTATCTTAACAACTGCAGTTAAGCGGTGTTCTTTTGCACGCTTAACTCTAGATTCAATAAAGAAATCAATGACGACGATGCACAATTATGCAGTAAAATGCACAATATGCGAACAATCAATATATGCAAGCAGTGAAAACTAAACAGTTCAGCGATTTTCATTAGCTGGCTAAACCTAAATAAGCGCGTAGCGAATCACAAAATAGCCAATTAAGGCGACAAACTGTCACAACTAAGCAATATCAGTTCACCATAAAACATTTAAAGACTAAACAAACACGGGTAAACAAGTTAAACAGTAAGAGTCTGTCTCTCTTAGCAAACAATAGAACGTTCCAACAAAGCGCAATGAACCGTCCATTCGCTGACGTTCGAAAAAAGTTCGATCCATTGAATCGCGGGGCGTCTCGACCGTCTCTAGTTGCCATCTGAAGTCATTGTTCCATTAAACGAACCCGTCCAACCAGCGAGGTGGACGAGATTTCCGGGTCCTGCGATCGGTTTCCGCTCTGATGACCTCAACCTCATCGTCCGCTGAGAATTCCGGCTCGGGGTCTTCCTTCGCAGACTCGGTTGTTCGAGGTTCATTGTCACCGCCCAAAGGCAGTTCGATATCCGACAACGTTTCCGTTTCGATGGTTTCAGGTAGCCACGACTTCGGAGCTTCCCCTCGGAACCGTTTCAATTTATCCACGTGCACGATCAAAGGTTTCGAAGTGCGACCTTTCTGGATTCGATAAAGTACCGGGCCCAAAACGGTCACAACCAAGAATGGTCCGGTAAAGAATTTGGCCCACTTTGCTTTTCGCCCCGTAAGCACTCTTGGATGATAATAGTAGACCCAATCACCCTCTTTGAATCTCGCGGGCCTCACTCTTAGGTCGTACGATTTCTTCCTTCTCTCGAATGTTTTCTGTAACTGGTCTCTCACCAACTGGTACGCATTATCCATTATCTCCCGACGGTTAGCAACGAATTCTTCCACATCGGTCTCTCGGTCCTCTGTCGGAGACACAAGTAGATCGATCGGTGCATGGTTCTCTCTACCAAGAAACAGGAAATTCGGTGTTCTCTTGGTTGATTCGTGTTCCGTAGAACGATAGGCAGCCATGACATACGGTAAATGAACGTCCCAATCCTTCTGCCGTTCGGACACGACTTTGCCCAAAAGCATGTTCAGCGTACGATGGAACCTTTCGATAAGTCCATTCCCGGAAGGATGGTACGGGGTCGTGCGTATCTTATCGATTTCCATTATTCGACACAGCTCTTTGAACAGAATTGATTCAAAACACGGACCTTGATCTGTCAAAATCTGTCGTGGCATTCCAAATCGTGAGAATACGTGCACCATAAGAGTCTGAGCCACCGTTGACGCTTCTTGATTTCTGATAGGGAGCGCCTCGGCCCATCTCGAAAAATAATCAATAGCAGTCAAAATGTACTTATTTCCTTTATTTGATACGGGATGTGGTCCCGTAATATCGATTCCAAATCGTTCCATTGGTTCGCCAACAAGCACTTTCTGCAACCTCCCTTGCTTTGGCGGTTTCTCTCTCCGATATCGCGCACAACGGTCACAACACTGACAAAACCGTCTCATGTCTTCCTTCCAGCCTGGCCAATAGGCACGTCTTTGTAGCTGACCAAGGCTTTTTCGAATACCAAAGTGACCTCCCGAGAAACTTGCATGCGTCAGTTTCATAAACTCGTTCCGTAGGCTCTTCGGAACAACTAACTGCCCTTCGCAGAACTCGGTTTTCCTTTCCATCAAGCCAATCCCGATAAAGGATTCCATTAATAATAGACATCTGGTTCCAATGGCTAAGTAGCGTTTTCAACTCACCGCTTCTCTGCAAGAAAACTTCCTCTGAAGGGTAGCTTTCTGCTTCTTTCCAACCAACAAGGGACGAGACATCTCGGTCTTCCAGCTGTTTAGATCGAATACTTTCCTTGCTCCATTCGTTCCAAGCGGATAAATCTGCCTCTTCCTTCACCGCGAAAACCGCTTTGATTCGATGGTCAGTTTCTTCAGGGTTCTCTAACCCATCGTGCGGTATTCTTGACACCGCATCCGCGTTGCCATGCTTTGCTCCCGATCTATGAATAATTTCAAAATCGAATTCTTCGATCGTTTCAAGCCACCGAGCTTGCTGCCCAATTGGCTCCGGTGTCTTCCTCAACCACTGAAGAGCTGAGTGATCTGTACGAAGTAAAAACTTCTTGCCCCATAGATACTGCCGAAACTCCTTCAGAAAGTATACCACTGCTAGCAGTTCCCTTCTGGTTACATTGTAGTTCCTCTCTGCCGGTGAACACAATCGACTTGCGTAACAAATCACTTTCTCTTCACCACCCTGAATCTGTGATAAAACCGCTCCAATGGCGTATCCAGACGCATCTGTATCCAATACGTAATCTCCATCGTCGATAGGAAGTGCGAGTATCGGCGATGAAGTTAACCTGTTCTTCAATTCCTGAAATGCCTGTTCGCATTCTTCGGACCATTGAAACGTTACTCCTTTCCTAGTAAGACCATGCAATGGTTTTGCTATTAAAGCAAAATCGGAAACGAACTTCCGATAATAGGAACAAAGTCCAACGAACGACCTCACCTGTCTTACATTCTTAGGTGTCGCCCAGTTCTTCACGGATTTGACCTTGTCTGGATCCGTGGCGACTCCTTCCGAACTCACAACGTGTCCGAGGAACAAGACTTGCCTTTGCAACAAGTGACATTTAGAAGGCTTCAGCTTAAGATTATACTGGTTTAATCGGCTGAATACCTTTTCCAACCGTTCCATATGACTTTCCACGTCTTTCGAGAAGACAATAATATCGTCGAGGTATACCAAACAAATATCCAGATTTAGACCTGATAGCACTAAATTCATTAACCGACAGAATGAAGCAGGACTATTGCACAGTCCGAACGGTAACACACGGAACTGAAAGCACCCTTTCCTTGTAACGAAAGCTGTCTTGTGCTTATCCTTCGGATGAAGTGCCATCTGGTGATAGCCAGCACGAAGATCGAATGTGCTAAACCATTTCGCTCCGCCAAGAGTATCCAAACATTCGCTAATCAAAGGTAAAGGAAATGAATCCTTCCTCGTTTTCGCATTCACTTTCCGGTAATCTATGCAGAAGCGTAGGCTACCGTCCTTCTTTTCACCATGACAACGTTTGATGACCATTCAGAGGACGACGGTTCCACAATATTCTGTTCCAACATGGAGTCCACCTGACGATCGATTTCAGCCACCATTGCTATTGGTTGCCTTCTAAGAGGTTGCCGCACTGGGTCCTCTTTCTGCGTATCAATCTCGTGCTGAATCACCGACGTGTAACCCAAGTCCTTCTCTGATAAAGAAAAACTTGTTTGGTAGCGCAAGATGAGCTCCCGAAGTGACTCTCTTTGCTCACTCGTGACGCCTTCCACGTTCTCCCACAAGTTTGACAACTTGCTCTCGTCTCCATTTTCCACATGGATAGCATTCGTGACCACCGTACTCGAAAATTCATCCGCACTGGTTTCCGCTTCGCAGTCTGGTAAGACTTCAACCCTCTCCAACTGACACAAAGTTTTCGATGGAATTTCCACCGTTGTTGGTCCCACATTGATGACCCTTTATTCTAGGTTCATCGTCTTCTCCATTTATTAACGTTCGACCGACTATTACATTGGCCAGCAGTTCGCTCGGAACAGTTGCCCATTCTGTTTGACATCGTCCCAAATGAGGGTAAACCATGATTGCCGAAATGTCTACTTCTCGGAGGGATGGTACGACAACTTCCCTTTCGATCATAACCTTGCGGCACATGCTCTCCTCGTCCACCTCATGGAGAGGTATTGATTCTGTCCCGACACAGATTCTTCCCGTAGCGAAGTTCCAACTCACACTATTACTCTCCAACCAAGCCAGACCCAAAATCAATTCCGTTACTTGTTCGGTCACCAGACAAGGAAGAGCGTACACGTTTCTTCCTATCTTTATTTTGAGGGTGGCCTCGCCCTCTACTTTGATTCTAGTTCCATTCGCTGCCAGCAGGCGTTGCTGAGCCGGTCTCAGTAATTTCTTGTTGACCATATACTTCGGTACCAACGACATTTCACTCCCTGTGTCCAAAAGGCACGGGTGTTCCTTTCTTCGACCTTCCAACTTTCCGAAAACATAAGCCATACGGCTCCCTTTACTAGATGGTTCTGCGCATCTCTGGTTCCATCAGGTTGACCCGCTTCTTCGCCCACCTGATTTTGGTGTTCATCCGAGGCTCGGGCCTGAGGACAAAACCGCTTATAATGACCTTTCTGGCCACAGCCAAAACATGTTCTATCCAACAGTCTACTCTGCTCTCTTGGCCTGTCCACCAGCTCCCGTTTCTGGACAGTGTTTCTGTCGAGAGTCAACTGTTCCAACCTCTCTAAGATCGTTTTCATGCCCTCTCGACATCGTCTAAACGTCGATTCTGTGGGTCTCTCGTATTCACCTGTTTCGTATTCTTCACTCTCCATGGTTTCCGCTCACCATCGGTACCGAACTTAGAAGCTTTACCGTATGCTTCGAACCGTACAGCGTGCTTGTACGCAATATCCAGACATGACGGCTCTCGCTCTCGTACTTTCTGGGCCAACTCCTGATCGGCTAAAGCGTCGATGAAAGCGTCGCAAGCCACTGTTTCTAACAGTTCATTCGTTGGTCCAGGGTACGCAAGCACCATTAGTTTTCGAATTTCCAACATGACAGAGTTCAAGGATTCTCCCTGAGCTTGTCGATACGTTCGCAACTTCATTCGATAAAGACTCGTCTGATCTTGTGAGCCATATCGCGCACTTAAATGGTCCACCAATGTCTTCCACGTTACGTTCTGCAAATCTCCCATGTCCCACAAAAGCTGAGCTGCAGGACCTGTAAGAGCACACATGAGTTGATCTGCCTTTTCCCTCTCATTCCAACCGTTACACCGAGAACACACTTCAAACTTTGCCAGAAACGCGGCCACCGGTGTTTTACCATCGTACTTCTCCAGCTTGATTCGGATACCGCGGTCTTTTTGTTTACCATCCTGAGAACTCTGACAGCGTAGATCCACCGCTGTTTTATTATCTCTCTTGGATTCCACAGTTTGCTTGCCCCGATAATCAGACTCATCCGAAGTTGACTCGTAGTCACTCGGAGTTTCGGTCCCGTTTTCCGAAGATTCAGGTGACTTTGGTCTCGAGCCAATTCGTTTTCCAGCTCCTTTTGATAGAGCTTTCCGAGCTTCCTTGTTTTCCGAAGTTCCACGATTGAAGGAGCCGCCCCTCTCCTTGTGGCATTCAGAACTTTCTTGCTTTACTGAATTTCTAAATAAGAAATTCTTGTCTGACCTGCCCGCCGTCACCTCTCTCTCATGACGGTGCTTTCCATGTCCACGATTCACTTCGTCTTTGGATTTGAGCCTGTCTTGATCCCGAAGGCCAAGCCCTTCCAATTTGTTCTGCATTTCAATCACTGCCCGTCGGAGGGCCGACAAGTCACGCTTCTCGTTTCCTTCACGGGTGTTCACTTCTCTCTGAGTCCATTTGGTTCTTTCCCGCGACCTAGCCGCGTCGGCGCCGGCTCCTAGGCAAGCTCTGTCGTTTGAAATAGACCAACGGACTTTGGTTTCTCGCGGCACCAAGGCATTTCTGCCGTAATCTCTCCTGGGTTCCCACATCGACTGATCACCTTCCTCGTTCCTTCGAGAGTAATGTGGTCTATCCACCTCTTTGGACATTGCAGCCTCGGAGTCGGCTCCAAGGTATGCTCTGCCTATGTAGCATTGACCTTCTTTGCCACGCAACGGACGATGGCCTTCTGGAGCGTAACGATCTTCGGCCTCTTTTTGACATTGCTGCTTCGGCGCCGGCTCCGAGGCAGGTCCTGTCAGCGGATAGCTTCCAATCCTGTTGCTCCCATCGTCGTTTGGATCCCAAACTATCACGGTCCTTACATCCCTGATCTGTCCACTGAGCCTGTGAACTAGGGTGACTCTGTATCCTGGACACCGGTCTGTCTGTCATTAGGTACACTGCCCTCTCAGTGTTGGTCCCGAGGCAAGGTCTGCCTGCAATATTCCGAATTTCATTTTGACGTGGTGCACGGTACCTCTCTGCACCACGTAATCTTCCGCTTCTTCTAACATCGCTGTCCCGGCGCCGGCTCCGAGACGAGTTCTGTTATCCGAGTGCGGTCGATTGGTGTGCTGTTGATCCCACCGTTCTTCGGTTCTGCGGTTACCTTTGGCGACTCTGTGAGCTTCCGGAACTTGACACCTTCGATCGCTTCGTGAGTCTTCGTTTGGAGGATACACTGCTCTTTCGTACACAGTCGCATCGGCGCCGGCTCCGAGACGAGCTCCGTACTCAGGGTAGCGATCTCCAACGACGATATTCTGCTTCAGTGTGGTGCGGTTGGTAGCTCTTTCGAACATCGCTGCATCGGCGCCGGCTCCGAGGCAGTTTCTGTCCTCCAAAGTGTCCCAATCCGCCTGGTTCTGTTCACCTTGTACTCCAGCCCCATAGGTTTTGTAGTTAACCGCACGGTCTCGGTCATTAACGTTAACCGTTCCATCGTCGCTTCCACGCCTCTCGAAGGCGAAACTGGTTTCCCTTCTTTCCCTTTCTTGGAGCGGGAGCTCGCCGTCCTCCCATGCGACTGGCCTGTAAGTCTCTCTCCGTCGACCTGGTGGAGCAATATCCACTTCGGAGTCCTCGTCTTCGATATCTTCCGTTGGCACCTTTGATCGATACATTCGATCTTCGCAGCAGCTTACGACTGTTTGACACAGTCCTCTGACCGTTCCTGGTACCATAGCAGGCTTGTTCCTGCTTTGATCAAGCGGCGGCGGGCGGTCAGCCTCGTAATCTGTCCCTGACTCTGACTCTGTCACAAACACTTGGTCCCTTCGCTGACCGTGGTTAGCTCTCCCAGTGCCGGCGCTACTGAGAAATGCAAGACCCTGCGGCTGGCGATACTCAAGTTCTCTTATCTGTGACTGGCTGCCTGTTTGTAGAGTTTCAGAAACCGCCCGCCAAACGTTACTCTCCGGTCTCACGGGTCCCATCGGGAGGCGGTCCAACTTGCGCGTCGACTCACGTACTGGCGCAGACACTTGATCTCCCCGCTGCCTATAACCAGCGTTCTCGGTGCCGGCGCAACCGATAGTAGCATTAGTCACTGGCTCACGATCGGTCTCAAGTTCACTCATCTGCAATTGCCTCTGTGGCGGAGGATGCACGCGCTCTTCCCGGACCGCCCACCAGTCTCTATCAGTCCTTGGTTCCTCCAACTGGCTCCGATTAATAGGTTGGCGATCCACTACACGCTGACTGTAGCTGTCTGGCTTCCGGGTGAACGCTTCGTCGATCTCACAGGTCGCCAATGCCGCTTCGGTGCCGGCGCAACCTAGGCTAGCAAATTCCCAGATCTGTGCAGATCTTCTGTTACGTTCCCTTCCGCTCTATCTGACCTTCCCGCTCGCCTCGGGATGTTTTCAGCGTTTTGACCACGGACCGCCAACCAATCATTGCGGGATGCCTGTCGTCCCGAATCTGAACGTATTTCCTCGGTGTCTCTCAAATTCTGACGGGGTGGAATTCTGTTCCAGTCCTCAATATCCATTGCATTTGGCTGGAAGCCAGAATCCACCCCACTTCTGGTACCATTTTGTGGCGACCCCGCCGGCTCGCGGTCTCGTAGCGCGGCCGGCGGTCGGGCGGCCCCAACGCCCGCTCGGTCTCCCGATCGCCATCAGCCGCCGACTCTGCCTGATCGGCGGCGTCACGTTCCCTTTCCGGCTCTCCGACATCAGAGGAGGTGTCCGCGGCTGCCGGGCAGGCAGCGCACTGAGGATGGCCGCTCCTCAACGTAGGGTTCTCGTTTTCCTCCTCTGACTCTCTATCCGTTCCGGCTCCGGCCTCGTCCGAGACCCTTTAATTCATGCCTCTTCTCGCCGGCCACCGCTTGGTCTCGGCGCCTTAAGCGATTCCTATAGGTATTTCGGGTCTCTGGCTTCGACTTGGCCCCACGTCTCTTCATTCTCGGCAATCTAGCCGTTTTCCGCTCTCTTATAGACAGGCGGCGTTGTCTCTGGCTTCCTCACACGCTTTCACCAAACCCAAGGTTACCCGTGCCTGAATGGACGGCGGTCCACTCTTTTCCTGGCCGTCGATTCACTCAAACTGTCTCCCCGCGCCTTTACGACAGGCGGGCGTCTGTCTCCTCCCTTGGCTCAGAATTGACCTCCTGGGCACTAACGTGACCTCAGGTAGGCGAGGTTCATCACAGCCAAGGCTCACCTTCACGGACAGTGCGCTGAGACTCCGGCGTCACAGCGACTTTCAAAGACACGGGCACAACTTGCCTTTATTGGTTTATTTTTATTTATTAATAAACCAAGCAACAATGACAACAATGGCTACAGTGGCAACACTGGTAACACGGACAAAGACGCGCTGACTAGACGCAGTCCGGCAGCCACAATAACTAGCGCACAGGAACTGCAATCGATAGCCTTTGATACGTCAGTATGAAACGATAAGCTTTAGCACTTTAAACGGGCTCCAAATACTCGCTTTCAATCGCTGTGCTTTCTTTACTCTATCGCTTCACAGTATAAGCGGCCACACTGCGAAAAGTACATGTGATGTTAGTGACTGACAATAACTAAAATTTTCAGAGTTTTGAAACTTTTGACGGACACTTAGGCGGATTTTTCGTCTACAGTCTGTATTTCCGCGTAGTTGCCGTCAATAGGAAAAAGTAGGGACTTGCTTAAGAACGTTTTCCTTAGCGGTGATCAGGGCTTCATCTACGGCTAAGCGACGCGGCAATCGCTCCTGCTAGATGGGCGCGCGTCTCAAGCGGACTTTAATTCAACAGCCGCCCGCGTCCGCCTAGTGACGCGGGCTACATAAATCCCATATTTCGGAGATTTTCGATTTTTAGAACTAGCCCTTGAGGGCGCTCGCTCCCAAAATGTCCCTATCTATGCTTTTTATCCGTCATGAAGCTTAACTTCGGACCCACCCCTAGCGTCGTCGGCAGCGGCGAAGGGGCGCATCGCCGCCGGCGACGCGCATCGCCGTCAGGACCTTGTTCCCCGGCCGCCGCTCCTTCAGGCGGAATTTCAAGCTGTAGGGCCACGTCCGCTTAGATGCCGTCAGAGCAGGACCTGGGAGGCAGTGTCGTCGTTATCGGTGGTAGGCGTCCCCGTCTACGGGCCCAGCCCTTCGCTAACCACCCCTGGTAGTCCGGGCGTCGGTGTTCAGGCGTACGCATCGACTACACAGCCGGCCGACCGCTGCTTTCTCTCTCCTTCTTTCCATCGTTCCAACCGCCTGTTCCTTCGTCAGCAGCCAGCCAGCCGCCGTCTCCGCGCAGCCTCTGTCCAACAGGCGACGGTCTTTCAGCGGCCAAAATCTCTAGTTGCTAAAGACCGAAGGCTCGGGAACATAAGTCGTTGCCGGTTTATACAACTTATCTCTCGGTCTTTGGGCGGCCGTGGCGATTCTAATAATTTTACCGAAGCCTTAGCGTCTTAGCCTAACGCGTGCTCTCTGTCCGTTTTACATGAATTAAAACTTTATTAATTAATTAACTAACAAGTTATACAGTTAAGCAATCAATAATAATAATAATAATAATAATAATAATAATAATAATAATAATAATAATAATAATAATAATAATAATAATAATGCTATCTGTGGCACATGGTCGCCACACTAGTAGTAGTAGTAGTAGTAGTAGTAGTAGTAAAGCGTGCAAGCCACCTTCATCAGAAACGATTCCATATTATTACAATTGCACCTCTGCAATTTCTGATTCTTGCATTAGAAATAACACTTCCAGCGCCCGTTAGAAAAATCGATCGGAATTTGAAATCTTCTAGTCTGCGTCACTGCTTCCCGCAAGCAGGAAACAGGTTGGTGACGCCAATTACTTGAGTCTCGATGCAAATTCATGTTTCACACTCGGCCAGTCGGATCATAATAATTAGGCCTATTCGTAGAAAATGTAGATTTAGTAGCAGTAGCAGTGGCGTATTTAGGGGTACGCTCCTGAGCCATAGCGTACCCCTTTGGTTTTTGACCTTTGGTCTTTCGTTCTTCCCTTCAGTTGCACTTAAAGACTGCTACGCTGACGTTAACCTTTGTGCTTGTCACCACGTTTGAGAAGGGTGATAACCGATTTTTTTGCAGTACATAGAATCAAAGTTATTTTTCGAACTTCTCAAATTTCAGCGTACCCTTTTAAGCCTTTCTAAATACGCCCATGTTTAGTAGTATGTGCGCTGAAATATGGGGAATACCGAATTCCGAATCGAAATCGGTATTAATTGTCTGCTTTCGGTATTTTTGTCATTGCAAATACCGAAGTCAGTATCGATATGGCTAAATATCGCGACATCGGCTCGGTATTCGGTATACCGACCCAACACTACTAGCCTACATAGTGAGGTGAAACCAGTGGCGTAGCGTGACTTTTGGGGGCCCGGGGGGCATCTTTGTCATGGGGGCCCCAAAGTTTCGGGCTGACGAGCAAAAAAAAAAAAAAAAAAAAAAAAAGGTCGCCGGCACGTTCACTTCTATGGTTAGGGTTAAGCCTAACCCTAACCCTAACCTAGGGTTAACCCCCGCCCGGGGCCCGGGGGCAGTCAACAAAGTGCCCCCCCCCCCGTTACGCCACTGGGTGAAACTACTTAGGCCTACTTTAATTTGAATAATTCTGAATTAGGCTTGAGTCTCAATTTGAGACTGTTTTGTTAGTGATAATTTATCCGTTAATTTTACGGCTATGTAACACAGTTTTCAACCAGAGTCAATTTTGATTAGTGATCGATTCACAAATGGCTTTTCAATCTGCCCATAATTTGACTGCACATGTGACATGTGCTGCGCATGCGATAAACGAATAGCCACAGAGGCTGACACGACGAAAAACGATTTCTTTTAGTTGTGTCGTCAGTCGACTGAATGCCGTTCTAATCTCTGCGAAATTGACTGAGCACTGCTTTCAGTCTACGCTCAGCTATGAATAGTCTGTCTTAATTAAAGTGAAAGCCAACACCATGGAAACGAGAAGTCGGAAAAGCGGGAAATCGCTATAGGCTGTTCCAAACATAAAAGCAGCAAATACACGTCAATAATCTAATCTAATCTAATCTTAAACTTCTATAGCGCCACTTTCATAATGCACAGGAGCATCAACCGATGGCATAATAATAAGCGCATAATACATAAAAGTATAGCAATGTACCCTTGAATTACCATGCATCGACTGTTTGCCATTTTTATTACTAATGCCATATGATATTAGGCCCTATATTATTCCGAAAGAATCTAAAGACTCACTTGTACAACAAATCATACAAGTGACATTTGTTAAATTGCCCTTTAGACTTTGGCCTCGGTCATGACACGGCGTTATAAAAGTTGTCATAATAATAATAATAATAATAATAATAATAATAATAATAATAATAATAATAATAATAATAATAATAATAATAATAATAATAATAAGGAACTATGAGTGTATTGCTGCTGAAAAGTTATTCATGTCTCAAATTTGATGGCATTAATTAAGTGTTGGCTGCGAAATACAGTCAAATAAATTTTACTACATGTCTAACTCTGGGTTAAAATAAAGTTAAGACGCAGCGTGCTGATAATGACTTACAAAACATAATTTATGAATCACGATTTAAATGATAAATTAAATCAACTGAGGGGAAATTCTGATTTTTCGTTCAAATAATTTCGCGCATCGTGGTTTATGAATTGAATTTAATTCATTAGAGGAAAATGTTGAATCAGTTAAAAACTCATTGCATTGCCTTACATTAAGGCCAACTAGAGTAATTCATCGAACAAGAAATGCAATATGGTGTACCTGTAGTTGAAAATCACTTCGAGTCTTTGACAGCTATCAGGGGCGTAGCCAGGAATTTGATGGGGGAGTATAATGTGATTTGGGCGGTATAAATCTTAAATCTTAAAAACACATTGAAACTTTAAAATTGTCTGATTTTCGGGGGTATATATACCGATATGCCCCCTCCTCCCCCGACCCCCGTCGCTACGTCCTTGACAGCTATCGCATAAAACAGTGCATCATTTGAGCAACAATGACAAATTAATAAAAATCAAAATTGAATTTTGCTAATTCCAAGTGAAACTGTTCTACTAAACTTAGGTCTAACCGTTAAGACTGACCTCAGCAATACAAGTCATTCGGCCAATTTGCATTAGTTTCAACAAATCTCGATCGGAGAGGGCGAACGGCTGTGAATGATACAATGCCGACAGTTAAAACGCCATCGCGCACATTCTTAATAACTCGAATGCTCGTTACACGGATGCGACGAATTTTCCATTTCTTAACGAAAGCATTATTAAGACATCGCGGCATCGTCGCATACTAGGCATACGTGACGAGCAATGGTGCGCTTCCTTGAACGATCGAGGAAGACATGCACTGACCAAGAACTATCAACCAGAGATGTTAAAAGACCAAAGACTCAACCCTCAGGGTCAAGACCTGGACCAAGGACTCAATCCTCAAGGTGAAGACCAGGATCAAGGACTAGTTAATAATTGTCAAGGCAGGATACGGAAAACCTATACTAACGTGGTTAAAAGGTAACTCACGAAACCCAACCCAGCACATTAATTTTCTTCATAATCTGGACCCAATCCAACCCAACACAACTTGTTCCCTCTCGAAATGTCTGACAAGCAAAAAAGTTATCCTTGTATTATTTTTCCCTCTTGGAATGCCTGACACGCAAAAAGGTTATTGTTGTATTTTTCCCTTTCGAAATGTGAAATGCCTGACAAACAAAAAAGGTCATCCTTATATTTTTATCTCCAAGTGCAAAATACCCCCGTCGTCACTTCTGGGGAAATTTCACCCCAAGCCAAAATATAATTTTTGGGGGGGAGAATTTCTAGCTTTGCTGGAGGTCACGTTGGCGCCCCTAACATTGCTGACAAGCAAAAAAAGGTCGTCACATCGTTTTCGGCGCCCCTCACCTCTTACGGCGCCCCTCTTCATAAAATGCTGACAAGCAAAAAAAGGTCGTCACACGTGTTTCTTCTTCTTTATTGTGCGTTTCACTTACCCAAATACCCGATTTGGGCGCTCCTCACCTCGGCGCCCGGGGACATATACAGGCATTTGTTGGCATTAGTTTTGTTCGCAAAATATGTCCCCAGTAATTCATTTTTCTTTTCTTTTCGGGTTCTTTGCACCCCTGCTTTATCCAATATCCATTCATTCGTTTTCTTTGCTGTCCAAGAAACTCATGATTTGCCTTAGGCCTTTCATTTCAAATGCCTGTATGCGCTGTTCATCTTCTTTCATTATTGTCCAGCTTTCGCAGCCATATGTAGCGACCAGACACACCCGTGATCTCAGTAGTCGAACTTTGGTGCTTACTGGAATGCCGTGACTTTTCCATATCTTGTTTAGTGATGCTCCTGACGTTTGTCCTTTGTTCAATCTGCTACTTATTTCAGCTTTACTCAAACTTCACAACTAGGCCTATCATTTATTAATTTAATAAAAACGACTGCGTGAGCCGGGAGTCGAACCCGGGTCAATTGCTTGGAAGGCAACTATGCTACCGCTATACCACTCACGCTCTGATGATTCAGCTGTTAGTAGCCCGACACTTATATAATTAATTGCAAATAAAATCACTAATAATTCAAGTTGCTTGTCTTTGCATTCTTTCACTCGTTAACATTGTTAATGCAAGAAAACTTTTGGACAATTCAGTTGTCTACAACTTTACGGTCTTTACCACTTATAAAAACCAAATGCAACTGTATAGCAGCAACAAAACAGTTTATAGAAATGTGTGGACTAGCTCGAACAGTAGCCCAAAGTTTAAAATAATAAAAAGTAGAGTGGCAACAGGCACGGTTACCGCGGTAATGGGAAAATGTGGCCCAAGCCGCCCAAATAGAGATGGCAAATAAGTAAAGTAAAGTAAAGTAAAGTAAAATCTCGTGGATTTCTATAGCGCCTTGGAAAGCAGCACAACAGTAGCTGCTTATTCTTAGGCGCTCAGCCTCTCTTAAAATAGCTATAGGAAAGGTATGGGATCAGCCAGGCAATAGTCAATATCCGAAGGGCAGTGAGGCTAGGTTGTTACAGCTATGGCGGAAATGATTTAAGAAACAGGAAGGATTTAAGCTTAGACCTGAAGACTTGAGGAGATAGTGCAGGAATTATAGGAAATGGGCACTCAGAATTTATTGTTTGAAAGTGTCCAAGTGTGCGAAGGGAAGCTGGGATCGAGTTTCGAGTTCCAGAGTTCAGGTGCAGCGTATGAGAAGGCACGGTTGCAAATTTTCAGGGATGATTGATTTAGCGGGCGTGACAGAGTGAGATGAGATGACGAACGTGTGGGTCGAGGAGGCTGAGGGGTTAATAGTGACCTAAGGTAGACAGGTTTTGATGACTGAAGTGAGCTATGTGTAAGTGTTATTATCTTATATTGGATACGTTCAGTTATTTTAAGCCAATGTAATGATTTTAGTATGGGTGAAATATGGGAGAATTTAGGTGACATAGTAACAGCACGAGCAAGTGCATTTTGTATTGATTGCAATTTGTTGATAGAGGCTTTGGGAAGGTTATAGTAGAGGGAGTTACAATAATCTAATTTGGAGTGGACTATTGAGGTGGCAATTGTGGCGGCAGTTTTAGTATCTAGGCAAGGACGTAGGCGGCGAAGGTCACGAATATGAACATAGCAGGCTTTTGATAGTTGGGAAATTTGTGATTCGAAGTTTAGAAAAGAATCAAATTTGAATCCTAGATTTCTAGCAGTTGGAACAGGGATTATTGTGGTGTCAGAAGCCAAAACTAGTTTAGGATTGTCAATTTTTTTGAGTTGTTGGGGTAGTCCAATTAAAAGAAACTCTGTCTTAGAAGAGTTAAGAGCGAGGAGATTAGATGACATCCAAGCAGAGATTGATGAGAATGCAGATTCAAGCTCAACAATAGAAGCATTGAATGAAAGAGGTGAGAAGGAAAGGAATAGCTGAGTGTCTTCGGCATAGAGTTGGTGATTTAAATTAAGGGAATTGATTAAAGATGAGAGTGGTGTGGTGTAAAGGCTGAACAGTACAGGCCCAAGAACAGATCCTTGAGGCACTCCAAAATCTACAGTGTGAGATAGAGAAATTTGGCTAAGACAGGACACTTGAAAAGACCGAGATTTAAGATAAGATGAAAACCAGTTGTGAGCTATTTCAGATATTCCAAACCAGAGAGAGAGTCGTTCGAGCAGAATTTTGTGATCTATAGTATCAAATGCAGCAGAGAGGTCAAGGAGACAAAGGCCAGTAACTTGTCGGAGACCAATTGCGGTTAAGAGTCTGTCATGAATGTAGGCGAGAACGGTTTCAGTTGAGTGATGTTTAGTGTAGGCAGACTGATGAGCATTATATAGCGAGTTATTTGAAAGGTGTTCGGTCAGTCTAGAAAGCACAATTTTCTCAGTAAGTTTTGATAGAAGTGAAAGATTTGAGATGGGGCGATAGTTATTGAGATCTTCTCTGTCAAGACCAGGCTTTTTTAGGAGAGGAGTGACAAAAGAGTTTTTGAATGAAGATGGGAAAGTGCCTGAGGTAAGAGAGAGCTTAATGTTTCTAGTTATAATAGGCGTAAGCACGGTGGCACACTGTTTGAGTAAAGAGGTAGGTATGGGATCTAGGTCACATTGTTTGTTTGGAAGAGAAAGTAGCAGTTTGGATACCTCTTCATCAGTTGCAGGAGTGAAGCTGGATAAATTGCATGGAGGTTGTGGGGGGAGAAGGGTAAATGAGGAGAGATGGTTTGAGTAATAGTGAAAGACTTAAGGACACTGCGAATCTTAGAGATTTTTGTAGAGAAGAAATTAGCAAAAGATTCAGCAAGTTCTGACAGGGAAATGGATTGAGGGAGAGGTTTTTAATTGATTCTTTGCGATGGAAAAGATCATTTACAGTTTTCCAGAGCTTACGTGGGTTTGAGCTATTTGTTGAAATGATGTTAGAATAGTACTTCTTTTTGGCAGATGCAAGGAGATTATGGTAGCGGTTAGTGGCGGAACGAAGATTTAAAAGGTCAGATGGAGAATGTGTTCTATGGTATGTTCGTTCAAGACGTCTGCGAAATGACTTGAAAGCATGAATGAAAGAGTTATACCAGTGATGATAGGAGCATGTTTATCAAGAAGATCGGATAACACAGAATTGTATTTATTGATCAGTGACGGCAGAGAAGTGGAGGGGTTAGTAATTAGTTCAGATGATTTAATGTTGTCACAGAACAAGGCTACGTCAATTTTGTTAAGACGGCGGAATGAGTAGGTGCCACGAGCAGTGGCGGCTCCACCGGGGGGAGCCAGGGGCCCCGTGCCCCCCTATTGAGAGCCTGGCCCCCAGTGGCCCCCAGTTGGGACCCTATACTTAATGCTACATACATTAAACAACAAATGGTTGGCCCCCATGATTAGAAGTTGCCCCCTCAACGGCCCCCACTTGCCAAATCCTAGAGCCGCCACTGGCCACGAGGCGGAGGAGTTGGCGAGCAGATAGGCCTACTTAAAATGGAGAAGATGGGAAAATGATCAGAAGGAGAGAATTGGCTAATTGCTGAAATTGGAGATAGTGATGAAGAAGAAGACGTGATGAGCAAGTCTAAAGTATGTCCAAAAGTGTGAGTAGGAAGAGATATGTGTTGTATGAGGTTAGTCTGAGTGAGCAGTTGTATGAATTGGATAGAGTTGGGATCATCACACTTATCAACATGTACATTAAAATCACCGGTAATTAAGAACTCATGTGGAGTTGTAGCTGCAGAGCCTAAAAAGGATTAAACATTCATATTCATTCATATTCATTCTAACGAATATTGGGCTCCAATGAATATTAACGATTAAGACTTATTCAAAACATTCGTTATTTCTAACGATTTGCAGCGCCACCTATAATACTGGACCCCTAATGAATATAACGACTTGCCCAGATTAACTAATAACGATTCAGGCTGAAGTATTCATTATTCACACAGTTTGAATACTAGTCAACTGCACTGCATCCAATTTAGACTACGTCATAGAATTTTACTCTTTTGCGCGCGATAATAGTGTATACAGGGTGTCCCAAAAATCCCCCAGCAGACAAACTACGATTTCTTAAAATTCCTAAATATATTCTACTGTAGTTCAGTGGCGGCTCTAGGATTTGGCAAGTGGGGGGGGCGTTGGGGGCAACTTCTAATCATGGGGGCCAACCATTTGTTGTTTAACGTATGTAGCATTAAGTATAGGGTCCCAACTGGGGGGCCACTGGGGGGCCAGGCAGTCAATAGGGGGGCACGGGCCCCCCTGGCGGAGCCGCCACTGCTGTAGTTTACGGCGATTTCAGTATCGATTTGTGTCATGTGGTGCACTATTGAAGTAGAAGTCTCGGGACGGCGCCAGCGGACTTAAACCAGTGCCATTTAACAGTCGAAACCCGGGCGTTAGACATAGACAGTTGAGACAGAAATTGCTGGTGCATGGATGAGGATATATGCGGCGGGGAGAAATCTTTGGGTGCGGGATGGGGATAAAAGTTGTCTTCGTGTCACTCTAATAAAAAGTCTTTGCAAAGTGATTTATATAATAATGATTTTAAGTGGTTTAGGAGGCTAAGTAAGCCTGTGTGAAAACCACTGATGTAACCATCTGCATTCAATAACCTAGTTTATCTAGATAGCCTTTGAATCCGTTTACTGTTTCAACTGTCACTCCCACCTCGTCCAAACTGTTCCATTTGTCCACAACCCTTGCACTAAAAAAGTTTTTCTTTCTTGGACCAACCCTCTGCTTAAACATTTTGCACTTGTGGCCTCTTGTGCTGCTATAGTGTGCCAATGTAAAGAATCGATCATATGGCACCTCTACTTTCCCAGTCATTATTTTGTATGTTTCTATCAAATCCCCTCTCTCTCTTCTCCTTTCTAATGTTGTCAGTCCACAATATTGAAGTCTTTTTTCGTAGCTTAAATTATGGCACCCATTGACCATCTTCGTTGCTCGTCTTTGCACTTTTTCTAAAAGTTCTATATCTTTTTTCAAGAATGGATTCCAAGCCTGAACACAGTATTCTAGATGAGGCCTTACTAATGACTTATAAAGTTTAATGATTATCTCTTTGTCACGACTCACAATTGTCCTTTTCACCATTCCCAACATTTGGTTTCCCTTTTTTGCTGCCTCCATGCATTGGTGAGATGGATTCATACTTCTATGGATGATTATCCTCAAGTCTCTTTCTTTTTCTGTTGTGGTTAGAACCTTCCCCCCTAAAGAACATTCATTACCATTATTAGACTTCCCAACATGCATTACAGAACATTTATCAATATTGAAAAGCATCTGCCAGTCCACAGACCACTGAAACAATTTCCTTAGATCTTCTTGCAAAATTTTTGCATCATCCTCCAAGTCTATATTTCTGCATAACTTTGTATCATCGGCAAACTTTGAAATTTTGGACAGTAATCCTTCATCGATATCATTTATATATATTAGAAAAAGCAATGGCCCAAGCACTGAGCCCTGAGGCACTCCACTGATAACTCTTGCCCATTGCGAATGGCCTCTCCTAATGCCAACCTGCTGTCTTCTTCCCTTCAACCAATTTTCAATCCATCTGAGAATATTGTCCCTTATTCCACAGGACTTCAGTTTGGCAGCCAGCCTTATGTGGGGTACTTTATCAAAAGCTTTGGCAAAATCTAAATATATTAGGGCCTATGTCTACTGCCTTGCCCTTGTCTAGCTTATCAAAAACCTCCTCCAATCAAAGAGGATCAAATAAAAATAAAAAGCCATTGTCACAAATAAGCAATTTTGAAAATGGAGGTTTAAGCTATTGTTTGTCAATAATTATTATCTCAAAAGGTAACAATAAGAGAACATTAAACTAGTCAAATAAAATGACAAGCAACAAGGCAATGCAAATTTATTGTTTATGAAATTACAAGATAACAGAAGTATGCCATGAAGTTGGAATAAACTGATGAGAAAAAAGCCCATTAGATGTTTTTAAATCAAAGGCTACACAGATAGAAATTTCATACTTACATGTATTTAAATATAAAATACACTCAGCATACATTTGTCTATATACTCTATAGGCTACAAAATGCTACCAAAGCAATGACCATTTATTGTACTTAACATGTAATGCAAGTTTTATACATATTTTCCACCGCATACAGCCACCAAAACATCTGCTGCATTTTTAACATCTTTACATATGTTGTTAGTTCATTATATGTGTAGAGACAAAGTGATTCACTCTGATCAAACCACAACAGAAATATCAGTGATGTAACTATATCAACAGGCTGCAACTGTCCACAGACACTAAACAATACAGTACAATAAACACACACACACACACACACACATGTGCACATATTGTAAACACACAAATCATATATAAAAAGTCAACACAACTACATGTTCAGTAATTAATTTTAAAAAAATCATACATTATTATGTGAAAGCAGTGTTTAGACAGAGAAATTACGTACAACACATCTTCTTACACATATACATACAGATGGAAACATATGATGCAACACCTGGTCTTATTATAATCATAACAATTATTATGGTTATTATTATTCATGACAAGCCCCATACTGGAGTGTAGCCGTCTCCACAATTAGTCGCCAGTTTGCTCTGTCCTATGTTATTCAGACAATTTATACAGCGCAATAATCTAAGCAAAAAGTCAAGAGCGCTTTACACTTCATACACGAACGAAATGTGTTTTTAGTTTCTTGCTATGCTCGCCTTGAGATGATAGAGACACACAACGAGGTAGATTCATCAGGCGGTGTTTGTCCTGACCGAGCGTACGTCAGCGTGATCTCGGGTCGAGTCACCAGTCTCTGTGTTGCATCTCATATTTCTCTCTATTCAATCTATTCAATTCCGTCAATCATCCAAAACAAGGAATGACTGCGTGAGAGAGAAAGACAATGAGAACTTGCAGAAAATCTTCTTCGAACTTAGACTAGATGAAAGCAGCATGCATTTATTAGCTGTTTCAGGAATAGTAATGCCAAGTTCGGAATTTTTACTTCCATCCATGCCACTATTGCTACATTCTGCTACAATTTAAATCTGCTCTGTTGCAGATTTTCATATAGTTCTTTTGTTTTAAGGTCATAATTTTAATAAAAAAAGAACTCTAAAGACAAATAAAAAATAAAAATAAAAAGAATTCAAAACATAGTCTGTCTTGATCACATGACTCTTTTGGTGACTATTACTATCTTCTGCTGCATCTTCAGTCACTTTTAAATGACACACTTATCATGAAAGAGCTTTGGTAAAGCAAATAAAAGATTTGACTTCAGTTGGTGCTTGTTTGATGCACTGATCCTGTCTTAAATCATCCAAAACAAGGAATGACTGCGTGAGAGAGAAAGACAATGAGAACTTGCAGAAAATCTTCTTCGAAACTAGTCATAGTGTTTTCCTTTCACGTAACTTCAACACCAACAACTGATTCTTTTGTCATACGGTTTGTCGTTTCGCATGCATCCCTGTATTCAAATTCAAAGATTATACCTATTAAATGATCTAATAAAATTTGAAAGCACATATGTTGATAAAATTCACATTATTGATGATTTGTATATTTAAAAGGTCCATTTTTAAATATAAGGTAGGTGTCCTAAGAGGCCCATAAGAACAACTTCAATAGGAAATTTTCACATATACTTCTGCTGAAAATGCCATATTTCATGCATATTCCATGTAAAGTATATATTTTTTTTGAGCATGCAAGTGTATCATTCATGCCTATACACACATATGGGTAGCAGACCATTGCGCGCATCTCCAAGAACAATAGACAATAACAAGGGAACAAAGTGGTCATACACGATCTTTGATGCAAGTTAGCCATAAGGTATCAATAAAGAATACGAGGAACATTAAAAACTGTATTTAGAACTGTTCCATTAATAATGAAGGCCTCTAATCAAATAGTCATTCAATGAGAATAGAGAGAAATATGAGATGCAACACAGGTCATTGAATTTTCTACTGGAAAAAGTTTGGGCCTGTCAAAATCAAATAAACCTCTAAGCATTCTTAAATTCTCCAAAGGTAGCAATCACTGCTATGACAGAAATGTAAAAAAACAAGTTTGCTGCTCACTTTTGTTTGTTGTCATTTTTATTTAGAGATGAAACAGGCAGCTTGAGAACAGGAACAAGGTCATTCAGAATGGATAATGGAACAGCCGAGTTGCCTGCAAAAGAGCTGCATGTCAGTGCAGATAAGCTCAAATGATTTGATGACAAATGTTCAGCTCGTGCAAGAACACCATTCTGTGCATTGCCAGATAAATGCTGCAACGTGATGCTGCCAGCGGTCCTCTTAGAGTTTGTCACTTCGACAATTTGACGGTGATTAACAGCATATGAAGTAGGTGCAGCACATGCTGATGTCAATGGTGGTGCAGAAATGGGGCTGACAAGATCATTATGAAATGAAGTTGAGCGTTGTGATAGTGGATAGTTCAGCTGAAGAATGCTAGCGGCTGGCATAATCGACAGTCCCGCATCATCACCTAAAAGCCAAAAAATGTCAAATAACCCAGCCAAAAATTGTCATATTTAAAACTTTTCTTTATTCCCAGCCATTCATTGTAAAACAGCAGTGGCAATAAATTTATCTGATTCAAATGGACCTTTAAAATATTGATCGAGTGATACATGCTCATGGTGGTCACTTGAGAAACACCACGAATCAGCTCAACAGCCAATGTCCACATGACAGTGACTGCATCATATGCAAGCTACTACTGTATCTTATCAGGAATTCATCAGATTTGGAGATGAACTAACCCAAAAATTTGATCAAAATAGGCCAAATGCAGTCAAATTAATAATTTTTTCTTAGGCATTTTCAACACTACCTTCATCAAGATTCTGATACAACACTGATGTACCTCTTCATCATTGCACAACCTAGGTATTTAAACACACATTGAAACTCGAGAGCCAGGTGCTTATAATTGCACCTGTACTTCAGACTCAGAAGCTTGCACTAAGAGCAGCACCACTTTGCACAAACTCAAATGAAGATACACTTGGCTTGTCACTGGTCAATGTATCACTTAACTACTGATTATCTGGTAACTCCCAAACCCATAAAAATGCTTCAAGCGAAGAAGGTCAACATGGCGACGGCAAGTCATGAACATCATTGACAGACAACTTGCCATTTGTTATCTGATGACATTCAAATATGGCATAATTCAAAAGGGCATCAAATTGTCCCTATATCCATATTTAAGCCAAATCTGAAATATATAAAATACACTTGTAAAGTACTTACAGAATGCCTGAGATGAAGAGGAAATCACAGGAAGATCAGCTGCTCTTTTGGATGGCTCCTGCAAACTCAGACCAACTGAAGTGTTACATAGCAGTTCAGCAGAGGAAGAACATACATCCCTGCAAGTCATAACAGAAGCCGACATGGCAGTTGCTGCTACAGCATGAGAATCAATGGGTACAAATGACAAACTATCACCAGAAGGCAGTTGTTCAGAATGACACGTCTCTGTAGCAAAGTACGGATGATCGTTGTGACCGGCAGCGCCCTGTAACTGAGATGGAGTTGCAGCAGCTGAAAGACCAGTGGAAAGGTAAGCAAATGATTCCCTGGATTCTGAAGCATCAGAGGGCGGAATACTCAGTTGACAGGATGTTGGCCGGAAGTGTGGGCTAAAAAGTAAAAAGAAGTTATATTCATCGAACTAGTCCAAAAGCAGTCTTCACAACAGTCACAATTTTATAGAATCAAAGTGTGGCAAAATAATTTATGTTTTGAATAAGACCCAAGATTACTGCAAGCATATTTCTAATGACCACAACTTGTGAAACAAATATCACACTCCACTTCTAAACTTAACCCTTTAACAGGGGAATAAAATTTTACAAACCCTCCCCAGTCTGGGTAATTAATTTTGGGTAAAGGCATTTATATGAAAATGTAAACATATAAATTTTAAATTTACCATATTTCAGGCTATATAGAAGCTAGAAAAATGAGGTTTGCGCCGTTGTTTAGCATTTTTATTGTTCTTTCTAACGATCCGTGCCAAAAGAAAATTTTGGGGTGGGGTCCACCCTACAGCCTAAAATAGGCCCCTCCCAACAAATTTTGTTCAAAGCTCAATAGCAAAACGTTTTCAGCAACCCCTAATGTGAGCGGCAAAGTTCTAGGTGGATATAATTGGAACAGAATAGTTCAAAAATTTTGAAGATCGGACCAAATTTGGGGTAGTTATCGCAAACCCCAGAACTCATTGCTCGGAGAAATGAACATTTTGCGAAAATTTTTTCAATCTGAAAAGCGAACATCTCAGTATATTTCAGGCTATATAGAAGCTAAAAAGATGAGGTTTGCACCGGTCGTTGTTTAGCATTTTTATTGTTCTTTCTAACCATCCGTGCCCCCAAAAATTGTTTGGGGTAGGGTCCACTCTACAGCCTAAAATCGGACCCCCAAAAAAATTTTTCAAAGCTCAATAGCAAAAAATTTTCAGCGGTGACCCCTAGTGTGAGCGACAAAAGTTGTAAAAAGTGTAATAGGAACAGAATAGTTCAAAAATTTTGAAGATCGGACCAAATTTGGGGTAGTTCTCTTTTCAAACCCTATAAATGTCTCTTTTCAAAGCCAATAATCCTACTCTCGGTCGAATAAGGCCTATTTTCCTTGCTTAGGTGGCAACACTAGCTAAAATCGATACCATCTATCGAAAAGGATAGATACTAAAGAGATATATAGCATTGGACGTGTCTCAGACGTTGTGCCCAAATAACGGCAAACGCTAAAACTACATACATCTGAGCGACGTTGCAACGGCGGTGGGCGGCGATCGTTACATTGAGAGGTTAATAATCCAGAGTAAAGATGTCATTATAATACATAAATAAACAAACACTTTTATTACAATATTACAACACAGATATCAAATAGCTCCTATATATTTTGATCACAACTACTTGTACCCATAATGAGAAATTCCTTTGTGTTGAATTAAAATTTACTATTCATCACTAAAGAAACTCTAAACTTTGTGAACAAATCAGTTGGGAATTCAGCAAAACAAGTTTGGCTAAATATACTAACATTTTATGCATTCTGATGTGATTGATGTATCTTGATGTAAAAGATGAATTTTTTGATGACCAATCAACATTCTGAAGACTTTTATTCCATGATGTAAATGCACGATCAAATATTACTCTGAAGAAAAACATTAAAGGCAAGCATCACTTTATGAAAATTACTATCACATCACAGTAACCACTCACAACTGCAATTAAACACATAAAACAAGTGCTACATGTGTTGAAAACATTTATTTTGGAAGACATCAGACTGTCACCAAAGTTCAAAACCATAACAGGACCTTTCTTCTAAACATAAATGTAACTGCTTTAAATTAATATTAAATTATGGTATATTCTCTTCTTCAGTCATTTGCCCTCCCAGTGGAGCATAGGCCACGAACAGGATCCTTCCATTCCACTCGATCAACTGCCAAGTGTTCTACTTCACTCCAGGTGTATCCATTTCCTTGAAGCTCTTTTTCTAATGATCTTTTCCATGTGCTTCATGGTCTTCCTCCTTTTCTTTTTCCTTGGTAGCTCTGTGTCAGAATTTGTCTTGTGATGTTTTCAGTCAGTCTTCTAAGAGTATGTCCTAGCCATCTCCATTTCCTTTTCTGATTTCTTCAGCTATCAGTTCTTAGGATGATGGCATGTTACAGTAGGTAATTAGAATCAAGACGCTAATGTTGGGAATGATAAATGGCAGTAACAAGAAAGGCAACATAGAGAATGGTATGATGTCATAAAGAAACAGTAAAACAGCAGTTGACATTGGTCAAGTCATAGCGTTCTGATGGGGGATCAAACAGCTAAGCTGTTGTCAGACAACAATAGCTGCTAAGTTCATTGTCATTGATTATGAACAGTTATTATTTGCATCAAATATTCTAAAGTCCCCTGAATACATTCAATAACACACATTGAAGGTCACATACCGTCCACCTCGACCAATTCGCTGTCTGCTGTATCCAAGACAGCTTTGACCAAGAGATGTTATAGAAAACTTATATTTCTTGACATCAAAACCACCTTTTCCCCGGGAACTCCATGGCCACCGACCCTCTTTGCTTAAACAAGGCTGCAAAATTCAAACCTAATAATCACAACTATTGTAAAATTAAGACAAAAAGAAAGAGGCAGAAATAGTCAACACTCAACATTAAAAAATAAAATGCAGATAAAATACAAATTCAAAATAGAGTTCTCACTCAAGTGCAACAAAACTAAGCTTAAACCATTTCTATAAGTCACCATCTGCAGTTCAGTCTTAACCTTTCAGAATCAAAGCATTTGTTACTATTCAAAAGATAATGTGAAATTAATACTGACCGCATGGTAAGAACAGCCATGTTTTCTTCGGAAGGCATGTATGCCATCAGGATCAATGTCACAATCATGATCCGAAGGAGATGAACCCTATTACAACATACAAAACACCAATCAATGTGACACTGAAACTGCTTTATGAATAATTTCTTATACCACAACACTCAATAAATGCAAAGATCCCTCCACTCCAAAACCCACATCTGAATTTCAGTGATTAAAAAGTAATTTGTCCATTTCAACAAACACAAGACAAAAATTCATTATGCTTTTTGGAAAGTACCGAGTATTAGGGGGAAAACATTCAATTAAGACGAGATTGAGAAAAGCAAACTATGAGCAAAAGGTCATTGAAAGAATTGCCTCGTCATCGGTATTGATTTCCAGAGCCAGCCGGTCATCTGTGCAAGGCGGCGGCCACGAAAGAGGTGGTACGCTCTGCCACTGCTGCTTTTGCATCAAACGTTTAGCTATTCTCTCGACATGTGATGTCATCTGGTTTTTATGTTTCCTCTTCTTGTATTCACGTTTCTTATGAACTGTTGCTTCATCATGCTACAGAGAGACAGTCACCACATTGAATTTTAAATCTAAAAATAATTCATTCAAATATTCATAATCATTAAGTTCATATGATCAACATAAAAAATACATGTACATAAATACCTATATTCAAATAATAAACATTTTCCTTGCAATGATGGTAATTTAAATATTAATATAATAAGAAACTGTTTTACAACAGCAGCCATTTGAAATATGGTGTTGTTGCACACAATTGCACTGAGAATAGCATGTGCACAACTACAGTGCCGTTCATAAGTCTCGCATCACCCACCTGAAAAAGCTATTTACGGCCTTTTCTTGGCTTGCCCTTTCAATCGGACGTCATAATTCCATATTATTATATACCAATTTGTTGGAAATTCAATTCTGCACCCATTTCCGCAATCAATTTGTCTCTTTTATGAACTTTCCAATTGATTATTATGCAAGGAAGCGTTAGAGCCGGATTCTGCATAATACTGGATTTGAAGTCATCCAATGAACCTATGTCTTTCTCAACCAATTGAAGCATCAAATCCCACAGCCAATACCTGCGTGACAATTCGGTTAGTCAATGTTTATTAGCCAATCACTTTTTTAGCACTGAGTATTAATTCTGTGACGGTAACTGCAGAATCCGACTCTAACGCTTCCTTGCATAATAATCAATTGGAAAGTTCATAAAAGAGACAAATTGATTGTGGAAATTGGTGCAGAATTGAATTTCCAACAAACTGGTGTATAATAATAATATGGAATTATGACGTCAGATCGAAAGGACAAGTCAAGAAAAGGCTGTAAATAGCTTTTTCAGGTGGGTGATGCGAGACTTATGAACGGCACTGTATAAAAATTGCCAAGCTACTATAGCATTAAGAGATGGAGCATTGAAAAACATTGACGATATTAAATAGGATTTTTCAACAGAAGACAAAGTGTTTATATTCATATCCAATTTCTGTCAAATCCAGTGTTTTTTAACCCTTTAAATTCGACCCTGCCATTACCCGGCCTGATGCTATACTATGACCCCGGCTTTGCCTGGCATTGGCATCACATGATTTTCAAAGGTGTTAAATGCGCAGAACTCTATTTTCTAGTCCATAGACCAGATATTAGTGGGTCAGATGATTATCAACCAATCCCACATCAAATAAGATGCAAAAACTAAAAATATCAGCAAATTACAACAGGCATTTAAAAGGTTTTTAATTTATGAAAGTAGGTCAATTCGTGGTCCCTTAAGGGTGTGTGCTGTAGCAGTAATATTTCATTATTTTTGTCCAAAATGGTGAAAATATTGAGTTCCTAAGACATTCTCACACTTCTTAATAATGTTGAAAGTGACTTTCCAAGCAGTTTAAATGAGTATGAACCACCTTTACAATCGTCTGAAGAGGAGACAGCCACCAGCGAAGATTCAGAGTCGGACATTGATTTGGAGCTGGACGGGAAAATTCACTGTTTCTCCACCAAATGTGCTCCAATTTTCAAAATGTTTACTGTATTTTGTTCCTAATATTTCTTTACACTTTTTCCACTCACTGAAGGTCACTCAGCACTGGGAAAGTTTAGATTGAGAACTTTCAAAACAAATATTTGACTTTTTGTATGGGTGGCTGTTTTCGAACTTTTGAATGGACCCCAACAACTTTTACTTGCTGGTTTGGTATGAATGGTTTGAAAGAGGAATAAAAATGCAAAAATGGTGCATATCCATTCTTTCTAGCTCTCATATGGCCTGAGATATAGCAAAGTCTCCAGTTTTCTGTGAAAATATGTAAAAACCCTAGTTGTTAGGGCTATTGTATAAAATAAAAAAATAAAATTCCCTAATTATTATGAACTTTTCCATTTTGAACTTAATTATTATGAACTTTTCCATTTTGGGGGTCCCAGTAACTAAAGGGTTAAAGGCATTTTAAAAGTTTTTCTCAAACTCTATGGGCTTAAATGCATAGAGTTATAAAGACACAAATAGCAACACACAGCCATTTGCTAAAGATGACCATTACATAACAGCTAACTTAGAAACTAACTTTTTCCATAATTGTCCAGTCTCGCTTTATTCCAATGTGTAAGGGAAATGGCTGGAAGGCAGACAGCACATCTCTTTTGGCATTTGCCTCACCAACAAGCTTACCATCCCAATCTTGAAGTTGATATCTGTCATTAAAAGCACAACCAGGTTTGAAAGCATATAAACCAATAATAGAGATAAACCAACACATCTGAAGATTTCTAATTTGATAAATGCTACTAAATTAGGTTGATGATTTTTAGGCAGGAATCATAATATGTCCATCCATAAATACATCCAAGAGCTTAGATTCAGAAATGGAAGACTCAAAAATACAGGCAATACACAAAAATCCAATTGAAAATGGCAATAAAAAAATTAATTAATTGAAAACTGTATTTATGCTAGGTTATAAACCTACTTAATTGTCAGCAGCAAAAATTATAATACCGTATATATTCGTGATAAAGTCGAGAAATTTAAGGCCAATTCACAGGTTATATATCCTGACCTCGACTTATACTCGAGGCACTAACTGTTGGGTAAAGTTTCCATACATAGCATGTCAAAAATAATTAATTTAGCTAACTGCGTAATTATTTTCAACATACGCTACGGCATCTAAATGAAAGTTCACATCAGTGCTTTTAAGATTGGCAATTTATAGGCGCCACATAAATATTAATTAAATATTGGCGCTACATAAATATAAAAAATTCAAGATTACCGGTAATTAAGATTTTTATATTGTCAAGAATGAGCGAATAGCAGGTTTAAAATTTTCTTAATCGTCAGGAATCAATCTGGGAATGTCAAAATCGTTCAGTTTCTCGATAGTTCAAAGCTAAAATGCAGTTTTTCAATCAAAACAATGGCGCCGCTGCCGCCACATGCCCACTTTGCGTCCGCCATTGTTCCGACTCTCACTATCATCTCAAGAGGGTTGGCCGCGATGACGTCACTTCGACTTATTCTCGGGTCAATGACTTTAGACACCTTCAAATACCCAAAATCTAGGGGTCGACTTATACTTGGATCGACTTTATCTCGAGTATATACGGTACAAGGCCCACAACCTTACAATAGGTCAGTATTAATGTCAACAGCACGACTGCAGCTGCTCTTGCTACTTAATCAAAACATTGAAACCTGAAAGCACAAAAATTGCTTAGCATGAAAAACAAAAACCTCTTTTCTGCCACTTCCGTCACCAGTTTCAGCAGTTCTTTCTTACTTTTCTCTCGTCGTTTTAACATCTCTACAATTGACCTTGAAATAAAACATAATTTAATACAACTACCAACAGCAAAGATAAACAAAATCACCAAGAAAATTAAATTTCATACCCATAAATCATATAATGCTACTGCATATTCTAAATAGGTCTGCCAAATATAATGCCAAATATGAGACAGGCAGCTAACCATTAACTGTCTCATAACTGTTGTAAAGATGAAACATTTTGAAGCAAATTTTCAAGCTGTTCCCCAAATTTGAATTTTAAAAATTAAAATAAATTTAAGCTATTTCTAGTATCCTGTCTATCAATTTCTGACCGCATTAAATTCAAACAAGTAATTATTGTTTCTGCAGCACTTCAAGGTCAGGCACCATCTTACATTACTGAGTTTTTCATATCACCCTCTTCCACTGCACATTGCCTGCTCCGCTCCACTGATTGGAAGAATGCTTATGTTCCTAGATCATGCCCTGCTCTTACTCAGCGTCGGGCTTTTGCAGTGACTGGACCCTCCCTCTGCAATGCCAAGCACCCATCCATTCGGGAATCACTTCTTACTCCCTCGCTCTGTTCAATGCGAAAGCTAAAGTCTCACTACTTTACCCTGCGACTTCAATGCCAGGAGCACCTCTGAGTAGAAATAGAGGAGGCGCTATACAAATTCCACATTACATTACATTACAACAATGAATAATGTTTCTCATCATTGTCATTGAGATGAATAGCAAAAATCAATTTGCTATCTCTAAACATCATCAAAATGTCAAATATACTCACCACCCTAAATGCATGAATTATCTATCCAATCCAGTCAATTTCCATACCATTGACAACTAAGTATTTTATAACTTTTACTGTTTAACTGCAGATATGTTTATGCACCAACAAGTAACAAAAATAAAATGACTCACAGTGCATTACTGAGATCTCTACGCAGTTTCAGCATCTTTTGATACGACACCTCATCATTCTTACGATTCTTTCAACAACAAAACATACAAATCTTTACAACCTTTCAGATAAGAACCTAATATTAAAAACATATAACACCATGTTACTAAGATTCATTCCTATTATATCTATTATTGCTGCCATTTTGATGAAGTTTAATTTACAAAGTTACTTAATAAATAAAAATTCCACTATACAGTAAATGCTCTTTACTCACCCCCCTCCTTTAGCTTGTCAAAATCCCCTCTTGCCATGGATGGATTAAGAATGGATTTCCACCCTTGTAACTCACCGCTCGCCCTTGCCACAACTTTCAGAATTCATGCCCATGTATTTTTACCTCTTTAACTCATCATCGAAACTTTGGTAACCTGTTTGAATGCTTATGCCAAGCTCTTGAATTACTACTGTTTACACAATTAATGACCCTCCAATGAATATGTCGGTGTTGATAATCGGCTATCAACCTGTGAGCTAATGACTGATGAAGAGATTGTGGCAATGCTATCAGATGCCATGGCAAGTACTGAGGAGGAGGAGGGTGATGTTGAAGAAGAAAACCAGACTGATACTGATAAATCCAGTGAAACGGCTCTTGTTTCACTCCAGCAGACTTCTAATGCTATAGATACGCTAAAGTATTTCTTTGAACAGAATGAACTGACAACTGATGATGCTATAAAGCACCTGCCAATAATTAAGCTCTGTACAGAGTATTGAAGAAAACCAGCATTCAAAATGTGGATCTGGCGAAGAATGGAAAAAATCAGCTGGATGGAAAAAATAACAAACGAAGAAGTCTGGGAGAGGATAGAAGAGAAGAAAAGCCTAATTAACTCTATTCGTACAAGACAACAGAAGTGGATAGGCTATGTTCTGAGAGAATAATCAAACCTACTAAGAGAAGTACTAGAAGGAAAGATGAATGGGAAAGCACAGAAAGGGTGACCAAGGACATCAATGCTGGAGTGGATGTTCAACACTACGGAAAAAAACAAGTATTCAGCCCTGAAGATAAAAACTCAAGATAGAGAGGAGTGGTGAACGGTGGAGTATGGAACCTGTCCTTGGACAAAGCACCTGAAGAAGAAGAAGAAGATGTACAGAGTATTTCCATCTATCTTCACAGATAAAGGTAAGTGCTTTGCATTTGATTTATTGTTAGGACTAAATGTTGGTGGAGGGCTAGAACTTCAGTAGTGAGTCTTGTATTTGTTAAGCCATCAATTTGCCTCTCGCCAAAGTCTGATGTTGGATGAATGGTGGCCAGCTAAAGAGATTTTACTTTACTTCACTCAAATACTTTGTTTTCTTCAGCATCCTCTTCTCTCTCCCTCTCTCCTTTATTATTCTCTCCATCCACCTATCTTCACTTTTCATCTGTTTCTAATCATGGGGGTAACCATTTGTTGTTTAATTGCTCTTGAAGACAGTGACAACTGGCTCTCAATAGGGGGCACGGGTCCCCTGGCCCCTGGTGGAGACACATCCACCTGATCTGTTTCTACTGTTTCTCTTATACTTGCTCTTGAAACAGTTGAAGACACTTTTGTTTGAAGACACTTTTGTTTACCAGCTCGTTTTTGTAAAGCACTCTTGACTTTGCTTCAATAGCCATGTTTACTGTGCTTAAGAAATTGTCTTGAAATAATAATAATAATAATAATAATAATAATAATAATAATGGTCAATAGGTAGGTACATATCAAACAGCCAAAGTTAATGTAGTGTATCAAATGTTTGACAGGTTAAAATAACAGTAGCAACACCAGTATTTATATCACACTTACCAATACCATTGAAATACTGAAATGAAGAGATCAAATACAGCCTTTCTAAACATACATAGATTCTACTCAGTAACTTCTGTCGAAGGCTTCTATTTGTAGAAGGTTTCTTTCATCTAATTCCAAACAGAAGCTACACAATAAATGCTGCTTCACCTTTCTTGTCTGCATTCTTTCAGCTCTTCTTCGGAATGCAATATACGGATTATTCGTTGATGAACTGTCTCGTCTTTCTGTCTTAACTTGAAGAATCAACGAATGTTGCTAGAAAACCAGAAATAGCCACTGCTGGCAAATATGTAAACTTGCTATAATAAATAATGCTAATAAAGGAATGCAGCAGTTTAGCAGCAATAGTTCATGTCACTGTAGCCAGCAGGTTGCAGGCTCAAATCTTATTGCAGTAAACAAATAGCAAAAACTTATTTCCCATCTACTGTTAACCTCAGCCCATCCCAATACCAAATTGGGATGCAACATTGTAGAAATTCTTATCAAATAAACTTACAATACTAAACATTGCTCTCAAAAGCTTCACAGAATTGCAGTACACTATTCTATAATAAAACTAGCAACCCCCTTTTAAAATTGTTTCAAGCGATTCTAACTTACAAAGCAGTATTCACAGCATACAACTGAACTCAGAAGTAGTGCAGAAGTCATTATTTGGATTAAGGCATGGCATAACAGCATATTCTTGGATGCCAAATCAATATAAATACAAATTTTAATAAATATTTCCACATATATTTCACTACAAATATTACCGTAAATAAATACAACACAAACAGGTTCTAATATAATCATCATCATCATCATCATCATCATCATCATCATCATCATCATCATATCCTCATATCTGAAGGTTGACGGTCATGAGTTGTTTCCACTTCGTTCTGTCTTCAGCAATCCTTTTTAGTCTTCAAACAGTGTTCCTTAACGTAAGTCTCTTCTAGGTCATCCTCTGGCCCTGTTTCCCTCATATCTGCCCTCTAATAGGACTTTTGCTTGTTCTGTGCTTGAACCCCGCATTATGTGTCCAGCATACTGAGTTTTCCTGTTTATAATTTCTGTCAGGAGTTGTCTCTTTTCTCCAATTCTCTTTAGTACCTCTTCATTTGTTATTCTCTCTTGCCAGCTAATTTTCAAGATTCTTCTGAAGCACCACATTTCAAAGGCCTGTATTTTATTTTTCAACTGCTTTGTTAGAGTCTAATATAATATCCTTTAAATTTACAGCCAGCATTCATATACTATGACAAATGTAGGAAAGAATGAGCAAGCATGCATTGACAGTGATAATTGTTTGCCAAGATAGCTTTTGCTGTGCAGTTAAAACTGAAGCTCACACCAAGTGGCATTACCCTCTAGCAACTCAGAAATGAATCAAACAATTTACTATACTTATCAAATACATTTCAATCCATATCAAGATGGATGCATCTAAAATCACAAAATTAAATCTTATTTAGGAATGAAGACGCTTTTATGAAAAGACTCATATTTTCTAAAGAACCATATATGAACAAAACAGTCCAAAAATTACTGATACAGACCACTCGAAGCCTTTTGTTTAGCCAGTAATCATAGATAGAAACAGTCAAGTCATCATCTTCCTTCAATAAAGCCTTAGCCTCATTTAATGTAACAACCTAAGCACAACAGAACACATAAATAACAAATTGATTTTTAACCAAAGACAATTCAAAAGCCACTTTCTATCATGAAACCCAAATACCAATATTAACAGGCAGCATATATGTGATATGTGACCTAACATTAAACATACATGAGTCATAGAGCTCATTCATAAGCATATGCCTAATTTGTCTTGCAGGAAAAGGAATTATGCTAAAAATGAGAAAAGATGGAAAGGGTTCAATGCTCATGTGATGCCAATTATCAATAAACAAAAATCTTTAAAACATGGAATTAGCGAAGACTAGAACTAGAACGTACCATGGAAATAGCATATGCTTTTAACAAACCATTTTGTTCTTGCCAGCAACAATGAAATGAGTAAACTACTGCTTAATTTGCTAAACATTTATCTTCAATTTCCATATTGCATTAACCACCCCAATGTTGCTTTTGTTTAAAAATGTTCCTAATCTGTTCTCAGTCAACCTTCAATATGATATACTGTAATGTAACATAGCAATATACCGATAAAGGTTATCCTATAGTCTAATACTAATAGTGTTGGGTTTGGTGCCTGTGAACTGGCACTAATGTTTGGTCTTGGGCAACCAACTAGCAGATGCTAGCAGCTGTTGAGGGGAAAAGAAAAAGAGGAAGACAAAAGACAAGATGGATGGATAACATTATGGAAGCAATGAACATGAACATCGAGGAATTGATAAATGCAGTTGAGGACAGAAAAGGATGGCACATCAAAGTCCATAATGTCATACAAAGTGGGAGACGACTGAATGACTTATATATATATATATATATATATATATATATATATATATATATATATATATATATATATATATATATAGAGAGAGAGAGAGAGAGAGAGAGAGAGAGAGAGAGAGAGAGAGAGAGAGAGAGCACTAGCAACACAAATAGCTTGCGTCACTAATCCAGAATAGTTTGCCATTGCTTCCTCCAGATTTACATTTACCTTCAGTTTCACAATGCTACCCACTCACTTATCTTTGTCCAATCAATGAACAGCTAACCAGGCTGCTGGCACCACAACTCAATTCCAGGACAGTAACCCAGTTGAGCTCAGCACAGCTTAACTTCAGTGTTTCAATGAGATCAGTCACACAGCACCAAGCAGGTTGCTTGTTGCCATTGCCATAGTATAGTAACAATTAATTATCCACTTTCATATCAATGGCAAAAGGTTAGAGAGAAAAGTCTAGATTTGAATGCACATAGTGAACATCGCAACCCGCACTTGTTATTTTCAGCTCCGAAAGATCAGGAAGATTCATCGTTACATCGCAACATCAGCTGCGATACATCTAGTCCGTGCTCTTGTGTTATCTAGGTTCGATTATTGTAATAGCCTCCTCTTCGGCCTTCCTGACTATCAGCCGGGCTGACTGCAATCGGTCCTGAACGCTGCCGCCTAGATGATTTTCGGTGCCAGGTGGCATGACCATGTTACGCTGTTATTGAGGGATAAGCTCCATTGGCTCAAGATCCCAGAGCATATCGTATTTAAACGCGCTGACTTCCCGAGCCTTGTAAGACCCTTTCTGTCCGGAATATCTTTCGGCATTGATACGCAGGCCGGTGATGACAGACTGTTGCAAACAGCTTCGTTCCAGCAAACGCTCTCACCTCTACATTACCCCTCTGTCCAAGACCGTGAAGCTTGGAGAAAGATCCGTGACCCGGGGCAACCCTCTCCTTTGGAACGCACTTCCAGATTCAGTGACCATGACAACCAACTTCGAGTCATTCTTATCGAACCTTAAAACGCATTTATTTCGTATATCGTACGGGTGCCTTTGTAAAACGCTCTTGTCTTTGGCCTTAGCCATGCTATAGCGCTACATAAATTATCAAGTAGAATAGAAATATCTAATAGACAGGAAATGACAGCATACCATCTGACCACTGCCCTTATCAAGACGATCAATCATGTTCTCAAACTTTATGGGTGTAACTTCCATCTTCAGGTCATTCAAATGATGGTTCAGCCACTCCTCGTCCTCACTGTCCATGTCATACTCGGGAATTTCTTGGTCCGTTATCCAGGCTACAACCAGGTGTGTGTGTGTGTGTATATATATATATATATATATATAATCTATGCATAGATAAAATCAGCATAGCTACTATTATTACGATTAGATAGCAGAATATAATTACAGTATTTTTCAAAGGCTAAAACCATAAATGCCTGGGTTGGCCACCAGCACCATGACTCAAATCCAGGACAGTAACCCATCCAAGTACCAATCTGCAACGCTGCTTAACACAGTGTTCTAATGGAAACCAGTCACATACCAGGTAGGCAGCCAAAAGTTCTATACCAATACTTAATTTCAAATACATGATGATAGCTAAATGGAAATTTTTCTCTCTTGACAAAAATTTGCAGATCATGCAGTTAAGCTGAGGATCAGATGGACGTTTTCAGTTTTCTAAGTCAATGATTTTGGAAGAAACAGGCAAGAATTCTAACTCTTCACATAAGCAAACTCATAACTGACAAAATATTTTTTACATTAGCACCACACACTATTACACTTTTTTTATTAAGAATGCAAAAGTGAATTATTAAAACAATACATTAAAACATGACCACTATTAAAATTGTTGCACAAATTCCGTTATCATCACATCAGAACTGCTTTATTAACAAAATACCAGAATGGAATAGTTCAACATACGCTGCACATGTAGGTACTGCTTTGGAAGTTTAAATACGGCATTGCTGCAATAGAGTTTTCTGTATCTGTCTTCCACAATAACCAAGTCTGGAATTGGAATGATGAGCGATTCATTCGTTCCATATACCGGTACTTGCTGAGCAGATAGAGCTCTCTGAAGATGATGTTCCTACATCCACACAATGAATAAATGTCTATGCTAATATTCCAATAAAAAATAGTACAAGTTATGAGATACAGGGGCAGTTGTTGAAATTTTAACAAACTGGACTGACCAGCCATGAAGTCTTGGGTTCATGGCTATGCCAAGGCAGAAACTTTATTTCAGTACACATGTAAAAATTCAGCCTGGTGTCATGCCTACATCAAAGCGCTTTGATGCTGCCGTGTGCTGGGGCCGGTGTCCTCTGCAGCTACTTCAAAGCGCTTTGATGTTGCCATATTGAAATTACGGCTAACTGGTCAAGGTTAAAAGGACCGGTCCTTGCTCGTATTTATTTATTTATTGACAATTTATATAACGCAGTAGAACAAGGCTAAGGCCTACAACAAGAGCGCTTAACACAGTTCATATCCTATATTAAATAAGTATGTCTTCAGATTTCTAATGAATATCGAAGCTAAGTCTGCTCCAGTCACATAGTTTGGAAGTGAGTTCCACAGGGCCGGATTCCCCTGCGTGAATGATCTTTCGCCAAACTTAGGGGTCTTGGACGGGGAAGGGACCAACAGCTGCACTTTCCGACTGGACCTGAGAACTGATCTCCTCTCGTTCACAGTCAATCTTCGAACAAACACAGCGAGATATTCGGGACAGAGCGGATCATATAAAGCTCGATACGTTAACCAACAGTGCTTGTAGATAATGCGCTGTGGAACGGAGCCAGTGGAGTTGATCTCTAAGGAGAGGAGTGGCATGGTCACCCAGCGACAGCCGAAGATCACTCGTGTGGCCTGGTTCAGCACTGATTGCAAGCGGTTCAGCCTAGTATCCGAAGTCCAAAAAGCACACCATTGCAGTAATCAATTCGTATCAGTGCCAGGGCCTGCACTAGCTTGATAGCTGCGCTCACTGGCAAGTACCGTCGAATTGACCTCACTCTCTGCAGTTGGTAATGGCAGCCTGGCAGGAGCGTATCAAATTGTTAACGTGTGAATCAAAGGACAGAGTCTCATCTAAGAGCACTCCCAGGAGAAGTAAGCTCGCGGAGGAAACAATGGCTGCATTTCCCACCACAAATGGGGCATGACTTAGCAGATGCCTTCTCCTAGGGGTGCTCATCCACAGAAATTCCGTCTTGGCCGAATTCAGTGCAAGCCGATTCTCTTCCGTCCACATAGCAATAGCTGCTATACAGTCAGTAAAGCGAGACCGTAGTCGTTCCACTTCCGAGGGTAAGCATGACGAGTAGATCTGTTCATCGTCTGCATAACTGTGCGGCGTATGACCAAAAGCCTTGACGATGCAATGGACATTCGCTATATACAGTACGAATAGCAAGGGGCCTAGGACTGATCCTTGCGGCACACTGTGCTGGACTCGACGCTCCAAAGACATTTGATCGTTCCACCATACTGCCTGTGTTCTATTGCCTAGATAGCTCTTGATCCAGAGAAGTGGAAGGCCATCCAGACCGTAAGATATCTCCAGTCGCTGGGTGAGGATCTGGTGATCCACCGTATATAACGCTGCCGAAAGATCGAGTAGGCAGAGAAGTGCTAATCGTCCATTCGATGTCGCATTCACCAGGTTGTTAAGGATCTTTAAGATAGCAGTCTCTGGCTCACTCGGCCCAGGCTGTGTTCCACGTCACACAATGATCAATGGCAGACATGGTCTACCAAGCACTTCTTTGAGTGGGCATTCCATTGGTAAAAGAACCATCCGTTCTCTCGCACGATCTGACAGTAGAAGACCAGAGAGTCTCACCCTGATCTCATGGCACACCGGTTGTAGTCTGATATGGGATGCAATTGTGGTCGACACAGTTGCTGCCACCCATCTACCCATTACGTCTTTGTCTGCAGGCGCGGCTGCTGAAGCTGCAGCAGTTCGCAAATTTGCCAAATATGCAGATCTGACAACAGACTACATTTTCTTGCCCTTTGAGTCCTTTGGGCCCATAAGTTTCGATGTGGCAGCTTTTCATCAGACAATTAGCTCGTCGTATTTCTGAGTCTTCCGGAGACAAAAGGAAAGGAAGCTTTTTATTCCAGCATTTTTCCATGGCAATTCAATGGTACAACACAATATCTTTTCGAGGAACTTTTTCCATGGCCAACCTCGAGGAACCCGGCGAGAATTAACACACATTAATTTTTGCCTCCTGGCAATTTTTTCTTATAAGACCTTTGGTAATGAAGAACCGAGGGCATTATATATATATATATATATATATATATATATATATATATACATACACATTACATATATAATTACACTGGTCAACAAGGTTTTTGTTTCCTGTGCAATTTCTGGTGTTCCAGGTAGATTTTGTCATGCTGATTACAGGAATAATTTTAAAATTTTCCTATCACGTAAGTTTTTTGAGAAAAAGCTGATTTTAAATTTTAAAATTATGAGAATTTTAAAATCGTGGTTTTCGTGAGTTATCTGAGTTATGGGTATTCAGGTTAGGCAAGAATCTTATGTGACCACCATAACAGATGTAATATGTACTGCTGGCTCACTTAACTACATGGATTTTGAAAATTAGTATAATTAGGCATGTCCAGACATGCCCAGACGCGCCCAAACCTGTCTTCAAGACTACATGCCTAGCATGTATTGTTGTTATGGTTACGCAGTCCTATATAAATACCAAGCAGCACTAGGAAGCAGCTGCAGTCTTTCAATTTGATTAGATATAACTGTTTAGTTAAAGGCTGTGAATTGAATATATTAACTAATTTAATTAAAGTTTCTGAAATGTCGCGTCGATGTCGCAATAGCAGCGACACGTTCTGCTACATCTGTGGAGAGTTTACGTTGAAATCACAGAAGCGGAGTATGACAGCAATCATAAAGAAAGGATATGAGTTATACTTTGGATGCAAAATTGGCGACCAGGACAAAGTATGCGCACCTCATATATGTTGTTCATCTTGTGCTACCAGTCTGCGAGCTTGGCTTGCAGGTAAGCGTCCATCCATGCCATTCGCCATACCAATGATACGGAGGGAGCAGAATAATCATGTAACGGATTGCTATTTCTGCATGACGAATGTTACAGGATTTTCTTCAAAGAATAGGAAGTCTATTGAGTATCCTAACCTTGCCTCGGCAATGAGACCAGTTCCACACAACGAGAGTCTTCCTGTTCCAAACTCCCCCCCAAGTTTTGGACACTGGAGGACGAGGACGAGCATGCAGAGACAGATGAAATGCTGCAGATAGTTGATGATTCAGCTACGGAAGACCCAGAGTTTGAGCCATCGACATCCAGCAATCCTCATTTGATTTCTCATGCAGAGCTCAATGATCTGGTCAGAGACTTAGATTTGTCAAAAAATCAAGCAGAATTGCTTGGATCTAGGTTGCAAGTATGGAATCTGCTCTCTCCAGGTACAAAAATTTCAGTATTTCGTAAACGGCATGAAGACTTGACTCGATTCTTCAAAAAAATCGACAGTCTTACTTTTTGCATTGACATTGATGGATTGCTTTCTGCTTTTCGGCTGTAAGCACAATCCATCCGAATGGCGACTTTTGTTGACTCTTCGCTGTCAAGTTTAAAGGCTGTTTTGCTGCACAATGGCAATTCATACCCTTCAGTACCCATTGGACATGCTGCTTACATGAAGGAAACATATGAGAAACATGCAGCTGCTATTGAAACACATAGACTACTCGAGATACAACTGGAATATATGTGGAGATCTGAAAGTTGTTGCAATTCTACTCTGTCTGCAGCTAGGCTACACCAAGTACTGCTGCTTTCTTTGCAGTGGGACAGCCGAGCTAGAGATTCACATTATGTGAGAAAGGTCTGGCCACCTCGCAGGGACTTGGTTCCAGGACAGAAGAACGTTAAACATGATCCTCTCGTTGATCCAACATTTATCTCCCACCTTTGCACATCAAACTTGGGTTAATGAAAAACTTTGTCAAAGCAATGAACAAAGAAAGTGAAGCCTTTACATACTTACAACAGAGGTTTCCACGCACCAGTGATGCTAAAATAAAAGAAGGCGTTTTTTGGCCCACAGATTCGAGAGATGCTCAAGGACAGTCACTTGAGGGCCTTCTGCAGGGTGCCGAGCATGTTGCCTGGACAGCCTTCAGGGATGTTGTAGCTAACTTTCTGGGCAACTACAAGGCGCCAAACTATGTTGAACAAGTTGGAAATCTGCTACAAGCTTACAAGGCAATGAAATGCAACATCTATAATATTAAAATCCTTATCTGTATGTCTCTCTGTCTGTTACCTTCAAAAGCGTTCTGATTGGTTGACTATTGGTAGACGGTTTAGACCGTTTAGTCCCTTACGTCGCGATTTGACTATTGGTAGACCGGTTTAGTCCTAGACAAAACGATGTTCAAGACGAAAGCTATTGGTAACAATTGTTCGTAGAACCGGTTTAGTTTCCAGTCATTGCAGCGTCAGAGGGCTGGGCGTCGGCGGCGTTGCTATTGGTAACAATTGTTCGCAGCAATTTTAACGTACATTTTAACGCATTACGTGTACAGCGTCACAAATGGCCACAGTTGCGTGATTTAACGATACATAGGCCTAATTATTACGTGGCGCAGAGCTTGGCTAGGTGGCGATCATTGAAATGTTGTTCAGCATGAATTCAATGATTGGGTATTAGGTATAGGTATTGGATTAGTATTATCCTGCACTGCGAGCGAAGCGAGCGAAGCGAGCATCTTTCTAGTGTCACTGAAGATACACTTCCTTCATTCTCACTTGGACTTCTTCCTGACAATCTGGCGCAATGAACTTGGTGAAAGCTTTCACAAAGACATTGCCAGCATCGAGAAACGCTACCAGGGAAAGTGGAGTCCGTCTATGCTCGGAGACTACTTACTGTTGGTCACTGATACGTGAAGCACAGGACAGTGACTACAAACGAAAATCTACAGCAAAACATTTCTAATTTTCTCATGTCTTATCATTATTGCCTAGATCCTTCTGTAGGATTATGTTGCAGAAGACGTTACAATACTAAATGCTAAATTGTCGATTTCTTAAAAACCTTACGTGGTACAGAAATTCTAATTACATATTTGTGTTCAGCAAGTCAAAATCTATTAGTTTCACCAAAATTTGTAGAGGAAACAAAAACTTGCATAAAATTTGTTGACCAGTGTTATATATACATATATATGTATTATATATATATTAGTGTGGTGCTTAAACAGAGTAAAAAATTAATTTCGCAATTTTCAGTTGTCTTACCCCCTCAAACTATTCCTCTTTAGCTAAAATTATTAGAAAAAAAGTTTGAGCCTCTTATGGTAACTATTACTGGTAGCTCAATAAACTGATAGGTAACGATTATGGTCACTATAGCTAATTTATCTATAAAAAACAGAGACAAGGGTGTATATCAGCTATGCAGCACTTTAAGTCAAACAGTATTTTCAAATGGAAGCAAGAACATGTAAAATTGCAAAGTCTAAAATTGTAAAGACTACAGACTGCAACTGTTCAGTGTTTAAACAAGAAGTTAGTAAAGAAGTACAGTATATTTGTCTACAGTGTTGACCGACTACGCTGCCCTGACAATGTCTGTTTCCTGCTGTCGGGATAAGCCTGTCTGTGCTGCGCAACTGTCTGTAATAAAAACTGAAGCTGTGACTCATCTTTGGTTATGAGGCCGCTCAGTTCTTGTATAAGCGCCACACCACGTTCTGCGTGGTCATTCACCGCTCTCATTGCATTAACTGTCTTTGCCGCTTCCTGATAATCCTCCTGTGCCTCCCATAAAGTCTGGATCCTTATCAATAAATGCGTGTGGGAGGTTCATAACTTCAAATAATGTCATGGACTTTGGTAAGAAAAAAATCTTCAAAATTCTTTTCCATGAATGTTTGCAGGTCCACTGTTATGCACCTTGTTTGCTCTTGCTGAACGCTGGTGTTTCTCATTGCATGTACCATTTGTCTCTTGGTTGGTATACTCATATTGCTGTCAAAGAATGCCAAACTGACCAGCTCAGGAGACAAGTACCATAAGTGATTGGAAAACTTTTCGGCTGCTGCTTTTGATATAACCGGATTGTCGAGTAAGCAAGAAGCGATTTTAGCAACTGAAAGTCACCATGTGGTGCACTTGCTGCTAAAGGAGCCGTTATCCAAGCTTGAAGTAGCAAGAACTGTCTGTCTTCATCTATTTGTATCATGCTAAGAGCATCGGCATGGGCAATGTTGAATAGATCATCTAATCTGGAAGTGAACTCAGCCTCTCTTGATTGTTGGCTCAAAGACCGACGACCTTTATTCTTCTTAAGCAAATGCCACTCTTCAAATGATCGTTCTAGTTTAGTTTGACAGTTCTGTGCATCTCTTATAGGAATTCTTGCTTTGTGCCAAAATTTTGCAATTTCTTCGACAGTGGCTGCTGATGACTGTTTAATAGTTTCACGCATTTCTAGGTGATGATGTAGAAAGAAACCAAGTGCCATGCATACAGATGGCAGCTTACTACCAGTCAATTCAGTCACAGTAGATCCAAGAAGATAGACTATGTTTTGAGATCTAGTTGTTGCTGCCATTTCCTATTTCATTAACCGATTGCAACTACAGCAGTAATAACCGAGTGCATTAAAGAAATGTTTCTAAAACACTCTATTATACAGCTAATCATATGTGTGTACTGTGAACAAATCAGCATCCACATTCTAAGTGGCTATTTATACCAACATTGAACTGATGTCAGCACTGTTGACTGCTGACAGTCAGAACACAGTATAAACAATTAAACAATAAACATGTCTGTGGAAAATGGAAATGCATTATGTCAGCAGTCTCAAGAAACATTAATCCACTGGTGACTGCTGATTCGTGATGAAGTTACATGATCAATCAATCTCACTATTAAAGTGCTAAATTTAAATAATACTGCAACCACGGTTTTACATTTGCACTGTTTTGCAGCTTAAATCTCAGCTTAAATCTTTATATTAGAAGCTAGTATGTATGCATTGAAGCTATTTATCTCGGCAAAACTTTAGAGTAACTGAGCTACCTCTAAATATTCTCCAATAAGGCTGATATTTTGCCTGAATTTTTTCTTACATATACAAACAAAATGGGGGGGGGGGTTAAGAAGAAGATATTTACAAACTTCAAAAATAAGCACCACTCTAATATATATGTATATATATAAGGGCTGGTAGTGATTAAAATTTTCTTTTTTGATTAATTGGAAAATTTTTAATCAATTAAATTTGATTAAAATAATTACATATAGCTTTTAGCTGATCTCCTTGCATTGCAACTCTGCATATTATCCACCAGTACTTTGCTGTCTGCAGTTAGCTTAAAAACTAAAGTGCTTGCTCAGCTGTCCCTTTAAATGCTTAACTGCAGCATTGCTTTCATTACTCGCCATTGATGTCTGAACAAAATAGAAATATAGTAAGCTAAGTAGGTATTCAAATAAATAAGTTACATATATAATAAAATTATATATATATATACACTGTGATAGGTCCCTATGTAAATAAATAAGATAAGGCCTATCCAGTGTCCAATATGTATGTCGATACATTTGGTCAAACAACAGCAGGGCCATTTTAATAATTATAATTTGACTGTGAAAATAGTTGATGTTCTATTGTAGACCATTAAAACCTACTTGTCTGATTACTTGCATAGATTTAACCCTTAAATTGACAGAACAGATTATATTCAATTACATTGCATGTAGTTCCTCATTACATGGAATAGTCTTCAAATAATGTAAGATTTCTATGACTGTATGTAAGATTCCTATGACTGTGTCAAGACCATACAGCAGACTTCCACAGAGCATAATCTACAATAACTTTTGGAGTATTTACAACTACCATAAATCCAATAGTTAAAAAATCTCCCAGCTTCTATCAAAACAAATGAGCTTTACTGTATTGGTGACCCAGTTTACATATGAGACCTGGGTTGTAATAGAACATTTTTAAATAGCCATATTGATTACTGGGTACATGTGTATACTGTACTGCATCAATTTCAATGGCTAATAAACACAATATTATTTTATTTGAACAGTTTCCAACTTATCTGTTAGTCTGAACATGTATTAAATTTAGTAAGTAGTAGGCTTGTAATTGAGACCTGGCCTATGTTTGAGACCCGGATTGTAGCAGGAGATTTATGGTATCTGTTAGTGTAAAATATTAAGAGCATGATTTGCAGTATTTGGTACCCACATGAAGAACAAGAGCAAACAAATGCACCACTGAGCACAGTGCAATAATTGCCACAACGCCAAAATTCTGCCATATTTCACCATTACTGAAATCTCTACACTGGCTGAAAAACCAGAGTGCATTAAATATAGAATTATATTGATGACATATAATACCCTTCACACATCAAAACCTGTGAAAACTGATGCCACAAAATTCTCGATCCACAGGTCTGATCTTTGTCCCATGTCACTCTCCTGTGTCCTCTGAATAACTCATCATTCAAAATTTCATTGGTGTAAATATGGATGAAAAAGTGAGGGCCCAACCCTTAAAAATTATCCTTCCCTATGGTAACGAGTGCAAAATCTACCGTCCCATCACACTTCTCTCAGTACCTGGAAAGGTATTTACCCATGTGCTGTTGGCAAGGTTACAGTCGCTTCTAGACAAAGTTCGTCGGCCACAGCAGTCTGGTTTTACAAGTGGTAGATCCACACTTGATGCCATCCTCGCCCTATGACATCTTTCAGAAATCCATCGAGTTTCGTAAACCGTTGAATGTTACATATATAGATCTTAAAGCAGCATTTGATTTTGTGGACAGGGAAGCTCTGTGGAAGGCACTAGCTGGCATCAGAGCGCCAAAAGTGCTGCTTGATCTAATTCAGGAACTTCATCATGGCACAACTAATAGAGTTCGTCTTGGTAACCAGTTCTCTACCAGATTCTACACATCCTCGGGCGTTAGACAAGGATGTGTTCTAGCACCAGCTCTCTTCTGCTGTGTGATGGATTATATAATGAACTGGGTAACAGCAGGCAATATGGTCATTCAGCTTGGTGATCAACATTTTACAGATCTCGACTACGTCGATGATGCAATCCTATTTGAAGAAAGTCGTGATCAATTTAAAAATACTTTGGAGAAAATGGAATGTGAGGCCTCCAAATGTGGTCTTCATGTTTCATGGACGAAGACCAAAGTTCAAAACATTGGTTTGGTTTTGCAGGGAACCAATCCTCATTGATTCTGAAAACTGTGGACTCAGTTGAAAGCTTTGTTACCTTGGATCAAATATGTGTAGTAAGGCCAATTCACATGATGAGTCTATCCGTCGCATAGGCATTGCCTCATCTGTCATGCAACGCCTGAACCGAATATGACACCAACATCGGTTGAGCTTGCAAACTAAATTTCGGATGTGCGCATGTCTTGTACTCTCAACACTCTTATATGGAAGTGAGACTTGGACGATGACTGGCTAAGAGTGGAAAAGACTTGAAGCTTTTCACACTAAGGCTCAACGTAGAATCCTTAATATTCGATGGTTGACTTCATATGCAACGATGAAGTATACGTGCGCTCTGGACTAGAGACTGTACAAGCCATTGTTTGTGCGACGTCTCAGCCTCTTTGGACACGTCGCAAGATTCCCACCAGCAGTACCTGCCTCAGCTGCACTTCAACTAGCAATGCGACTTCGAGACAGAGACATTAGGATTACAGGATAGAATCGTCCACGAGGCAGACCACCAGTCACTTGGCTTCACCAAATCTATGGGAACTGTGGATTACCAGTACCCGAAGCCTTCCAATGTGCGCAGAATAGACAGTTATGGTGTACAATCGCAACGGCCGAAAGGCTATGCGCTTAAATAATAATAATAATAATAATAATAATAATAATAATAATAATAATAATAATAATAATAATATGGTAGCCTCTCAAAAGTGGGGGCTGAAGCCGAGAGGCCCAATAGCTGTTTACGCCTATGCAAAATCTGCAACCATGCTTTTTCAAATACTACACCAAAGTCAAATTTCAAGTTCTCAGTCACAATTTCCTTTACTTCTTGCAATATTTCAAGTTCTTCTATCAAAACTTAATGCTCGTCATAAATTCATTTTCTCCGTAGCCCAACCATGATGAGGATTGATGACCCTATAGATAAAATAATCCTGCTGTCTGCACGACTGGTCCTCAACCACGAGAGTCCAGATGACGTCATTTCATGTTTATTTGAAAAGCTGCTCTAAAAATATCTCAAGTATTAAGTAAGTAAGTAAGTAAGTAAAATCTCGTGGATTTCTATAGCGCCTTGGAAAGCAGCACAACAGTAGCTGCTTATTCTTAGGCGCTCAGCCTCTCTTAAAATAGCTATAGGAAAGGTGTGGGATCAGCCAGGCAATGGTCAATATCCAAAGGGCAGTGAGGCTAGGTTGTTACAGCTATGGCGGAAATGATTTCAGAAACAGGAAGGATTTAAGCTTAGACCTGAAGACTTGAGGAGATAGTGCGGGAATTATAGGAAATGAGGAATCAGATTTTATTGTTTTAAAGTGTCCAAGTGTGCGAAGGGAAGCTGGGATCGAGTTCCAGAGTTCAGGTGCAGCATATGAGAAGGCACGGTTGCAAATTTTCAGGGATGACTGATTTAGCGGGCGTGACAGAGTGAGATGAGATGACGAACGTGTGGGTCGAGGAGGCTGAGGGGTTAATAGTGATCTAAGGTAGACAGGTTTTGATGACTGAAGTGAGCTATGTGTAAGTGTTATTATCTTATATTGGATACGTTCTGTTATTTTAAGCCAATGTAATGATTTTAGTATGGGTGAGATATGGGAGAATTTAGGTGACTTAGTAACAGCACAGCAAGTGCATTTTGTATTGATTGCAATTTGTTGATGGAGGCTTTGGGAAGGTTATAGTAGAGGGAGTTACAGTAATCTAATTTGGAGTGGACTATAGAGGTGGCGATTGTGGACGCTTTCTTAATATCAAGACAAGGACGAGGCTACAGGCTTTTGAAAGTTGGGAGATTTGTGATTCAAGTTTAGAAAAGAGTCAAATTTGAATCTGAGATTTCTAGCAGTTGGAACAGGGATTATTGTGGTGTCAGGAGCTAAAACTAGTTTAGGATTGTCAATTTTTTTGAGTTGTTGGGGTAGTCCGATTAAAAGAAACTCTGTCTTAGATGGGTTGAGAGCAGGAGATTAGATGACATCCATGCAGAGATTGATTGCAGATTCAAGCTCAATAATAGAAGCATTGAATGAAAGAGGTGAGAAGGAAAGGAATAGCTGAGTGTCATCGGAGGAGTTGGTGGTTTAACTTGAGGGAATTAATTAGAGATGAAAGTGGTGTGGTGTAAAGGCTGAACAGTACAGGCCCTAGAACAGATCCTTGAGGCACTCCATAATCTATAATATGAGAAAGAGAAATTTGGCCAAGACAGGACACTTGAAAAGACCGAGATTTGAGATAAGATGCAAACCAGTTGTGAGCTTTTTCAGATATGCCAAACCAGAGAGAGAGTCGCAGCAGAATTTTGTGATCTATAGTATCAAATGCTGCAGAGAGATCAAGGAGACAAAAGGCCAGTAACTTGGCGAAGACCAATTGCAGTTAAGAGTCTGTCATAAATGTAGGCGAGGACAGTTTCAGTTGAGTGATGTTTAGTGTAGGCAGATTGATGAGCATTATATAGTGAGTTACTTGAAAGGTGTTCATTCAGTCTGGAAAGCACAATTTTTTCAGTAAGTTTTGATAGAAGAGAAAGATTTGAGATGGGGCGATAGTTATTGAGATCTTCTCTGTCAAGACCAGGCTTTTTTAGGAGAGGAGTGACAAAAGAGTTTTTGAATGCGGATGGGAAAGTGCCTGAGATAAGAGAGAGGTTGATGATTCTAGTTATAATAGGCGTAAGCACGGTGGCACACTGTTTGAGTAAAGAGGTAGGTATGGGATCTAGATCACATTGTTTGTTTGGCAAGGATAGTAGAAGTTTGGATACCTCTTCTTCAGTTGTAGGAGTGAAGCTGGATAAATTGCATGGAGGTTGTGGGGGAGGAGGATAATGAGGAGAGGTGGTTTGAGTAATAGTGAAAGACTTGAGGACACTGCGAATCTTGGAGATTTTTACAGAGAAGAACTTAGCAAAAGATTCAGCAAGTTCTTTTACTTTACTTACTTTTTTACACACGCCGGTCGCCAATCCCAGGCACGCCATTTGCAAATCACGTGATCAAGTCTATAACCACGATTCGTTCACTGCACTCCAATTCCATTAAATATTTGTAAAATTTCACAAAATTCGACTCCATTTGCTTTCCTCCAAATAAAAAATAATTTTTCATAAATTACAAATTTTAATAAATTGTGCATTAAGTTCGATTTTGATAGCAGAACAAAAACAAAGATGGCGACCGCCCGACAAGTCCAAATGGAATAGAGCACAAAGGTATACCATCTCTTCTTCTTTCTCCATTCCAGTCGGCATTTCTGGAACCGTTCGATTAACGGCAGAAAATTCCGGTAGATTCAGTATTTCTTCGCCGATATAAACGGGTAACGGCTTACTCGGATCGAGCGCCTTCGCTCGAAACGACAGTTTACTCATTCTGTGGCCCCTTCGATGACCAATGAACCGGTCCGCTACTGCGTCGAAGAAAGCGCCAGAAAATCAGCCGAAGCGGAGGCAGCGGACGTCTCCGCTCGGTCTAATAGATCCAGCGAGGCATCTTGGTCGGTCGTTTATCGTTCGACGGCGATTGCTACTGTCCAGATCGTCTCCATTCGACGCAAAAGCTGTCGAATCATCCGCTACACTAAGCGCATTATACACTCACTATTCATCATGGCGGATTGTGAACCATTGCTGTTTCCCACAATTCCGTGCTCTCATTCTTCCCGCCCTTCCCATCGATGCCATGTACACTAGGGTTGCCAGATACCCAAAGTAGAAATACGGGAGATTGTTTCCGCGATCAAATGCGCCCATTCCACGGTCCAGTTTATTGTGAATTAGTATGGCTAGAGCTATAGGCTACTACACTTAGTACACTACAGTACTATAGAGTATAGACTAGGAAAAAGCAATAAACAACATTGTTCAATGCACTGCATCATCTGCATGTAATGAATCAATATTACAAACAAGTTAAAATAATATCATAGACTTCCTAACGAGTCCTAAGTTCCTATTCCTATCGTCAAATGGTTTACAGTCTTACAGTATACAAACAAGTAACAATTACGAATATACACATTACATATATAGCCTAGGCCTATCCCCGATTGCCAGTGGCGTGTAGAGAGTGGCCGACAAAAAGGTAATCAGGTCAAATTTTACGCCCCTCTGGTGCCCGACGCCCTGGGCCAAATTGTCCAGAAAGTATGCCCACTGAGAAAAAAAAAGTCATCGGCTCAATTTTTACGCCCCCTGGGTCTGCGCCCGGGGCCACCGCCCCCCCCCCCCTCTACACGCTACTACCGATTGCCAACTGAGCCGGCTGCAGTCGGTACTGAACGTTGCCGTGATTTTCGGAGCCAAGTGGAACGATCATGTGATGATGTGACTCTATTACTCAGAGACAAAATACACTGGCTCCGGAGTCCGGATCCCCGAACGCATAAAGTTTAAACGATGCTGGCTTGCGTTTCGAGTCTTGCACGACTCAACCTGTCCCGGCTATTTAACAGCGCTTCCTCAGTGGCGAGTCTTGTCATGGGGGCCCCAAAGTTTCAAAGTTTCGGGCTGACGACAAAAAAAAAAAAAAAAAAAAATCATCGCCTCCTTTTTACCTCGTCCACGTTCTATTTAACAGCGCTGGTGCACAGTCCTGCGATGACGGAAAGGCGCTTGCATCTCCGGTCCAGCGGTCGCGTTCTGTTGTCCGTCCCCCCTCCGTCCAAAACGGCGAAACGGGGGCTATATCTTTTACGCGGGGGAACCCCGTCCTATGGAATGCATTGCCAGATGAAGTGACTAAAGAGACCTCTTCCGAACTGTTTGCAAACAAACTAAAGACGCACTTATTTACTATCTCCTACAGCGTTTAATCTCGGCCGTTTCCGGGAGGGAAAATTGCCCTTCCCCCCAGAAATTTCAAATTCCACCCGGAAATTTTGGAATACTACATGGACTAACAGCGGCCCCTAGCAGAATTCCCCCCGGCTTTGTCAGTTTTCTTCCCGGCTTTTTCAGTTTCCCCCCGGAGTCCAGGAGTCTAGATTGAACACTGATCTCTTACAAGTGCCCTCTGTAAAGCGCTCTTGACTTTGGCCTTCGCTATGCTTATTGCACTTATAAATTGTAATAATAATAATAATAATAATAATAATAATAATAATAATAATAATAATAATAATAATAATATGCCTACTCTATAATGTAACTGTACAGGACCGGCCTTAATAAAGATAATAATATTTTAACCAAGAGATTTAATTACAACGCCTATTTTTATTTAAACTAAAACGTTCGCTTAAACTGATTAAATAATAATTATTGTTTGTTTCCATTCAAGTTTTTCCGATTCAATTTAATTTCGAACCTATAAATCAATTGAATATTAGTAACCTATAACACTATGACTCTGTTTTAGCGCACTTTTTTTGACTGATTCATCATTGGAGGGGAGTAACCGTGATGCCACAGGGGGTCCGAGTGGGGAGGAGCAGAGGGCTCCAAAGTATGCTTTGCCTTGGGCGCCATTTTGGCTAGGGCCGGCCCTGTGACTGTAGTCTGTAGTAATGGCAAATGGCCAAGGTGCTTTTAAGGAAAAATTACTAGAGGGGGCCGGTGAAAAACTTTCAAAATTCCGGATGAAAACTAATTTTGGCACTTCCCGATTTTAGTTTATTAGTTGATTGATTGATTGAAATTTGTTTATGTCAATTCAACTTATGACATAGCCTACATTTACCGTTAGTAGTCCTAACAATCCAGAATACTGAGCTCAAGTGAAGTGGCGAGGGGGCAGCGGGGGCGAACCGCTCCAGGTGGCACTTGATCTAGGGGTGGCATTGGGTATTTCCACGCATATACTGACATAGGCCTACACGGTGATCTCGGGACTTTGATAAAACCGCGACGACCTTTATTGCCCGTCAAGATTTTTGGGAATTTGAATTAAGGCGATAGCATTGTGTCAGAAGAATGGTTTAAAACAAGCAGAGGGACAAGACAAGGAGATAACATATCACCTATGGTTTTCATCACAGACCTGGAAAGAGCAATGGACAAAGTCAAAGAACATGTAAAAGGCATAACAGTTCAGGGACTTTCATTTAACAACCTTAGGTTTGCTGATGATATTGACATCCTAGAGGGAAATGAAGATGATCTGGAAAACACGGTACAGATACTGAGCAATGAAGCTGAGCGCTATGGACTGTCAATAAACATTGAGAAGACAAAGACAATGGTGTTTGGCGACAAAGAGATCACAAGAAAAATTAAAGTAAATGGAATAGAAGTTAAAAACTTCACCTATCTTGGAAGCAATATGACACATGACTTAGACTGCAGACAAGAGGTCGCAAGAAGAGCAGCAAGAGCTCTAGATCAACTGATGGCAATGGATAAGATCTGGAAAAGCAAATCAATAAGCACTGAAACAAAAAGAAAATACTCGAAACCTGTATCTTCAGCAGCAGCTTTTATATGGATGCGAAACATGGACCATCGCCAAAGACCTGGAAAGAAAAAATACTAGCCTTTGAAAGAAAATGTTATAGAAAAATACTACGAATCGGATGGGTCGAAAAAATCACAAATGAAGAACTATACAGGAGAATTCAGCCCAAACAAACCATGCTGGAAAGAGTAAAGCAAAGGAAACTCCAACTTTTCGGACACATATGCAGAATGAAAGAGGACAGAAAGATCAAAGCTCTAATGTTTGGAATAATGGAGGGTGCCAATAAGAGAGGGAGACCACACAAGGATTGGTGTGATGATATTGAAGAATGGTGTGGAAGCAGTTTACAGGATCTTAGTCACAGAGCAACGGACAGGAAAGAATGGCAGAAAACTGTGGAGATGGCATTATACACCAACGGGCGATGAGCCCACGGTTAATGATGATGATGATGATTGTGTCAGAGGCGGCATTTTTGGGTTTGATAAAACATAATAATAAATAATAATAATTTGTTGTTAAAAATGCGACGACCTTTTATTGCTTGCCAAGATTTTTTCGGAAGTTGTGTCGTGTTTTTTCCTCCGCAAAAGGTGACACTTTATTTTCGCCCCGGCGGCACCTCAGACTTAGAGACATTAAGCTGCAGAAGCCTATTAATTAGACTTAAGCCAGACTGACAGATCATCCAAGCACCGGGTGAGACTCTCGAGAAGCAGATGAGTTTCAGTCTTTCAGACGGCCAACAGCCACCATAGATCTGAGTGTCATCCGCGTAAAGATGACCATAAAGCCCTTGTTTGAGGATGATACGTATAAGATCGGCCACATACAAGGTAAATATGTAGAAGTAGTTAATTACTGTAAGTCTATAACTAATAATTAGGGCCTACTTTTTGGAAAAAGTAACACGTTACAGTAACGGATTAACCTACTTTCAAGGGGTAACGGTAACGCAAAATAACGCTACTAAAAGCGTTGCTCCATTACCGACAGCCAAGGGGCCGTCCATAAATGACGTAACGCGATTTTGGCAGGTTTTTTTACCTCCCTCCCTCGTCACACATCGTCACAAATTTCACAAAAAGTCAGACCCCCTCAAATATGACGTAACAACGCGTTAACCTTCTCCTCTTGTCGTGTTTCCAATGTCAAAATTAGCGTTTCGTTTGAAACTATTCATCATAATTATTATAGTTGAAACAATATTCATAAACTTTTCAAATTCTTTTTAAAAAATGAAGTGTGTAATAATTATAATAAGTTTAATTTTGCGGTAGCATAGCATTGCGATAGGCCTATCGATAAACATATTTAGCAGGTCTATTATATGACGTCACATTTCTGGAACCACCTCCGTCGTCACACATCGTCACAAATGTTTGAACCCCCACTCCTAAGTGCGTTACGTCATTTATGGATGGCCCCTAACGCACGCAGACACCATATACAAATTAAAAATTTTACATAGTCATTTTACAAATTATAGGCCTAGCAAGATTTGATACCTGGCTTCCAAATGCTAAATGAACCCCGCCAAACTGAATTTGGTGGAGGAGAAGCATTTCTTTTAAAATCTGATTTGAAATTAATTGAGCAACCCTTAAGGCCTACCTATTCCTTATCCAAGAAGCTGTCATGGCTGTACTAGTGTACTTGAATCAGGTAACATTCCGTAACAAGCGTATTACATTTTAAAATGCATATCGACCTCCCTCCAGTGTTTAATCTAGGCCGTTTCCGGGGGGAAAATTGCCCTTTCCCCCCGGAAATGTCAAATTTCCCCTGAAATTTTGGAATACTACATGGGCTAACAGCGGCCCCTAGCAGAATCCCCCCCCGGCTTTGTTAGTTTTCCCCGCGGCTTTTTCAGTTTTCCCCCGGAATCCAGGAGTGTAGATTAAACACTGCCTCCCTCACTGTCTCATTCTGCATTTTTGTGAATTTCAGTCCCTTTTGGAAATTATAATCTCTTCATCCTCTGAATTAATAATATCCGGATACTTCAATTGTCATAGGTCGATGGATTTGAAAATAATCTTTCCTCTCATTTAAATGATATTTTCACTTTTTTTGACCTCCATCAGCATGTTTCCTTTCCTACCCATGATAAAGGGCACCTCCTGGACCTCCTGATAACCAGGTCAAATTTAACAATTACTGTATATGCAAAATCTCTCCCTGTGAAACGTATTCATCTGATCGCCCTTGGTTTGCCTGTTATGATCACTTTCCCTCATAAATTGCCACCTTCATATAAAACAGTCAAATTATACCACGGTCTTGTGGCGGGTAGAACACTTGACGAGCATCTTGAGGCCATGCCTGGCCATGCCATCCCCGCCCTTAACCGATAGATGTCGATAGACAGGCCCGCCGAGAGAAATTCCGGGCCCCTGTGCAGAATGGCCGGCGGGCCCCGACACAATTTAAAAAATTGCTGACTACCCTTTTTTGCTTGTCATTGGTTTAACCCAAATTAACCGACACGATGTCATGTTGCAACTCTCGAAAACTAGTGATGAACTTTTTTCTTGTCGCTCTTTTTCACATTCAGTAGTGTCATTTCACACTTTTCTTCGGGGCGAGATAATTTTTTTGTAAAATTTGGCAAAATTTTGGCATATTATGGGCAAACTTTGAGCAATTATAGGCAAATTTTGGGCAATTTTTGGACCAATTTAGTAAAATTTGAAATTTTTTGACATTTTTGGCAAGTTTTGGACAATTTTGGCTATTTTTTGCACACATTTACAGTATTTATTTACTTAATACATTATTTCTCAATTTTCCTTGGGGAGCCCGCCTGCCCCTCCCCAAATGACGCCTCTGTTCACACTGTTCATTTTTATGCTTTTGATGTCCTCAGGTCCGGGCCCCCCCTTTTACTCGCCAGGCTCCCTTTCTTTAGCGTTATTATTGGTTTTATTGTTAATTATGCATATTCATCATCGTCCCGGGCCCCCTCCAGATCGCCGGGCCCCTGTGCATTTGCCCTCCCCCCACCCTGCCCCCGCTCTCGGAGGCCCTGTCGATAGATAGTCGACTAGCGACGCTATAGAGTACAATTTAGACTTGACACTTGCCGCTTAGACGCTGAAGACCTATACAGTATACACTCAGTCACTGCTGAAGGTGTTTCATTCGAATTTCTTATAGGCCTACCACAAAAAATTAAATTCAATTATCAGAAAGACGCTCGGAACAGAAAATACAATATTAAACATAGAAAGATCAAGAATAAACAAATCTTCACGAATGTATTTCAGACATTAACTAAAACATATACAATTCATTCATCAAGCGGGATGCGTCCTTATGATATGACAAGTTTCAATTAAGTTGACAGTTTTACGAATGTGAACCTTGTGTTCGAATAGCGGAAATGGTTCAGTGATTGAAATGATTCAATGATTTCAATCGGAAAACATCGATTTGACTTTGACTCCAGTCACTGTGTAGCAACTTGGAATTGTTATTCGCCCATCATTACCATTAAGTGTTCGTGAGGATTACTAAGAAAAGTTATCTCGTCCATCACAACTTCTTGTGGAGTAACACCAACTGGAACCGTCGATCATGAATTGGTCATGTTCGTCACCAAAAATATAGGCTTGCGTATTAATTCCAATGAAAATGTTCAATAATTATGTATACCTAATAGTTCAAATGTGATACAACTATTTACAATCCAGGATTTATTAAATACCATCATAATTATCAACAGCATCATCATCACCATCATCAAAATCATCGTCGTCGCCGTCGTCATCGTTGTCAACTGATTTCGAATCAGAGATAGGCCTATTTTTACACCCCCTAACACTCCCAACACCCCGCCAATCTGAGACCGACATCCCCAAATCGATGGATATTTTGACACCCCCAACATCTTCCGAATTTGACCGACACTCCCCCCCCCAGCACCCCTCAATCTAAGCCAGGGTTGACCTTTTTTCTTTTTTTGATTGTCAGGGTTTTTCGGAGATTTGATAAGATTTTTTGCTTGTTTTTTGAAGACTTGATAAGGTTTTTTCTTGTCAGACTTTTTCCAAATTCCGACATCCCCAAATTTCCCGACACCCCCCCCGAAATTCACAATCTTAGAAATAACTCTGTATCGAATTCAGCGACGTTGTTTAGCGCTTTGTCTGGAGATGAGATAGATTCTTCCGTCAACAGAAACAAAATGTCTTCTCATGAACCATTCGTTTACATAAGAATAGACTCGTGAAATTATAGGAAAATTGCAGAACGCGACGTCGATTTCACAGACAGCGTAAATTCGACTCAGAGAAACGAATGTCGATCTGTTTTCATAGACTTCTCTCACGTCGTCAGAAAATTTTGCGATGAGAAGATTGTAAAACATTACTCCAACGCTGAAGACAAACACAACATGAGAGACATAGATGCCCAAAGGGTTCGCGAAGTTGTATTCACGAATGTCGTAAATGTTGAGAAACATTAAAAACGTTGTGTAGACACTAAAGCCGATTCCTGAGAAATCTGGAATGCAGTGATCTAAACCTGAAAGAGTCAGTAAAGCGAAAAGATGTCCGTAAGTCATTATAAAGAAATCTCCCAGACATACAAACGTCCAGAAAGCCACAGCCAATCTTTGTATATAGATAACGACATGGCCTATGTTAGAAGAAACCAAAAGACAACGCGTGACAACATCGATTATCAAAGGAGCCTGAAGGAGACGAGCATAAGTCAAAATGTGCAAGTTCTTCTTAGTCGGATGATCCAGAACGACAATCTCCATAAGTACCATAAGGGCGAACAGAAGATTGAAGTATTTCATTATGGCATTCGAAAAATCAAGAACTTGATCTTTCGTTCTACCAAAGACGTCTGTTATAAAAATTCTAAAAAGCTTCCATACTTTCAATAAAACTACAAAGGACGCAGCATAATAACTCCAAATCATCAAAGAATAACCAACGAGGTAGACTTTTAGAACGGTTTTGAGAGTTGAGGAAAAAGAACTATTCAAAACATTCGCACAAGATCCTGTCGAATTGACAGTCCAATGAACATGATCTGGCTCATTAATCTGAACAGGCTCGACATTCTTGGTGACTTCCAACTGATAAAATGAAAAGGCGATCACGAAAGCTGCTTTCAGAATTACCATCATCGCAAAAATGTGACCTTTACTCTTCACAGATTTTGAGATCCAATCTGCTAGTATCGATTCATTTAGAATATGATATCCGCTCTCAGAGTAAATGATATCCTGTCGAGATGCACCATCAGATACAGTGGAGATTTTTTATATGTTCTAACTGAATGTTGCCTATTGATCATATATTCTGTAATATCGTACCACTTGTATACAAATGGACCAACAACATCTTCCCTAACCCTGTAGACACCTTCTGTTTCCCAGATCTGCGCCATTAACCGAAGTTTGCCCAGATGTGCTGCCTTTTCGAGCGGCTTCAATTTATCGGCATCTTCCATGTGAATTAGCTTTGCAACCGACTCCGGAAGAAGCATCTTGCAAAGCTGTGTATAAGTGTTGGCAACGACCTCTTCCCTGTGCGGCTGATACGATGCAACGTAAACTAAACAGTGAAAAATGTTCGACAACCGTTCCTCTAAAAGAAAAACGTCGACTCCATATTTCAGCATGACTTCGCATACTCCCAAGGATCCATGCATCACTGCCATAGAAAACGGTCGAACGATGCACATCCGTTTCTTAGCTAAGCGTTCAAGACCCTTTGGAGCGGTCGATTGAAATGGTCCGTGAAGTAATCTAATTCGTCTCAACTGATCGCTTGTTGCCAATTCGAAACGAGACTTTTCGACATCATTGTTTCTAATTATATCAATCCAGAATTGAAACTCTGGCAGAGGCAAAATCGTATGCTCCATTCTGAAGGCCGATGTTACTCGAATACAAAATATTTAATGTTACCTCGCTTTAAAAATTCTCGTATGGAAGGTGGTTGACAGTCATTATCATAAGGTAAGAAAATCTGTGTGAAAATCTCCATAGATCTGCGAGCATAAATTACGAACGTTATCAGACATTGCTGCAAAAAAATTAAATAACCAACTGTATCTGGACTTTTATTAAAAGTGAGCATAAAACCACGGAAACAGATTGATTGCGTTGTCGTTCGTTTGAACCAATAGAGCAACATGTAACGGATTGAAAGAGTGTTTGTGGATGCGTTGACGTGGGCAATGGGCATGTCTACAGCTTTGATTGAACAGCGAAACGAAATAGGCAAACACATTAGCACATAATTATTATCAAACAAGAGAAATGGAGAACGTGCATCAAACACATGGTAAAAACGCCGAACATTGCTCGCTCTCTGTTGCGATCGAATGAACATTGATCCAAAATCCATCAGAAACGCTGATGCCTTTCATGCCCTAATGCGTTATTAATCTGTGTTAATGATATGTGTATGTCACGTAAAATTTGATAATGGATCCGTTTTGGTTCCGCAAATGGATCGGCGAATTCTACAGTATTCTAAAGATAGGATCGGATCATCTGAAAAATTATGTTCACCGGTGCTGTTTCCAGTGGGAATGCACGGGAACGGCGTTCACCCACCTTTTTGCCAGATTAGTTTATATATTGATATGCAATAATGCGGGTGACTTGCAATCGGTTCTTTAATCAGTTAGGTGTACTTGATGACCAAAAATAAGGTCATCCCCACTTTTTGAATCTTGATAACCATAAAAAATCATTATCACCTCTAAATATATATAAACTGCAAAACGTTTTGTGGCCCGTAGGAATTTCTCCCAACGGCCTTGGAAATGAGTTCCCAAACCCTTTTTTCTAGAAAAAATCACTGTTCACTAGTATTTGATTACTCATTACAAAAATAATAATAATTATGCACTTCTATTAAGTTCTATAGCACCATTTCTATATATCCAAGGGCATCAATCGATGGTACTTCAAATCCATCCTCAAAAGACCAGGTCATTCCAGAGATCAATCAGAGGGAAACAGGCAGCAAGACAGACTATGGAGGAAATGCTAATTGGAAGAGATGTGTTTTAAGCCTAGATCTGAAAATACTGAGTTTATTGGAAGAGCTGACAACCATAGGGAGAAAGTTCCAGATTTTTGGCCCAGAAATAGAAAAAGCTCTTACCAATTTTAGTGTTTGTTCTAGGTACATTTAACAATGAATCAGCAAACCTTGTTGAATGATAATGTTTCGGATGGTCTAACATAGATTTTAAATATTGAGGTTGGCCAGACTGCAGTATTTTAAAAACAAGGACACCAGTCTTAAATACAATTCTCTGTTAAAGGAGTGGGGAGGAGGACAATGAAATTTTCTCTGGTCCCAGTCACAGCCGTAGCTAGAGTATAGTTGATACCCTGGGCAAGGTTTAATTTTTTCGCCCCCACTCATCAGTCTGGAAAAACTGGTGATGACCTTTCTTGCTCATCAGGTTTCCACGACAACATCGCAGTGCCAGTATGCCTACAGGAATAGGCCTACATAAAGTATAATAGGCGGCAGTGGCGGCTCTGGGATTTGGCAAGTTCGTTTGAAACAATCATGGGGGCCAACCATTTGTTGTTTAATGTATTGCATTAAGTATAGGGTCCCAACTGGGGGCCACTGGATGCAGTTGACAGGCACGGGCCCCCCTGCCCCCGGTGGAGCCGCCACTGATAGGCGGGTCCTGGCTAGATGACCTTTTTTGCTTGTTATACTGGCAATAGCTAAAGCGAGATGGGCAGGCAAAAGCCATGTTGTGCGGCCCCGACATCGAAAAATATTGCATTAATCAAAACATATGAAACATTTGTCAACGCCTCACTGGAAAATTCAGCATTCAAATTGGATTTTCACTGGTAAAATCGTTAACTAGAAATAATGCTCTTAATATTGACTTTTTTGAATTGAAGTCTTGGCTCATTAGTATCCTTATAGTCCATCTTTAAATTTAATTCTAAATGTCTTTAAAAAATGCGGCCCTCGGCTGCGTTACATAACTTTGCGGCCCTCGGATAAAAATTTGTGCCCATCACTGTCACTTCGCTGGCGTTTAATTTAATAAACTCCTGTCGTGAACAAAATCAAGCATGGTTTTTGACTCCGCTCTAAGACGGCGCCCGGGCCAGTTAGTCACCTCGCTCCTAGCTACGGCTCTAGTCCCAGTAATTAAGGTGAAAGGCTCCCGAATCCCGCAACCGTCTTCGTGTCAATTGCTAATACACATGCATGGCGTCCACAGAAATGTTCCAGGATGTGCAAAACAAGAACTTGTGACGAAGCAGGGACGTCATTTGGGGGGGGGGCATTTGCCCCCCTCTGATTTTGAGGAAAAAAATATTTTTCTTGTGTTATTTAGTATTTAGTTTTTACATGTGTACATGTGCTAAAGGAGCGCCTGATGATGCCGAGTAATCTGATGTAACTATATTATAACCGTTATAAACGGCCGACAAGCAAAAAAAGGTCGTCAACTTTTTCGCAAACTTGTAACTTGTCAGGTCGAAAGTGTCTTGCCCCCCCTCTGAAAAACAGTGAAATGACGTCTCTGTGACGAAGGAAATGAAAAATTGTCCATGTGGGTGCAAAACAAGGTCTCGTGAACGGAAGAAACAAAAAGTAGCCTACTGTAGTAACTGCACAAGACTGTCAAGGTTAATTGGACTAATTAGAAATTATTTAGCGCTACAAACATAAGTAGGCCTACCAAGAACGGTCCGAGCATGAGAGAATTAAGGAAAAACTAGTGCAGATTAGTGCTGTTACGGTTTCACCTCGAGCAAACTCGGTCGGTTTCGGTTCGGTTTTGGACCGAAAAACCGCGGTTTCACTTCGTTCGGTTTTAACCCTAGGTTAGGGTTGATTAACCCTAACCTACAAAAAGAAAACCGTCCAATTTGCATGGTCAAAACCGCGGTTTCGGTTCGGTTCGGTTTTGACCGAAAAACCATTCGGTTCGGTTAACCGTAACCACTAGTGCAGACAGAGGCAATCTGTGTAAAAAGGTGGTGGGTCCAAATGAAAATTTTAAATTGTGCTGTCACAAAACAATGTTTATTGAAACAAGCCTTGCTCAGTGGTAACAATTCAATACATTATTATAATTATCATACTTAAACCAGCTGTTTCAAAATAGGCTCTTTTTCCTTACCGTTAACGTTAACGCATTGAATTGGGATATTGTCACAGTTAGCTGGCTGGTTAGGAGTGATATGGTTATCAATTGGTGTACCAGTAAGTTGAGGTTGATGTGGTGGAGTAAGCGTGACCATCATTCAATAGGCTCATTGTCTAGTGTAGGCTGAAGAGCTGTTTCTTCAACTTTTTGAATTTTTGTTTTATGGACAAAAAAATTTGTCGACCTGATTTTTCCGCGTTTCCTAAAATAGAATTATAGAAGTTATAAATTATAAATTTATAACCAAAATTATTTGTTCCCGGGTCGACCTGTTTAACTAAACAATGAAAAAGGAAATTACAAAGCTTTCAAAAATTGCTTGCTTTGACTGATAAAAACTTTTGCCGATTGCTTCGGTTATTCTAACTTTCCATATCTAGATTAAGATTAAAAATCATGATAAACTTTATTTTACAGTCATTTTGCCAAGAAATCTCGAATACTAGTTCTTGCAAAAATTTTTTTAAAAACAAGGAAAATTTCGTCTTAAATTTATCGCCCAACAGTAAGTATATATGTTCAAACGTAAGTGTCAGGAAAGGACAATCAAAATGAACTTAAAGATTAATCGTACTATTGAAAAGTCCCAATTCTATTTTTGCATCAAACAAAATAAATTATTATCTAGAAGCACTTACATGATAAATGCAGGATAGACAGTAAATAATAATTAACAATTAAGAAACGTTTTCTTGACCGAACAAAGACCTAAAAATGACAAAATGGAGTCGTACGGATGCGAAAATGACGTCACGTTTATCCATAGAGCTAAATAAAGTAAAGTAAAGTAAAAAAATCTCGTGGATTTCTATAGTATCGCAGCACAACAGTAGCTGCTTATTCTTAGGCGCTCAGCCTCTCTAAAATAGCCATAGGAAAGGTATGAGATCAGCCAGGCAATAGTCAACATCCAAAGGCAGTGAGGCTAGGTTGTTTGGCAGCTTTGGAGGATATGATTTAAGAAACAGGAATGATTTAAGCTTAGACCTGAAGACTTGAGGAGATAATTTGAGGATTCAGATTTTATTGTTTGAAAGTGTAAGTCTGCGGATTAAGCTGGGATCGAGTTCCAAAGTTCAGATGAGGCGTATGAGAAGGCACGGTTGCAAATTTTCAGGGATGACTGATTGAGTGGGCGTGACAGAGTGAGATGAGATGACAACGATGTGTGTCGAGGTCCTGAGGGGTTAATGACCTAAGGTAGACAGGTTTTGATGACTGAAGTGAGCTATGTGTAAGTGTTATTATCTTATATGGGATAAACTCTGTTATTTTAAAATCAATGTAATGATTTTTGATGGGTGTGAAATATGGAAGAATTTAGGTGACATAGTAACAGCACGAGCTAAAAAGCATTTTGTATTGATTGCAATTTGTTGATGGAGGCTTTGGGAAGGTTATAGTAGAGGGAGTTACAGTAATCTAATTTGGAATGGACTATAGAGGTGGCGATTGTGGACGCAGTCTTAATATCAAGACAAGGACGTAGGCGACGAAGGTCACGAATATGAATAAAGCAGGCCTTTGAAAGTTGGGAGATTTGTGATTCGAAGTTTAGAAAAGAATCAAATTTGAATCCAAGATTTCTAGCAGTTGGAACAGGGATTATTGTGGTGTCAGGAACCAAAACTAGCTTAGGATTGTCAATTTTTTTGAGTTGTTGGGGTAGTCCGATTAAAAGAAACTCTGTCTTAGATGGGTTGAGAGCGAGGAGATTAGATGACATCCATGCAGAGATTGACGAGAATGCAGATTCAAGCTCAATAATAATTTTTGAATGAAAGAGGTGAGAAGGACAGGAATAGCTGAGTGTCATCGGCATAGAGTTGGTGATTTAATTTGAGAGAATTAATTAGAGATGAAAGTGGTGTGGTGTAAAGGCTGAACAGTACAGGCCCGAGAACAGATCCTTGAGGCACTCCATAATCTATAATATGAGAAAGAGAAATTTGGCCAAGACAGGACACTTGAAAAGACCGAGATTTGAGATAAGATGCAAACCAGTTGTGAGCTTTTTTCAGATATGCCAAACCAGAGAGAGTCGTTCGAGCAGAATTTTGTGATCTATGGTATCAAATGCTGAGAGAGAAACAGACAAAGTCCAGTAACTTGTCGGAGACCAATTGCAGTTAAGAGTCTGTCATAAATGTAGTCGAGGACAGTTTCAGTTGAGTGATGTTTAGTGTAGGCAGATTGATGAGCATTATATAGTGAGTTACTTGAAAGGTGTTCATTCAGTCTGGAAGCACAATTTTTTCAGTAAGTTTTGATAGAAGAGAAAGATTTGAGATGGGGCGATAGTTATTGAGATCTTCTCTGTCAAGACCAGGCTTTTTAGGAGAGGAGTGACAAAAGAGTTTTTGAATGAAGATGGGAAAGTGCCTGAGGTAAGAGAGAGGTTAATGATTCTAGTTATAATAGGCGTAAGCACGGTGGCACACTGTTTGAGTAAAGAGGTAGGTATGGGATCTAGGTCACATTGTTTGTTTGGCAAGGATAGTAGAAGTTTGGATACCTCTTCTTCAGTTGTAGGAGTGAAGCTGGATAAATTGCATGGAGGTTGTGAGGGAGGAGGATAATGAGGAGAGGTGGTTTGAGTAATAGTGAAAGACTTGAGGACACCGCAGGAGATTTTTACAGAGAAGAACTTAGCAAAAGATTCAGCAAGTTCTGACAGGGAAATGGATTGAGGGAGAGGTTTTGAGTCTTTGCGATGGAAAAGATCATTTACAGTTTTCCAGAGCTTACGTGGATTTGAGCTATTTGTTGAAATGATGTTAGAATAGTACTTCTTTTTGGCAGATGTACGGAGATTATGATAGCGGTTGGTGGTGGAACGAAGATTTAAAAGGTCAGATGGAGAATGTGTTTTATGGTAGGTTCGCTCAAGACGTCTGCGAAATGACTTGAAAGCATGAATGAAAGAGTTATATACCAGGGTTTGCTGTTATGAGACGAAAAAGGTCTAGTGATGATAGGAGCATGTTTATTGAGAAGACCAGAAAGCACAGAATTGTATTTATCGATCAGTGATGACAGGGTAGTAGGGTGTTAGTAATTAGGTCAGATGACTTAATGTTATCACAGAACAAGGCAATGTCAATTTTGTTGAGACGGCGGAATGAGTAGGTGCCACGAGGTGGAGGAGTTGGTGAGCAGATACTTAAAATGGTGAAGATGGGAAAATGATCAGATGGAGAGACTTGACTAATTGCTGAGATTGGAGATAATGATGAAGAAGATGACGTGATAAGTAGATCTAAAGTGTGTCCAAAAGTGTGAGTTGGAAGAGATATGTGTTGCGTGAGGTTTGTCTGTGTGAGCAGCTGCATGAATTGGGTAGAGTTAGGATCATCACTCTTGTCCACGTGTAAATTAAAGTAATTAAATTAAAATAATACTTAGATAGCCAGTCAGACGCGAGGATAGGAAACATCGCAGGTCTTCTTCTGAGTTACATAATTGGGGGCAAAATAAATCTAGCTGTTCTCACTGCTTTACATAATTGTCTCGCGAATAATAATAAACAATTCATCTCAAAAAGTGGGTGGGTCCATTGCCTGGCCGGACCCAGCTTAAAAAGTGGGTTCCGAAATAAAACACACAGGATTTAAGCCCCTGAGTGCAGATGAATCTTGAAACTGTTTGTTTGCACAGAAAGTTTTGAATGCCTAGCTATTGTTCCTTATAGTCTTACACTAAATTGCTTTTCTCACCAGTGGCTCAAAATAAGTAGAACGCATTGAATATAAAAGTAATATCGATGACTTATAAGTAGTACTTCAGTGGTAGTAGTAGTAAAACCAGTCTACCTAAGAAATCTGCAGTTCCAGCAGCAACCTGGAGTAGTAGTAGTAGTAGTAGTAGTAGTAGTAGTATTAGTAGTAGTAGTAGTAGTAGGCCTATAGTAGGAGTGAATCAATCATCTCTCAAAAAAAGGAGAAACAGAAGTAGGAGGAAAAGTAAGAGAAGAAGAAAAAGCAGAAATTTGGAACTCAAATCTAATATCCCTAGAAGAACACAAGTTAACAAACTCTTTTTTCTGGATAAGAAAAATTCCTCATTATTTGTCATCTAAAATCATTTCTCTTTATAAAATCTTTCCATAGATCATACTTCAGTAAAATTATTATAAGAAAAGTCAATTTACTCAGATTATTTTGAAATAAAACTGAGTTTTAAGACGCCCTGATAAAACTTGAAACTATTCGTTCTAATGCAACGGCACCTAGCGACCGTTGCCATAGTGATCGTCAACGCGAGCGGCGACGAAGTGCGCGATCGGTTTCCTCTTCTTGAAATGCGAAATTCAGAAACGAATGAACTAACCGAGATCTATTTTCCTCAGCCGTGAGATCTGAAAAGAAACGATTTTGCGATGGCCGAAGTCCAGGTAGGTTTCTTTGATAAAGTTCATTAATTAAATTGACTGTTTGGTGTGAGGAATTCATGTAGACTAAACCCGCGTTTGTGTTTTAACTTAAGCAGAGGCTCCAAAACCACGGCCCGCGGGCCACTTGTGACCCACCGATTCTCATAAAGTGTCCCGCAGTGACCTGCAAGGTCTCCTCACGATTTGTTACAATGTATTTTTATTAATTTCAAAAATGTATTGACGTTCAAACAAATCTAATCTAATCTTAAACTTCTATAGCGCCACTTCATAATGCACAGAAGCATCAGCCGATGGCACACCAAATCAAATCATTTAAGATGCAGGTCAAATCCAGGGTATCCGGCCGGACAAACGGGTGACAGTCTATGGTGGTTAAACCAGATAAAAACGACGGGGTTTTACTTTTGTTCTAAATATCGGAAATAAGTAATGAAAAATAAAAATGAAAAATAAAAAAATAAATAATGACTAAACTAAAGTTGCAATAATGTGCAATCTACAGTATTCTAGAGTCTAGATTCTGTTATTTTACCAGGGGTGTAGCCAGGAATTTGATTTGGGAGGGTATAAATATTTTGGGTGGGTATAAATCTTAACTATAAACCACATAAGCCATATAAACCACATATAACCACATGTAAATCACATAAAAATCTTTAAGGTAGACTGATTTGGGGGGTATATAAACTATATATACCGATATATCCCCTGTCGCTACGCCTCTGGTTTCTACAGAGTTGAATTTTATTCGAGCACTCCTGCACCATGCGTTCACTCTGCAAGTAATTGTTGTGCTTGGATATAATTAATTACCTAATGCGCCCGCTGTTAGCGAACGAAACTTTTTGGAATTCCCTGTTTCCATGACTTGTTGAAATTCTGAGTGTACAAGACATCATAATGTCACTTGTTACAGCTGTTAGTAGTCTACAGCTTTATTTTAAAATTCAATTTTTGAACTAAGAATTTATCGTTAAAATGCCCAAGCATGAACATGGATAGCACAAAATCAGGCAATGATAAAGCACGAAAACGTGAGGACGTTACGGTGAATTCAATGCAAATTGGAAGGAGAAACTTATGTTTGTGCCTATTTGCAACCGTAAACCAGTTCATATAATCTGCGGAGTTTGCATGGTTCTGTGACAAAAAGCTATAATCTGAAATTCTGGATCAACACTAAATGACCGCACATTTGGACACAAATGCTCAATAATCGGTCAGCTTGGAGCTTTAAAAAAAGGCATCATAGCTAAGAAAATAACCTTGTTGTGCTTGTGACAATGTCCCCAGACATAGGTAAATTGGCATCTGAAATTCAGTATAATTAATTATGCAGAACAGTTACAATTGTAAATGAATTAGATTAACAGCAGTTTCCACAAATTTGTGAAAATTGGTTTCTGAAAGTTTAAAATTATATAACACATCTTTTACAATTTTATAAACAATTAGACTACATTTGTATCAAATCAATTTTTCATTATAAGATCCTGCATCAGAATCATCTATAGCATAGATGGCCAAACTTCTAGCAGAATCTGCAGCTCGTGAAAAGTTTTAAAAACTTTTTTGAGCTAATTAACAGATCAACAGAAGCATACAAATGCCACATAACAGTAATCAGTTTGCCTGTTTGCCAATTTTATTGTAGGTCATATAAAAGTAGCAGCAGAGATTTGATGAAATGATGAAATAAATTTTGCAAAGAATTAGATCACAATGGCTCGTCTGTGTCTAATTCTGGCAATGCGGCTCCCAGGCTTTTGAAAATTGTCGTTTACTGCTCGCACCTTCTATGGGGTTGACCACCCCTGATCTATAGCATAGTCTAAAATGCTCTAAATATAAGAATTTTACAACGTTGAGGCTTAGGTACCGAAAATAGTAGATATGGCCCTCCATGTGGACAAGGCCATATTGAGGCGGGGGCTGAGGGGGCTGAGGGGGCTGAAGCCCCAGGCCCACCATAAAAAATAAGCCCATCATTTTTTAAGCGACGACCTTTTTTGCTTGTCAGAGATTCAACAAATTATGGAAGCAAAGACCTTTTTTACTTTACTTCTCAGCCTCAGGCCCACTCGGACCATAATCCGCCCTGCACGTGGAAAGCTTGGGAACCACTGATTTAAAGTGACTACAGCAATTTATGACAGAGACAAATAATAATCAGACATGCTTCACTTTAAAGCAGCTGTTGCCCAATTTTATTGCTGTGGTCTAGAGTATTTAATAAAAATTTGCAAATGACCTCTTTTATTTTGGTCGATATTGGGCCATTAGAATAAAAATTAATATTCAATTAATGAGAATAGGTCACAGTGTTTGTTCCATGCAAATTGGCTCATGACAAAAGGCTACAGAAGACAATGAGGCCAACAATATTAGCATTATTTCCTGTGAATGCATTTACATCTTACTGTTTGAACTGACTGATGTTTTATTAAAGCTGTTCATACTGTAATTATGTGCACTGTTTGAATTACAAAAAATAAAAGAGGGTCTGTTTGAAGTTGAAATGTTTAGCCACACCTGATTTTCATTGGGAGGTTCAGTTTAATTGTTCACATTTTCTATGAGGGTTGCTAGCTCCAGAGAAGAGTTCAAGCCCTCTTGAACCATGCTCAAATTGAATCCTTATATGTGATTTGAATTACATGCTAAAGGATGACTTATTTGATGCTTTATCATTCATATTTGGCACATTTTAATTTTGTTCTGAAGAAACAAGGACTGGATTTCAATGAGTCTTCAGTTCAGTCTCTTGGCTATTTAAGCATTTCAATTAATGTGTTTTAGAATCTTTTAAGCATTTGTCTTCTCTTGGAAATCTTGATTTTGGTGATATTGTTCTACCGGTATTGCTTTACAGAATCAACTTTGGGCTTGTATATTGCATTTTAGGCCACTTTGGGTAATGGCAATAAGCCTAGGATCAAAAAAGATCACATTCATTTTCTTCCTGCTCTTCCACCAAAATACAGCAAGCCAGCTTGGCAAATTAATCCTCCGAGCTTTATTCTAACTGATCCAAAGCAAACTGATGCTTCCACAACACAAAAACACAAGGAATTTGATATTGCCGCTGAGATGTCAGCAAGTAAGTGATCACAATTTTCACAGAATTTCTGCTATTCAGTAATTTCCTATTATGGTAATCAGTCACTTGAGCTCAGTTTCTGAGCTTTAACTGGTGCATTACTTTTATTGATAGAGTTATAGGCATAACTATGCTTGAGTGAATTGCAAAAATTGGCCTACTTAGCATTGTGCGACCCGTTCCCATCAGAGCACAGAAGTTAAGCAATGTCAAGCGCAGCTGGTATTTGGATGGATGACCATCCTGGGATCAAGTCTTGGTGCCATTGGCCAAACAAGCTGTTCATTGTTTAAGCATTGATAAAGTGATAGCAGCATTAAACTGTGAAGATAAATGCCGGTTTAGAGAGAGCAATGGCAAACTACTCTAGGTTAATGGCGTAAGCCATCTGTATCACTGCTTTCCTAGTACAAGGCGATAATTGCCGGACCAATGCTCATTCAAGTACAGGACTACCATTATCTATTAAATTGCAAAAATCACGATCATAATACTGTTCAGATGCAATGGGGGAAAGTTCAGTCCATAAAAGTGAATTTGCAAATTACCAAAATTTATTATGCATTTCAGGTAGCTTTGTCACAGTAGTTCAAATACTGACAGCGATCTATTAACCCCTTACCAGTCAAATGACCGAGATTAATAGATTACAAATAAATATTTATAACATGATGTAAAATGGATGCATATGTGAGTCACAACCAGTAGAAGTCATTTCACATTTATGATTTTGCTTAAAATTATCTTCTGGCCTTTGTTGGTTCATTCTTAAATTGTATGATTTTAAAGAGATTTATATTTTGAATGCCATAATGAATTTTGGTGAACAAGTTCAGTTCCTAAGTAAGTAAAGTAAAGTAAAATCTTGTGGATTTCTATAGCACTTTGGAAATAGTACAACAATAGCTGCTTATTCTTAGGCACTCAGCCTTTCTTAAAATAGCTATGGGGAAGGTGTATGATCAGTCAGGCAATAGTCAACATCCAAAGGGCAGTGAGGCTAGATTCGTTATATTTGCATCATTGCTCAGAAATTACCAAATACCAAAGCCATATATCTGGCATCATGAAAGGACATCAGAGCATTGAAAATTTGGCTTCAGAAAGGTAGCCTTGATAGGATCAGCGAAATCTGTCTGCATCTGTATATTCATTGTAAGCATTGTTGAATTTAGGACGTATCAAGAAATCACATTCTTCCATCACAAATGGTGGAACACAGTCTTCAACTGCTCGAGTACTCCAACAATCTTCCCGAGATAGAGAGAACTTTCGAAAAGTTCTTGTGGATACAATCTTGTGAGCATTTTCCTCTGTTCATATCTACTATGATTGTCACAATATTTCTGGTGTATATGAGATGTTTGGTGTTTAAGTGGGATCATAGAGAGCTGAGACCTTGATCAGATTAGACCAAAACACTAAAATAATTTTGAGAATAGTCAGAATTTTCCATATCTTGCTGTTTTCCATGTCTTGCATGCCTCTTTTTCTCATAAGCCAATGACTGGCAAATGAAACTGTTGTCATCACCATGTTATTAGCTATGAGTCTTGAAATGAAATGGGCCAAATTCTAAAGATTTCACAATCTAGTTAGCTTGAAAACTTTGTAATCCAGAGTGAGACCCAAATTTCCATCTGACTCTTCTGCCTCCATCTAGCCATTTAATTCAAAATCCTCTTTATAGTTAACAGATAATTATATAATTAATTTGCTGATTACATGCATATGTACACTACATATATGCCATCATATACTGTTACAAAATTCATTATTGATCATAATTGAGTATGATGATTAAAGTAAAGTAAAATTTTCACCCGTAGCTCAGCAGTATCCCCGATTTATTGCCCCATAGGTGGCATAACCATACATCGGCGGACGGTGGCCAGTCTCTTCCGCCGAACCTAGAATTATGCAATGTTGCCATTGCTACTCATTTTGATGTTACTACCGCCTCTAGCGATTAAGGCTGAGTCGACCTTTAGGGGCTCCTACATTGAACCCCAATACCACTCATCTTCCCGTCCCTAGTATGATGATTGCCTTAGGTCCTAGGTAAAGGAATATGGGGGAGTCAAAGACTGACATATCCAATACCATTTAGAGGGCTTAGGGTCTGGGGCATGGAGTCACTGCATAAAAAATGAGGGTAATATTAAATTGAAATCTGGAGAATCTGAACGTATTTTCAGACTATCCAACAGTGCTCGTGCCCCCACCCAGGTGATAAAATGTTTTCATGGTCATTAGCTCCCATAAGAGATCTGGGTGTGAAGAAGCCCCAACCACCCAGAATTTAGAGTTGTGTTAGATTCAAATCTTGAATTTTGGAAAAAATTTGCAGACTATATGGCAGCTATTTGGCAATCACCTTCCTAGCCATTAGAGACAATTTTCTTAACCTTTTAAAGGGGGAATTAAATTTTTAAAGTCATCCCGCAGGAAAAGGCGTTCAGATAAAAACATGAACATATACGTTATAAACTTACTAAATTTCAGGCTATATAGAAGCTAGAAAGATGCGGTTTGCACCGTTGTTGAGCATTTTTATTGCTCTTTTTATCCATCCGTGCCAAAAGAAAAAAGTTGGGGGTAGGGACCACTCTACACCCCAAAATCAGACCCCTCCCCAACATTTTGTTTAAATTTTGATCAAAGGTCAATAGCAAAACGTCTTCAGCGGTAAACCCCAAATGTGAGTGATAGAGTTCTAGAGGAGTGTAATTGGAACAGAATGGTGCAAAAATTTTGAGATCGGACCATATTTGGGGTAATTATGGAGTTTCATACCCAAGTACCAATTGCTTGCTGAAATGACAATTACGCGAACGGATTTTCAATGTGAAAAAGCGAACAACTCGGTATATTTCAGGCTATATAGAAGCTAGAAAGATGCGGTTTGCACCATTATTGAGCATTTTTATTGGGCTTTCGAACCATCCATGCAAAAAAAATTTTGGGGGGTAGGGTCCACTCTACACCCCAAAATCGGACCATCTCCGACAAAAATTTTGCAAAGCTCAATAAAAAAAATTTCAGCGGTGACCCCAACTGTGAGCGGGAAAGGTGTTGGGAGGTGTAATTGGAACAGAATAGTGCAAAAATTTTGAAGATCGGACCATATTCGGCATAGTTATGGCCATTCTAGCCTCCGGCTGAAGATTTTTCCTATACATTTTCCAGCCTTGGTCAGTCTACAGTCAATATCCCTTGCATATATAGTCAGTATTATCGAAAACGGTGCTGCCGCCTATCGAATGGATGTGAGCTAACTCGGCCATTGAATCGTGCAGGTCCACAGTTTGTCACTTTATAGCGCAGCTTAAGACGCAAACCCCGTTTGGTCAAAGTTTTCCGCCGCCGTCTTAAGACGGCTAACCCGAGCAAAAGGTTAATGCTTCTGCAGGAATCTCCTCACTAGTTTTGGCCTGCTCAGAGGACCCTTGACCGCTGTCCTATTTTTGTGACTGTGCTCACACATCCCATTTAGTCCTATTAGGGTGTCTGAAGAGCGTCACGGGCTCCCCCGGTGGGATCTGGGGCAGAGTCGTATCTGTAGAAGATTTTGAGTAATATTAGAATTAGATTATGAGCTCTGACACACTTTAAAGACTTTAATTGTAATGTAAAGACGTATATTGTAATTTGTCATTCAGTGACCAAGAGCTGTGATACAACCAAGTGTATCGATTCTGTCGGCAATCACCCTTCCCTACCCCTCCTGAAAAATTTGCCATCGGTTTTGTGCAAATCCCATGACTAGTCCCAACTTGAATAGGGCCTGGTTTCCCTCCCCCCATGTTCCTCATGGCTACACTGATGTGATAGCACAAGATCTGTCAAAAAGTTGTCAATGATCAATGTCAACGATATGAAGAAATAGAGCTCAACTGTAGTATAAGTATTTTTTGAAATTCATATTTGTATTGTATTTGATTTTCAGACAGCAAGATGTAAATGGCAGTGATAAATCTCTTATGGAGCTGAACGATGTCACTTTAGCCTCTCATCTTGGTTCCCCAACGGTTGCAGAACAGAACATTTTGGTTCGTATGATGTTACAATAATTTCCAGACATGTTTTTATAACGTAGGTTGGTCCTTGTGATTTTGACGATTCAGGTCATCTGCCTCTTGCTTCTACTGTCCAGATGAAATTTTTATTTCGATATGATGAAATTATGTTAATGTTTTATCAGGTACAGAAATTGAAGTGCTAGAAAATAGGGGTAATAATAATTCTATAAAAGAATAAGGGATTAAAGAAATATTTATTTTCTTATTAAATTAAAGATGGAATGTTATTTATAAATTTTCATGGGTCTCTTTTAGCGATATTACTATTACATACACAATGGTATTGATACGGAACATGTGGCTCCATTGGATGACCAATGGTTGGACAATGTGTTGGCGAGACTTTCTGAGAAACTGAAAGTAAATATATTGCATGTTGTTCTCAGTTTCTTGCATCATCCTTTTAGTAGTTTTAAATTAGAAATTTCATAAACTTATATTTAAGTATGTTGAATAAGTTTTTTTGGCTTAGCCTAAACTGCTAAGTTCGGTGCAGTTTTAAAGCAGTTAGTTTTATAAGAACATTTGCAAATTTGAGCAGGGTCAAACCTCATAGAGATGGTGTTAATTTTCAATGCTGTGGCCAAGGCATTGCAGGTTCAAATCTATTGCTTTGGAATCTGAACATGATGTTACTTAATTATCTGAAGACCATAAATTGATGTAAAATGCATGGCCATATGACACAGAATGAGATAAAATCAAAATAGAGAAGTTTTACTCTCTTATTTTGATTTTGTGTGAATTTATTTTTTATCAGATTGATCATGAAGAAATGATAAAGAACTTATCAGATGAAGTTCATGAAGATTACTTGCTAAGTGTCAAAAAGGCAATTGGTAAAATTAAGATTATGCCTTATATGTTACAGTTCAGTTCAGATAAATTCTGGCCAACAGGGCATATTTGACCCACTTATCTTTATGCAGTAATTAATTATTGAGGCAATTCTTTCATATGACATCAAATATTACTAAGTAAATATGCTGATTGTGAGGTTTTAATTGTCCAACTGTATTTTTGACTTTCTATCAAACTCTGAGATTCACGACTAAAGGCAGAACTAATGTTTGAGCATCTATGATCTAGATTCAGATCATGTGATCAAATAGATCCATTTGGATTCAGATTCATTGGATATCTGCTCTGTCAGAGTATTTACATGCATTCATAACAATGCTTTGAACAATATATAACAAGGTTATGAACAATGTATTGTATAGGAATGCAAAATAAAGAACTGGGAAAAAACAAGATATTCAGATAATTTATGAGCTTTTAGGCTTTGTTAAAGTGTCAGTTATTTCATCATTTTTGTTCTTAGGACGTATGAAATTAAATTAACTTTTCTCGCATCTTTGAAAACATATTTGTTTAGCACAGAAGCCGAGGCACATTAGGGCTAATTTTGTGCATAGAAATGAGGTGATGATGATGATGATTACTTGTACATATCTGTCACTGATATGTATATATTATAATTTGTGATGTGATTGATATGTGAACAGTGGACTTTGTGCTTCGAGATCCTCGTGAAGTTGAAAAGAAGGTATTGGGTTTGATGCCAACACACCGTGCAGAGATAGCTGTGCTGCCAAAACCATGGGCAAGGTCGTTTCACCAGAATCAAAAGGCTGCCAAAGACAGTTTACACATCGTAAATCCTTGCATGGCACAGATTTTGAATCTCTGGCACACTTCATTCAAGTAAGAAGTTACTTCACAGATTCTTTGTAGTGACATCACTCCAGATCATGAGTGAACTCGTTGCCATCGTCAGATGGAAACAATTGAATGACAAATGGCACCAATCCATTCATTGCAAGATAATTTTCCCGACTTTTGGAATTTAGGGTTATTCAAAATGCATATACTCCACATCACCTTCATCACTTTGTCAACAGAATCAATCAATCGTCTTTATGCACTTTTTAGCACACTAATTAAGCCAGGCTTCTCAGAAAAAATTATCTTCTTGTGAACTGCATGAACAAAGGGTAAACATGTTTCCATTTTTGTCATTACTCTTCTGTTCATTTCATTCTGATATTTTGCATCATCAGTTATTATAACACTTCCCAAATATTAAATTCTCTGACCTGTTTCAGAATTATGCCTTTCACTCTGCTCTTCGCTTTGTCTTGTTTTCTGTGATTTTGTCTTGTTTTCTGTGATATTTGTATCATCTTTGTTTTCTTTATATTTATTTTCATTCCATTTTCATCTGAGCTTATCTCACACACACACACACACACACACACACACAAACATTCATGATTTTTGTAATCCCAGGGGCGTCACCTATCATTGCTTGATCTTCAACATTGGGATAGAATAATTTTTAAAAGTTGACCCCCAAAAATTACTGTTTAACAAAATCATGAAATACACAAGCCAAAAAGAAGGTCATCCTGATATTTTTACACACCTGCATCCGAAATGCACATGCATCAACATGGAATTATTTTACCATATATTCCAAAACATTGAAAAAGGCATTGAAAGAGGTAGAAGATGGCATCAAAATCAATGGGAAATTGTGAATGTGTTATGTTTTGCTGATAATTGAATTTATATTATATATATTTTTTTTATATTATCTTAGAGTTTTATATTATCCTAAATTGTTTTCAACTGGTTCCCGGACCCAGTTGAGGTAGCTCATGATGCTCTCCCAAACTCCCTAGTTGGGTCTGACCAAGTTGGCCTGTATAAATGATGGTGCCACCCTGTATTCTGGAACCATGGCTATGGTACGGTGTCTTCAGTGCTGCAGAAATTGTGATTATATATTGTAAATAAATTAAATAACTAAGCCTATAAGCATTGTACTTGTATTTTGATCCATGTACTTTAGTTAGTTATTTGTGTTTTACAGAAAACTGCGATTGATTGATATCGAGGAATTCCATTCTCGAACTGAATCTTTAGAGCTATCTGTTTTTCAGACACTGTGCATTCAACACATTGAAAATGCCAAGGATAGGCTTATGAAAAAGTAGGCATCCTATTGTGAAACCTTGATGGAACTTTGCTTTGTATAAATTTCTGCTATTTCACACCCGTACTGATGTGATGCTATGTCGATTCTTTGAATGCAGAGATTGCATAAAGTCAAATTATATATCGAATTTGCTGCTTTGCGATTATTTGTGCTCTAGAAATGCTCTTAATAATAATAATAATAATAATAATGATAATGATAATGATAACGATAATGATAACGATAACGATAATAATAATAATAATAATAATAATAATAATAATAATAATAATATGCTTTAAAGGCTTTACTTTTTTGTGATTTTCTTGCTTCTTTGATCTGCAGATGGTGTCCAGAGGTTCAGAATATTTTCTATCAAGGAAATAAGCGCAAATTGGTTCCAAGTAATCAGGATCCAGCAAAATTAGAGCATTTCTACAACTGTGCAGCTACGCTGATGGCCATGAACCTGGATGAATTGATGGAGGAATCTCTGGATGACTACACTGACCTCTTGGTTCAGCCTCCAGTATGAGCTTCATTTCTTTAAGTTCATCAGGGAGTATATATCTTGCACCAAAGGCACTGACTGTGTTAAACGGGTGCTATGAAATGTTGTCAAAGTTTTGAGTGAATAGGTTTTGTATTGAAATGTTATTTGTTTAAATCTGTGGCTTCATTCTTTCAGCTGAAACATTCGTGCATTACAGTTTCATTCCTTCATGAATTCAAATTTTCTGCTGCAGAGTCATTCAAAGCCGCAGCTTTCACTGAGACCTCGATAGACTTTCGTATTGGATACATTTTTAAAATGCTGTTGAAATGAATGAGAATTAATTAAATTTTTGTTCAAAACTGCTCTTGTTGTTGTTATTCTTAGCACTCAACACGAGCATATGAGCATCCTGGATTCCGGATTCGTTTGATTCTTGATGGCAACACAATCAGATATGAGCCTGATTTCAAGGATTTTGAGGATGTTCTGCTGAACGTCTACGATCTTATGAATGACGCAATTCGAGTCATTCCTCGAATTGAAACCAAGCTTTATTCAGAATGGGTTTGTTCTCATTATTTATGCATAATTTTGACCAGAAGTAAGATTGAATGTCTTAGAGTGCCTGAGTTTAGGAGAGAGAGAGAGAAGAGAGAGAGAGAAAGGAGCCCCGATATGTCAGAGCCTATGAATATTGTCAGAGTGCGAGAGGTGTAGCCGTAGCATAGTTGCCTTCCAACAGTGGTGTAGTCAAAGGGGTTAAAACTGGTCTAAAGTAGGAAGAAAAGGAAAAAAGAAGCAAACAAAAAATATCATGGCTGTTCCCAGGGGCATAGTGAGGGTATCTGGTGCCCGGGGGCAAAGTGTACCGTTGGCACCCCAACACTGCTGAAGAGCAAATAAAAATAAAAAAATAAAAAATTGTCACTTCGTTCTCTTGGCCCCCCTCAACTCTCTACGGCGCGCCCCTCTCCTCACGAGTAAAAAAGGTTGCTGCACTTGTTTCTTATTTATTATGTATTCAACTGACCCCAAAAAATGCCGATTTTGGCGCCTCCTCACCTCGGCGCTTGAGGCATTTGCTTCCACCTGGCCCCCTTCGCTACGCCTCTGGCTGTTCTGCACTCATACAACTATACAGCAAGCAGATGATGACCTTTTTTGCTTGTCAGAATTTTCCAAAGTTGGGAGGAATGGTTGTTCATAACCCCCTTTGGAAAATCCTGGCTATGCCACTGCCTTCCAAGCAATTGACCCGAGTTCCACTCCTGGTTAGCACTCCTAGTGGCTTTCACACAGGCAATAATTTTGGCTTCTAAGCCACTTTAAGTCACAGTGTGGATTTTGATTGAGATATTGTGATATCTTGTGCAAGTGGGCTATAAAAATATAGAGAACGATTCAATAAGTCTTTGTTTGATATTTTCATAGGAAAATAAGAATATGTTTCTGAAACCAGCAGTTCTACCTGCCATCATCAATGGTCATAAGCAGCGGGTGAGGAAACTTCTGGCCAAAGAAATGCTGAATCCCCAACGACACACTGAAACATTCAGTCCAGACATCAATAAAATCATTATGCATGTTAGTTGGTGTTTTTGTAATGTTTGCCTATTTCATTCAGTCTTCTATAATAATAACTATTTTAATAATAATAATAATAACTAATTAATAATTGTTAATGGAAAATAATTATTAGTCTTTTGTAATGTTTGCATATAATAATAATAATAATAATAATAATAATAATAATAATAATAATAATAATAATAATAATAATAATAATAATAATAATAATAATAATAATAATAATAATAATAATAATAATAATAATAATAATAATAAAATAATGGTGTATCATAAAATAATAGAATAATAAAAACCCTTTGCACCTTTAATAATAATAATAAATGTCAACAAACTAATAATAAGTGGAATTATAATACAATCACAAATAATAATAATTATAATTATAATTATAATTATAATTATAATTATAATTATAATTATAATTATAATTATAATAATAATTATAATAATAATAATAATAATAATTATAATAATAATTATAATTAAATAAACCATATAATAATAATATAATAATAATATAAATGGAGAAATAATTAAATAATATAATGTATCATAAAAGGAAGGAAAAACCCTTTGCACCTTTGGATCATGGCCAGATGGAAACAACATAATTTGATGAGCTAGAAATGGAAAATCGGGAAGAAGACCATAAAGAACACAGAAGAAACATTTAAAGAAACATTTAAAGAAATCAATCAGAGGATAGATGTAAAATAAGAGGACAAATTATGGGAAGACGATGATATCACAATGGAAGATGTAGAAAGGGCAGTGAAACAGATGAGAAAAAACCCCTTCTGTTATTGCACATCCTTATAGTTGTCTAAAAGGGGTCCCAACTGTGTTTTTTCATTTCAATTTTGTACTACAATATTTGTAAAAACTTTTCTGTCTTGTTTTATATTTTGTAACCACCGTCAGTAGTTGCGGATGCTTTTTTCTGTTATACATTTCCTCCAATTTCATGAGTTTATGTTGTTTTAGCTATTTCCAATGCTTGTCAATATGAATTTTCTTAGTTTTTGTGTGCTTTGTTTTTTGCCTTCTCTTGTATTTGATTTAGATGACAGATGTAAAAGTTAAACGAATAAATTTGGTTAATTTATACATAATTATGTTGAGTGAATATGCACAGTATGTTGTCTTTGATTTTGTATGAAATCATAGATAACTGAATTCAGTATCTTTGTTAAAAATGATTTCCTGATGTTCTTCATTATCTTTTAAAAATAAGGCTCAGTTTTATTCTATAAGTTATTATGTTCTGTAGGCAAATGAAGTTGAGAAAAACCTTTCTTCCACAGTAAACAGATTTGAGACTTTCAGAAAGTCAGTTGATGCAATTCGTAAACTTTGTGACAAAATAACATACAAAACAGTTAAGGTAAGATTGAGTCTGAAATGTATGTCTATATCATTTTCAGTAAAACTAACCTTTCACTCTTGTTTTGGGTGATAATTATATGTTTCTTGCATGTTTGAATTGTCATCTAGTATGACATTGCACAAATGGAAATAAAGGTTGTCATTATTTATAATAAATTTTGTATTGATGATTCACGAGATGAGGTGTGGCTGAGATGATGACTAAATGTGATGACTATATTCATTATAATTGTATTCATTGTAATTGTATTCATTGTATTGATATTTGCTGTAATTGTATTCATTGTATTGTATTCATTGTAATTATATTCATTGTAATTGTATTCATTGTAATTTGATGTCTATGCAGACGCTGAGGATTGGAATGTTTGAGATTCACTGCGATGAACTGATTCGTGCCCTGAACAAGCGAGCGGATAACATCGCAAAACGATATTTAGACCAGATTTTGAGAGATCATCTTGATCTGAACAAAACGTAAGCGTCATTGATTCAGTGGATTTGATGCTTCTTCTTTAAGACGCATGATTTGATTCTGATTCTGACTGCTGAAAGTTAAAAGGAGAAACAAATGAATTACTATAAATTATATACTTTGGGAAGTTAGCAGAGTGGTAACAATGTTGGTCGATGGAGCAGAAGGTTGCTGGTTTGAGACCTGCAGGTGCCCTAAGGTCGACTCAGCCTTCATTCATCAGATGGCAATGGCAACTGAGTAGCGGATTAATCTGTGAAGTAAACAGATGCACTGCATGAAAACACTGGCCCCGTATCATGTAACTTGCACCAGTTGCCTGGCTGAGGGCCTTGAAATGGAGATCAGCGCTGCCCTACGAGCCTTGAGAGCTCGGGAAGGACTTTACTTTATATATTTCTTCATGTTACATTTATTCATGTGTGCAGCTGATAATTGTGCAAATGTGCTTTCAAATAAGAAAGTTTTCTTCTTTATAATGTAAAAATTGTTTGAGTTACAATCATCGTATGATTGAAAATTAAACCATTGTACTCAGTGCATGACTACTTTAGATCTTGATTTTAATGTTACATTGTAATTTTGTTCAATGATTTTTAAAAAGTAATTTATTTGTCCAAAATTTCTGATGACATTTAGCATCATTGATGAGTTTTCCGCGATCGCAGAGAAGGCTGTGACAACACCGGCAAATACGGCACAACTTATGGAGCTGCAAGTATTTGTGAAGGATGCACAGAGGACAACAATGGACGAATTAAACAAGAAGTTGGCAAATGCAAGACAAAGTCTCTTCTTTCTCATGGACCATGTCACATTCACTCTGGCCGATATGAATTCAAACTCAGAAACGTTTGCCTGGATTGACCGCATGCCAAGCATACTCGAAGAGCATCGTACAATTATGGAGGAGAAAACAGCAATGTTTATGGAAGCACTGACGGTAGGAGGGATCTCGAAGACGTTTCCCTGCATAATTGACGAGGGCTCTTAGCTTGGTCATTGGCTTTGCAAATCTTTGCTGGTTACGCATTGATCTTCACATAAAGGCTTCAGAACCTTCCTATTTCATATTGCATTTCTTGCTGTTCCTAGGTTCCTATCTCTTTGCTCCTACATTTGATTATATCTTTCTTGCCAAGGTAATTTAGTGTCAGCTTTCAAGTGCATAACTCAGTTAAGGTACTTATATGGTCAAACAGTCTCTTGCCACTCTTGGATAAGTGCTTTTCGTTGAATCTGTGAGAATGCAGATAAAGATAAATCTGGATTTTAGAGCCATTGTTTCTGAGAAAGGGACCATCCATAAATGACCTCACATGATTGGTAGCTTCACAGCTTATGGCTGTTAGCCTGCTAAAGCCCAGTGAAGCTTGACAAATATCATTTTAACTTCCATTTGGTGCCAGCAGACAGGTGACTACCCTGAAATAAAATCTCTGATCCCAGGGATATTGAGCCTGGTCGGATAGGTTATCTCCCAGTTTAGAGCTGGCGCTTTACTGAGCGAGGCAGAAAAATGCAGACTATATGCTGTTCTATCATTGATTTAGCAGGGCTTCTGTAGAGGTGCAGTCTACATAGACTTGAGAGAATTCAATATTTCAGACAAAATGTAAAAATCTGATTTGGTCAAGACAGAATCTGAACACTGCCAGTGTCAAAATTTTCCATGTTTTTGCTGGAATTCAAGATGTGGCCCTTTGCTGCAATGCTTTATTTATGATTACATTGATGCTTTAAGATTTTGGTTTTTTGTGGACCAAAAAAAATACCACAAGTTAGAGTGTGAACAATATATGTCTGTCCAATTTAAGTTTATAGCAAAATTGAAGGGTAGAAAATCAGGATAGGAATACATATTTTGAGAGGCAGCAGATAAGGTCAGGATCAGGTCTTCATCCTCCAGTTGTGTTCAGTGATCGACTTCTCAATGACATCTCTCCAAGGTTATCTGTCCTTTGCTATTTCTTCCAAAGTCATTCGGTGTCTTCCGTCAGTTTTTCCACTGAGATTCAGTCCTGCCATGTTCAGATCCTCTTCCAATCCATCTGCCCATCATCTTTTCAGTCTTCCTTTAAATCTTCTCTGCTCTGGTTTCTAGTTGAAAATTCGCTGGGTTTCTTATTTCTTTCATTCTGAGTATATGTCTGGTCCATTTCATTCTTCTATTTCTGATTACTTCCAGGATGCTTGGTTGCAGTGTTCTCTCTCCATTCTTCTTCATTTGTTATATGTTCTTTGTATCCAATCATTAGTATTCTTCTAAGCCATTTATTTTCTGTTGCTATTAATTTTTTCTCCAGTTCTTTTTTATGGTCCAAGATTCACATCCATATATTAGTAATGGTGTTACACAAGTGTTAAGAATTCTTAGTTTTGTTTTCATCCCAGTGTCATATCTTTTGAAAAGTGTTGGTATGTAGCCTGTTGAATGTAGATCCTGCTATTGCTATTCTTTTAATCTCCAAATCCAAACCTCCCTCTGCTTCCAATTCACTTCCAAATTGAACGAAGTTCTTCACCATCAGTTTCTTTTCCGTTGTGTGTTACTATTTCCCCCGGACTTTCCAAGCTCCTTCTCTTCAGATAGACTCATAAGTTTTGGCAAAATCGATGAAGCACATGACCAAATCTTCATTAAATTCTAGTTTTTTCTCAATGCGTTGTCGAAGGATGAAGATTTGGTCAGAGCATCCTCTTCCCTTTCTGAATCCACACTGGTTTTCCCTGAGAGTTTCGTCCACTGTGTCATTTATTCTGTTTAGCGTGACTCTGGTGAAAACTTACCCTGGTACACTTAAGAGGCTGATTCCTCTGGCATTGTTGCATTGCTTTCTGTCTCCTTTCTTGTGTATTGGTATTATAGTTGCTTTTCTCCAGCCCAATGGTGTTTTCTCGGTTTTCCACACTGCTGTTTTGACCCAATGTGGCCTTCTGATTGTATTCAAACCAGTGTTTTAAAGCAGCAGATACGGAATTAATATTATGATGTTAATTTCAGTTTTTGAATATGGCATCAATATATTATGTGAGTTAGATGCAGTACTTTAATAATGGCTATTACGTAAAATGATTATATTTTTGTTGTGATGTTTTAAGACACTTACTCAAAACAACAGTGGTAATTTGATTAGTTTTCAATTATTAGCATAATATTATTTCAGCTTAAGCGAGAGCGTTTTGCCGAAGAATTAGAAGGTTATGGAAAACAAGTGGAAGAATTCCAATCATTTGGTGACATGAAGGAGATCCAGAAATACCTGAGAAAGGCTCAAGCCCTGAACAACAAGCTTCAGATTGCTTCTGATAAGGTTTAGTCCACTACCTCTGGCAATGTCTTAAAGCATATCATTGCGTTGATGGTCATTTTCTTAATGAAGTATGATCATGTATTGTACCATGAATGAGAAGATGTAAACAAGTCTAACAAAGCCTGCCAGTAAACATGTTCTGCAAGGCTTTTTCACGTTGAAATGCAACACAATCGTATTATGCTGTTTAAAGCATTGACAAATAAGACAATAATAGAAAGAATTACCGGTAATAACTTAATCAAAAGTGCAACTGAAGTTCAAGAAATTTTGCTGATAATTAAAAATGTTGAATTAAAATCTAACTTGAGAATATTTCAGTTCCAAAACATTTATAATTTAAAAGAAATTTGCTTTATTAGGAATGTTTCAATATGTGTTGCTTCCTTGAAGGTCGATGCTTTCAATCAGGAGGAGGAGGCCTTTGGTTGGCCAACTACAGCGTATCCACAACGAATGCAGATTCTCAACATTCTGAAACCATATCTGCAGCTCTATGAGTTGACTGTTGAGTTTGACACCAGTTTGAAATCTCATACATTTAAACGCTAAAAGTAGTACAGTAAAAGAGATAAAAGCTCAAGATAGAGGATTTATATAACGCTTTGAAAACCTGTAGTACAGTAGTAGTTGAAGAAGATAAAAAGAAGCTCAAGATAGAGAAGAAGAGGAGAAGGTGAAGAAGAAGAAGAAGTTGGAATATGGAACCTGTCTTTGGAAGAGCAGAAGAAGAGAAGAAGAAGAAGAAGAAGAAGAAGAAGAAGAAGAAGAAGAGCAGGAAGAAGAGAAGAAGAAAAAGAAGAAGAAGAAGAAGAAGAAGAAGAAGAAGAAGAAGAAGAAGAAGAAGAAGAAGAAGAAGAAGAAGAAGAAGAAGAAGAAGAAGAAGAGCAGGAAGAAGAGAAGAAGAAGAAGAAGAAGAAGAAGAAGAAGAAGAAGAAGAAGAAGAAGAAGAAGAAGAAGAAGAAGAAGTAGCTACTTATTCTTATGAGCTTAATCTTTCTTGAAATAGCCATTGGCAGGGTGGATTGTCGGTCGGGCAAAGGTCAGCGTATACACGAGTGAGGCTACAATGGTTTACTATGATTTTTAATTAGCAGTGCTGTATGTGAAGTTACTTTCCCGATGTCTTTTATGAATAACGACACTTGTATGCATTACAATTATTGTGTTCACATAGCTTGTGGATGAATGGTCCGATGAGTGCCGTCATTCCAGATGTTGTTGAGCAGGAAGTGGACAATTATCGTAGGACCTCTTTCAAACTGGAGAAAACGTTTGCTGACGTTCCTGCTCCAAAGAAAATTGCTTCTAAGGTAAAGACAAAAGGTTCATCAAGAAGCGATTTGTTGACATGTTTGTCACTATATTGTCAGTTTGTAGAAATCAAAATCAAAATACTTATAGCTAAAATTAAAATCAGTATATTTATAGCCAATTTTGTTTTTCAAGACTGCATAATCTCTTCCGTAAGAATGGTCAACCTTCGCAAAACAACTGAGGAGGCTGGTTTTTTGGTGGGATGCCCTTCTTGAGGTCAAACGCAGTTATTGGCTGTAGACCCAGCATTTGGTGTAACCCAACACACATGGCTGTAGGTTTCTGAGTTTATTTAGACAGTGACCCAGACTTGTCATGTGTCTTTTTTAGAAGGTGTGACAATGCCCACTCCCCAAGGGCATTCTGACCATATATAGTGGCATGGGAAATTTCATGGCTGCTTGTGGGTGAATGATCTTTATGGCCTCTAAACCGCATTTATATTATTGTTTTAGTAACTTGTCATATTATGCACTAATCAGCCAGAGCAGGAATGCTGCAAATGTAAGCCATGGGCCACAAAGGTCATCAATTTCCAAGGCCCCATTTTTAAAAATCCACAGCCGCATCCCACTCTGCATCTGGCTGCACTGCTGTGATTGGTCCACGGCTGCTTATTCGTCAAATCATTCAAATATTTATTTTGTGTCTAACCCTAAGCGGTTGGTACTTATTTGTGTTGATTCCTAAAAAAATTTCTTTATGCCTATTGTGTCTGTAGGTGAAGAGTAAGGTTGAGGCATTCAAGACTCACATGCCGCTCGTGATGACTCTCTTTAATCCCGGAATGCGCGAGCGTCACTGGGAACAGGTTTCCGAAATTGCAAAAATTCGTTTGCGGCCAGACGATGATATGTCGCTGAGCAGGATCATTGAGTACGACCTTGACCCTTCGCTGTTTCCTCAGTTTGAAAGTGTATCTGAAGCGGCTGGAAAGGAATATTCTTTGGAGAAGGCTTTGGACAAGATGAAGTCAGAATGGGCCCCAGTAAGTGGATCATCTTTAGTCAATAATATATAATTATAATAATATTAATAGTAATAGTAGTAATAATAATAACAGTAACAATAGCAATAGCAACAAAAAATTTTGTGAATATATATTATTGTGCTCATATATACATTCATATATATATATATAGTATATATTGATTTTATGATTGATATTGATTATATAATTGATAAGTGATTAATTGTGTGTATATATATGGGGCGGGAAGATAGATGAGTGGTAATATCACTGGGCAGGCACGCCGACGACATTTCAATGTGGAGCCCCTAAGGTATAGCCTAATCGCTAGAGAGGCATTCATCAAAATATATATATATATATATACTTGATTTTATGGGCTTGATATTGATTATATAATTGATAAGTGATTAAAAACCTGTATATATATATATATATATATATATATATATATATATATATATATATAAAAAGTATATGAATGTCATCTATAGTTAATGTTCTTTGAATGATATTTTAATGTCTGTTTGTTTATCATTGTTTATATATTTGCTTAAAAATTTATGTGCTTATAGTTTGACTGAACAAAGGTCAAAATGTAGTTCCTAGATCATTAAGAAAAACAGGAGGAGAAGTTAATTGGAAAATTTAAAAAATTGGAAATAAAAAGTGCATTAGGATATTGACGTTTGGCCATCCTGCTCATTTGAAGTATGTTCACATTTTGGGAAAGTGTTACAGGGCTGTTTTGGAAAATGTCTGATTTTTCTTCAAATGCTTAGCAAATGACACAGAGTCTTGGGATAATGTTGACTTTACTTGCACGATGAATATTTAAGTTTTTATAAATACATTCCAGATGGAGTTCACTGTTATTCCTTATCGAGAGACTGGGACGCACATTCTTTCTTCAGTTGATGACATCCAACTGATGCTTGACGATCACATTGTTAAGACTGAGACGATGAGAAGCTCAGCCTTTATTAAGCCATTTGAAGTTGAAATCAAGTAAGAAGTCAATGGTCACTTCCAATCATTAGCATAGCCTCAAGGGGGAGATAAGGGCTCAGGACCCCATACTGAGCCTAGACAGGTTTTGAGATATGTGCAAAACTGATGAGGTAATTTTATCTTTGTCAGGGAGGGTAATTGCCTTATAGATTTTTTGGTAGACAGGAAAATTGTACAAAATCTCAAATTTTGAATCAGCTGTTACCCCAAAGTTTATGGCTCACTCAAAGCCTGTTGTCAGATCTGACTAATTTGGGCTGTGTACACTGTGATTCCTTATTAGCAGTGTAGCAGTGACTGATGATATGGGATCTGGGAATCAGTCTGAGATCTTGAAAATCGCTAGAGGTTTGTACAGTGAGATGACAGCTGAAGAGTTTTGTTGAATACAGATCTTTGCCCTAGACTTACTTTTATTGATTTAAGTTATTAATTTACTGAATAATGATGAATGTAGGAAAGAGGTGTACTTTATCTGTGATTTGAATAGCATTAGCAGATTTAGGCTACTCTGTTTCATCAGTTTTGGTAATGTGTGAATTTTTGTAGGGAGTGGGCAACGAACCTCATCACGTTGCAAGATATTCTGGACGAATGGTTAAAGGTTCAGGCCACGTGGTTATACCTGGAACCAATCTTCAGTTCACCAGATATCATGGCACAGATGCCAGAAGAAGGCCGTCGATTTGCTACGGTTGACAAGAACTGGCGTGAGATAATGAGACAAGTCAATGCAGACAAACACGTCATGGCTGTTCTAAAAATAGACAAAGTGCTGGAAAAGTTGCGAAAGTCTAATGAGCTGTTGGAACTCATTCAAAAGGTTTGTTATTTTGGTCATATTTTGCGTTGAAATTGTTTCCCTGTAGTTGCATGAAATAAGTGAAAACTTCTGGCCCGTGTATTAAAATCCAGTATTTGAGCAACTACTCTTGAGAGATTCTGTCTGCAGACTGTTTTTGTTTGTTATTCTGTTAATGTTTATTGCATTTGACATATAATTAATAAATTTGGCTTTTATAACATTCTGTTATTTTTATGAAAATATGTTGAATTGTAGGGCTTAAATGATTATCTTGAAAAGAAGCGACTTTTCTTCCCAAGATTTTTCTTTCTGTCTAATGATGAACTGCTAGAGATTTTATCTGAAACCAAGGATCCTAAGAGGTTTGTTGCTCTTAGTTTAATTTTATTTATGTCTATGACTGTACTGACAGGCCATACACAAATATCACTATTAGTTTACATTACATTGTTAAAACTTGTCTTGATGATGCCATGTCAGAATTATTTAGTCAACTGAAGATTTAGCACTAGATCATTATCATCAAAGAAATTGGTATAGAGTAAATAGCATAAATTATGTAAATATTGTGTAAATAGCATAAATTATGTAAATATTGTGTAAATAGCATAAATTGTGTAAATATTGTGTAAATAGCATAAATTGGTTGTTTCCAAATGCTTTGTTTTCATGCTGCAAGCGATGCTTTCTTGTTTGGATGATGATATTTAAAATTTAAAATACTGCATTATGGAATGTATTTAAAATTTTCCAGAGTGCAACCACACCTGAAGAAATGTTTTGAAGGAATAGCATCTCTTGAGTTCACTGAAGTTCTTGACATTACTCACATGAAGAGCAGTGAAGGTGAAGTTGTCCAGCTTAAAGACATCATCTCAACTTCAAGAGCAAGAGGACAAGTGGAAAAATGGTTACTTGAGTTGGAAGCGGACATGATTGCTTCAGTGCACAAGGTAATGAAATGTCTGCTAAAACCAATGTAGGACCTATTTTTTTACAATTGTTTGACTTACAACAGACTTTCACAGACAAAATATCATGACAAAATGCATTCAAACTAAATCCAATGTGGTACATAAAGGGCAATTTGCATTGTTGACAGAATGGTGCATCCAAATACCAGTACTATGAGGTGCTGTTATTTGTAGTTGCAGTTGTTTTGCTTGATTTTATCTTGACCAGGTGATAGGAGAGGCGATAGATGGCTATTCTGAAACACCAAGAGGTGAGTGGGTGAAGAACTGGCCGGGCCAAGCTGTTCTCTGTGTTACTCAGAAGTACTGGACAGCAATGGTACATGAGGCCATCAGAAATGGTCAGGAAGCAATGGAGAAATACCTGCAGCTTAACAATCAACAGATCCACGAGATTGTTGGCATCGTTCGAGGAAAACTGTCCAAGGAAAATCGCGTGACGCTTCAGGCTCTTATCGTTCTGGACGTTCACGCACGAGATGTTCTTGCAAATCTCGTTGAGAACAAGGTTTCATCGGAAAATGATTTCAGTTGGCTCAGTCAACTCAGATACTATTGGGAGGTAGGCATGCTAGATGACTGACAATGATATATTGCCATTGCTGATAATTTAATGATTCAATCAAAAGACCGTTTATTTTAATTGGTGATTAATAAATTCATTAATTTCATAACAAATCAGGTCTGCAACACACAAAGTGCATTTGCATCATGTGCCAGTAACAGAAGAGTCACTCCAGTTGATTTATATCCTAAGTAGGCCTAATGATGGTAGCCAAATCAATGAAGAGGTTATCAAAGGGCCTGCTTTTGTTAATTAGTCTTATACTCTTATTAATGCTTTCCAGCTTGTACATGGATGTTGGCCTCTTCATGTTCATGGTCGGTTCGTTAAAACGCTTGAGGTGGTACATCCTTATCGTCAGTCCAACTAAACTCTTCCCCTCAAGTCCTCAACCATTAAATTTTTGAAGAGAACTTGAAGAAAAGAATATAATTTGAAAGAATATAATTTGAGCATTTGCATTTTAATGTGGCTTTCAGTATAAGCATAGCAAGCAGACCATGAAATAATAATGATTAAACTGATAAAGCTTAGAGAATATTTATAGCAAAAGAAATGTGAAAAGCAGTGATGACTTGTGAAGGCCATTGTAGCAGAGGCAGAGCTAGGGTGTCCGACATCCGGGGTCAAAACATACCGATGGTGCCCCCCTCAACTTCCAAAAATCCTGACAAGCAAAAGAAAGGTCATCACTTCGTGTGGTTAAGTTAGTTATGTGAGCACTGACTGCCTATACAGCTCTATCGATGCATTTTGTTTGCATTTTTGCTGCCTTAAACCCGATTTTGGTGCCCCCCCACCTCGGCTCCTGGGAAAATCTGTAGTCATGATTTTTTTCTCAGGTGAACTTTTTGGAAAATATTTAGGCCATTAAGAGCAAATAAAGCTATAGTTATGCTGTTATGAAAGCTGCTCTTCTATGTTGGCTTTGACATTTAACTGTCATGTACAGCACTCTTTTAATACATCTTAGGTTATTGGACTATACAAATTATAATGATGATGATGATGATGATGATGATGATGATGATGGTGGTGGTGGTGGTGGTGGTGGTGGTGGTGGTGGTGGTGGTGGTGGTGGTGGTGGTGGTGGTGGTGGCGGTGGTGGTGGTGGTAGTGGTGGTGGTGGTGATGATTATGATGGTGGTGATGGTGTTGGTGGTGGTGGTGATGACGACGACGACGATAATGATGATGATGGCATTGTGTTTGAAAATTGCAATTATGATGGGATGACTAAATTGGGAAAATAATGACAGTTATAAAATATATTATTTCAGGATGGCAATATGACAACACGAATGATCAATTCAGAGCTTAAATATGGATACGAATATCTTGGAAATACACTTCGTCTCGTAATAACACCACTGACAGACAGGTGTTACAGGTAAAATTGACAGAAGTGCTTTTCTAGTTCTTTGTGCTTGTTCAATGTCTACTCTTGCATGCCCTGTATTTCTAACACAGCATTTTCTTAGCAATCTTTCCTTCGATGATGGAAGGATTTGTGATGGTGTTTGTTTTTTCCTACATGTAATTCAAAAGAATAAATTTTCTGACTATGTTTTTGTGATGTTGTTTCACCAGCACATAGCCAGGATCCAGAATAGGGGCATAGTCATTTATGCAGGTCACCTTGGTCAGATCAGACAAGATTGTGAGCTCCCCCCCCCCAATGAGGTCTGCCCAGCCGGAAAAATTTATGGTAATATTAAATTCAAATCTGGAGATTTGGAGCAATTTTGCAAACTATATGACATCATGCCGTCATCACCCTACCCCTCAATTGATCATATTTTTTCATGGATTTTGCATGAATCTCACAATCCCATTAGGGACTTTGACCCACTCTGTGCCCTTGTGGCTACTCTAATGACTGTTGTGTATGATTCAAATATATAATAAGCTTCTGTATTCCATAGAACTCTCTTTGGTGCCCTGCATTTGCATCTTGGCGGTGCTCCAGAAGGTCCAGCGGGGACTGGAAAAACAGAAACAACGAAAGACCTCGCGAAGGCCGTGGCTAAGCAGTGCGTTGTATTCAACTGCTCCGACGGCTTGGATTACATTGCCCTTGGAAAGTTTTTTAAGGTCAGCTGAATCACTTGATTTAATTGGAGGTTTATCCTGTGGATAGAAAGTATCCGGATTTTTTTGAGCTGAATTTTATATTTTGTATTACCGTAACACTTAAATTGTGATTCAGTATCCTAATTTTATTAGTGTTCGAGAAGCTTTTTAATCGATTTATCTCTATGCTATGCTATATGAAACTATGCAGTCATTGCATTGGCATGGCCGTAGGGTTTGGCATCGTGTGGGGCATGGTCGTGTTTTGACGAATTCAACAGAATTGATCTTGAGGTGCTGTCGGTCGTGGCTCAACAGATTCTTACAATTCAAAGAGGTTGGTGGCAAATCCATTGATATTATCACCCTGCATATGATGTTTCTTTACTTTGATCATAACATATTATTTATTTTTCAAACTTCTTGAGACTAAGTTGCTCCCACTTGTGAAGCTTTGATCAATGCAGCTGAAGACTGCACATGTAATAATTATTCATTACCTTGGACTAACTGACAGACTAACTGAGCATTTGTCAAAAAACTCCTTATACAACACTCACCAATCCGCTTATACAAAACATCATTCAACAGAAACCGTCCTCACATACATTTATGACAAACTCCTCACTGCCATTGGCTCTCAACGAGTTACTGGTCTCTGTCTCCTTGATCTTTCTGCTGCCTTTGATACTGTAGATCACAAAATCCTACTGAAACGCCTTTCCCTCTGGTTTGGAATATCTTCTGTAGCTCACCGCTGGTTCCAATCCTATCTCCAATCTAGATCTTTTCAAGTTTCATGCCAGAATCAAACTTCATCACCTTCCGATCTATACTATGGAGTACCACAAGGATCTGTCCTTGGACCGGTTTTGTTCAGTCTCTACACTACCCCACTGTCATCTTTAATCAACTCTCTCAAATTGAATCATCAACTTTATGCAGATGACACAATTATTTCTTTCGTTTACTCCATCTTCCTTTAAGGCATCAATCTCTGAACTAGAATCAGCATTTTTGTCAATCTCATCGTGGATGTCAGCTAATCTCCTTGCCCTCAATCCTCCAAAACAGAATTTCTCTTATTTGGACTGCCACAACAACTGAAAAAATTGAAAATCCCACACTGATTTTAGCCCCAGATACAATAATAACCCCTGTTCCAACTGCAAAAAAATCTTGGATTTACTTTTGACTCCTTCCTAAATTTTGAAGCTCACATATCTCAACTATCAAAAAAACTGTTATGCTCACATTTTATGATCTACGTCGCCTGATGACTTCCCTACCTTGATATTAAAACTGCTTCCACTATTGCCACTTCAATAGTTCACTCTCAAAAACTAAGTTAGACTACTGCAACTCACTGTTTCACAATCTTCCAAAGGCTTCCATATGTAAACTCCAATCGATTCAAAATGCCTTAGCTCGATTTTGGTGTAACTAAATCGCCTAAATTTTGCCACATTACACCATTACTCAAATCTCTCCACTGGCTCAAAATAACAGAACGCATTGAATATAAAATAATATCGATGACTTATAACTCACTTCATACATCAAAACCAGTCTACCTAAGAAATCTGATAATTCCACAACAACCTGGATCTACTAGATCCTCTTCACATGTAACTCTCCTTCGACCTCTGAATCAATCATCTCTCAAAATTTGCAATCGTGCTTTTTTCATATGCGGCACCTGAGCTTTGGAACTCAATTCCAATATCCCTTCGGTGGTCTACATCAAAGCCAAATAACAAACTCTGAGTCACAATTTTCTCCCCTTGCAACATCTCCTCATGTTTTTCTTTCTAAACTAAAATCATTTCTCTTTATAAAATCATTTCCTCCCATAGCTATAGCATCCTGCCCACTTGCCCTTTTGATTAAATGACCTGGCATGAATGACCCACCTTTGGCTATAGCTACTTCATTTGAGATTGAGTGGCGTAGGAATAAGGAGCTACTTCTTTGTGCTGCATCTTTTGAAAGCGCTTTAGAAATTAACAGATTTTACTTTACTTACTTACTTTGTTTGACTTTATTTGTGATGCAGTTCATTGACCTACCGATACTCTTTTGTATGCTGCATCATGTCCATTTGTGCAGAAGAATCATGTTTTAGCATTAAAGCTTGCTGAAGTCTAATGAGCCTAAATGAGGTTTGATGAAGTAATAGTTTTCAGAAAGAGAAGCACTTGGAAATATGATTTCAATTTCTGAAAATTTTTCCAGGTATAAATTCTGGATTCGACATTTTGTTGTTTGAGGGAACTGAAATAAAGCTCGACCCAACTTGTTCTGTTTTCATCACCATGAACCCAGGATATGCAGGGAGATCAGAATTACCAGACAATCTCAAGGTAACAAGCTCAACTTACAGCCTTTAAATACCATGAAGGCTTCAGACATTATTATTTAAATCCTCCTTCTTCCTTTATTACAATGGTCATTTATCTGAGTCTGCATGTCTTGGCAGCCGGAGTATGGATCATCACATCATTAATCTTGCTGTAACTGGACAAAACAAATGAGCTGGGATTAAAACGTGCTTAAAAATTACTTGTATGTTTGACTTTAATAATTGAACTCATTTAAAAAGAAATGCACAGTAATAATTAGCCATGTTATGCTTGAAGTAGAGGCAGCACAATTTCCATAATTTTCTTGCTAAATATTTGCTTTAAAGAAATTATTATGATTTCAAGTAAATGAAAAATGTGGCTTATCCTGGGGCTTGTATTTAATTTACCAAACAACAGTGATGTTTGTACTACTGTATGTCATATTTACAGTACTTGTGATTTTACTGTACATGCGCAACTGCTACTATTATTCACTAGTTCCAAAATCAGTAGAAAGATAATTAATAAAGCAGAATGAGAAACATGAAGCTAGGAAATCTAGGATATATTAGGTGTTTTCTATGTGACCTCTTTTAAATGCTGCAATTATTTTGATTCACTGCATTAGCTTTCTCGTAAGTCAAGAGCGCTTTACAAAACTACGTATATCCGATGGTGAATAAGTAAGTCTTAAGATTACGTAGAAAAATTCCAAAAGAGTCAGAGTTTGTGACATAGTCCTATGCTGGACCCCATGCTTGGAACGCCCTTCCACCAAGCACATAGGAATAAGGAGCTACTTTGGTGCATCTTTTGAAAGCGCTTTAGAAATTAACGAGATTTTACTTACTTACTTACTACAGAACCTAAAGTCACCTGTCACTTTCCGCAAGCGGTTAAAGACTCATCTCTTTAACTCTGCTTATTATTGACATTGTAATGCACTTGTTAACATCTATTGAACAGGAGCAATATAAATGGTTAATGTGTGTATATATTGGCTGCATGATATCTTATGTGATGTTCTTAATGTAGGCGCTGTTCCGTCCTGTGGCAATGATGGTCCCTGATTATGCGATGATAGCCGAGATCAGTCTTTATTCGTGTGGTTTTGTGAATGCACGGCCACTTGCCGTCAAAATAGTTGCCACGTATCGTCTCTGTTCAGAGCAACTTTCCTCTCAACACCACTACGATTACGGCATGAGAGCAGTCAAATCAGTGCTGACAGCAGCTGGAAACCTGAAGGTGGGCTCTTTATTTCTCACTGGAAAACTATCGTTTCAGATCAGTGCTGAACCACCGCTGTCTAGGAGAGGGTATTAACCCCTTAACCGGCCGTGACGAGTATACTCGTCCATTTTACATTGAGTTACAAATAAATGGCTGGTTAAGGGGTTAATTAAGTATGACTTTAAAATTGTTTAAAATCTTATATTATGCGTATATTTTTAATGTAGATTAACCCGTTCCCGGGCAACGCCACCTATAAACGGCGGCCGAAAATCATATTCGAAAGGGTAACGCCGTCTATAAACGTTGCGCCACATAAACATTGGACATTGGAGTTTTAAACCGCCCCCGACTCCTGGAGTAACTTTTCGATTTAGTTTACTATCCATTCGATAAATGGCAGCACTTTTACTTCGCTGTTGCTGACTATTATAAGCAAAGTCACTTGTCATTACTCGTCAAATACTGGGATTTTCTCGTTGAAATGCCTTGAAAAATCTCAAGTCTGAGGTTTGAAAATCATAACTCGGTCAATTTTGGCCGGATCTTCAAAATGTTTGCACTATTATATTCCAATTACACCGCCTAAAACTTTCGCTCATAGTTGGGAGGTCACCGATTGAAAATTTTTTGCTATTGCGCTTTGAAATTTTTTGGGGGGGATGGTTCCGATTTTCGGCTGTAGAGTGGACCTACCCCAAAATTTTTCTTTTTGGCATGCATGGTTCGAAAGAGCAATAAAAATGTAAACAACAGTGCAAAAGGTGGGCTCTTATTTCTCACTGGAAAACTTCTAGCTTCTAAATGTAGCCTGAAATATAGTAAGTTTAAAACTTGTATGTTCACATTTTTGAGTTACACGAACGCCTTCCCCCAAATTAAATACCCGATTGGGGAAAATCTTGAAAAAATTAAATCCCCCTGCAATGGGTTAAACAGCATTTCATTGATGTTTAAATATTCTGTAGTAGACAGAGTTTAAGGTTGTTAATGGTTTTGAAAAACCCTTCTTAGTCATCATCATCCACCCCTTCCATATGTTTAGTGTTGTGTATATTAATCATTGAGTCGTGATCCGTAAGCCAAGGATAGACTCATTGCTGATTATTTATATTTAATGTCTATTATGAAATTGTATGAGATGATTGGCTGTACTGATGCTTGCTTACATGTTATTGGATATTGGGACTTAACCTAATAAAAGCGTCTGTTGCTGGGGTAATGGGCAATGATCCTCTCTGTGGCTGGCTAAATATGAACATTGAGACTCTTGTTACCCTCTAGAGAGGTCATACCATGAACCGGGACAGTTTATAAACACCTTCTGTGCCTTAGCGTTATATACATGTATGATTCCCACCATAGTGGACGGGCCACAAACCTCTATAATTCTTTGCAGTAGTTTTTTAAAATTAAATTTCATTAAGTTTAGCAGATGTGAACAGTTTACCATCTTAAACAGTCTTCAAAGAAATGCCGACTGTCAACCGATGTCGAGTGCATTATTATAATGATGCTATAGAAGTTTATTGATTTATTAATTCATTGAAATTAAGTCATCTGCAGAATATGATTACTGATATAATACTGTATGCACACATATATATATATACACATATATATTTAAATATATATATACATTATACATACATATATATGTTTATATATATATATCTATCTATCTAAATATGTGTGTATGTGTGTGTATGTGTGTATGCAGGTACGTTTGTATAGTATATGTATGTTTGTGGTTTTAGCTGAAACATCCAAATGAAGATGAAGACATGTTGATGCTTCGATCAATCATGGATGTGAATCTACCGAAGTTTCTCAATCATGATCTTCCTCTGTTTCACGGAATAACTTCTGATCTGTTTCCGGGAGTGAAGCTTCCTCCGGCAGATTACGATCATCTGAATGAAGCCGTGAATGACGTTTGCAGTAAAATGAATCTTCAGTGCACAGATTTCTTCTTGGAAAAAATCCAGCAGGTGGTGTGAAAAGACTTAATTTTCTACTGAGATTGGTGAAAACTTTTGATACCTTTTTGACTGTAAAGCGCTTTTGTCTTTGGCCTTTGTCGTGTTTACGGCACTCTATAAATCGTCATGTATAGATGATAGATAGATAGATAGATAGATAGATAGATAGATAGATAGATAGATAGATAGATAGATAGATAGATAGATAGATAGATAGATAGATAGATAGATAGATAGATAGATAGATAGATAGATAGATAGATAGATAGATAGATAGATAGATAGATAGATAGATAGATAGATAGATAGATAGATAGATAGATAGATAGATAGATAGATAGATAGATAGATAGATAGATAGATAGATAGATAGATGATAGATAGATAGATAGATAGATAGATAGATAGATAGATAGATAGATAGATAGATAGATAGATAGATAGATAGATAGATAGATAGATAGATAGATAGATAGATAGATAGATAGATAGAACTGCCTATGGTTAATATTGAAAGCTTTTTGCATCCACAGATGTATTAATAATTTTGAATTTCTCTGGCAGAGATTTGCATATTTCAATGTTGACTTCTAGATTTACGAAATGATGATTGTCCGTCACGGTTTCATGATAGTCGGTGAGCCGTTTGGAGGCAAGACCAGTTCTTACAGAGTCCTTGCAGGAGCTCTGGAATGGCTTCACGAAAAGGTACTCTTCTGTGCCTCATGCTGTGAATTTCTTTTTGGAATTTAAAGAAAATTCAAGCAAAAGTTTGTTCTGTTTTAGTAGACCTCAGTTCCCTTGACATTCAAGTCCAATATATTGTTGTTTGGAGTTGATTTTAAACTGATGATTATTTCTTTTTCTGAATGTTCTTTTGATGTTTTCACTGTTAAATTAAGAATTTTTCCAGTATAACCTGCAAGAATTAAGTATGAATCAAATAACCAAAATATGCTGAAATAATGAATTGCTATATTGTAGATACTATAACTAGCACTTACATTGTTATCAGAAGTATGACTTGTGAGTGGCTTCTGAACTTCTTCATTCTGAACTCTAGGAATTGCAAAGATGAACTTTATAAATGCAGGGTTTTGGGCAATGATAATAAAAGTTGAATTATGTAGCGTCTGAGACCAATCTGGAGTCATTTCTGGAGTCCTTTTGAGTCATGCTCATGCGTTTTTCCTCAGAATGTTTATTGAACTGCTGACAAAATAGTTAAGACAGGAAATATTGTGAGCACATTACAAAAACTATGTATTTTTTGCTCATCAACTTTAAGAACCAGAAGGTTTTGGAAAACTTGACTCGATCAATCAATCAACTTCTGTGGTGCCACTATTATAATGCCTAGGCATCAGCTGATGATACACATGACACCTATCTGAAATGCCAAAAAGTTTGTGATGTATTCAAATTTTAGGGACTAATGGAAGAAAATCGAGTCCAGTACACAGTTATTAACCCAAAGGCAATCACAATGGGTCAGCTTTATGGTCAGTTTGACCCTGTCTCACATGAATGGTCTGATGGAGTTTTGGCCGTTTCCTACAGATCTTTTGCCGCATCTCAGGTCAGTCCCTGAGCTGTTGCTCAATTCCTGAAGCACATTTGTCTTCTTCTTTGTAACTCTCTGCCTAATACTTATTAAGTTATCTTGTTTGTTCAATGTCTAATTTGATCATTCAGACATCATTTTATTTGCATCATTATATGAGTTTATTTGTTGCTATCTTATCTAACAATATATTGCTTGCTGTTATTTAGGAATCATATTTGCTGTAATGCAGGGGCGCCCATCCCCCCTGGCTCCTGGAAGCAGCTTCCCCCTTCCCTGTGCTACTCTAACGTGATACCAAAACTCAGAGGGGAATTTCCTCCCCTCTAGCTTTTTTAGGAAGCATTTGCTTCCTTGTCTCCTATCTGTGGGCACCCCTGCTGTAATGGATGATGTGCTTATGGGATTGTTTTAGACCCCCGACAGGAAGTGGCTTATATTTGACGGTCCTGTGGATGCCATTTGGATTGAGAATATGAATACAGTTTTGGACGATAATAAGAAGCTGTGTCTTATGAGTGGAGAAATCATTCAATTGGCTCCAACAACCAACCTGATGTTTGAGCCAATGGATCTCGAAGTGGCCTCCCCAGCTACGGTGAGTTTCCAACTCTGGTCTCCAACCCACTCTGATTAATTGCCTGTGCTCATCAAATATTTGCCTAGAATTTCCTTTCTTGTGCTGCATGCTTTTCTCAGACACATGAAGCTGGAAATTGGTGAAAATTCTAAAAGTCTCATAGTTGGTAATGCATCAGTAGCTCATTCAAGGTCCTGTCTTAGATGAGTCATCAATTTGGTTCTGTCCCTTGGCACTCACATGTCCACTGTCCACTGCCTGTAGTTTCTTTCAATATGCTTCTGTGTTTGTTAATGTCTCTTTTTCCTCACTATTAATGAAAATGTATCAATTAACAAATGTCAATTCCATACAATAAGAAAATAGTTTTAAATTTCATGAATCACATTATTTAAAATCTTCAGTTTAGGTCAAAAAGTGTGGAATTGGTCTAAATAAGCTATAAGTGCAACATTTTGGATAGATAACTACCGTTAATAGCAAATAAGAAAAAGGTGTCATGTTTGAATTCTGGATCTGAAGTTTTGGATTTAAGGCTTTCATGGAGTTATGATGCACTTAATAATTTCTTTTTGCAAAGATAATCAAGGTATTCATCTCTGATAAACAGTGTCAGTAAAGCTGTGAACCAGATCTAGAAGAGAACGATATTCCAGTGAGAATTACACACACACACACACACACACACACACACACACACACATATGAAGTTATATGGAGCAGCAATGATTTATAAGTTGCTTGCAAATTTAATAGTATTTTAAGCTGCTTTTTGCACTGTCAAGTAACATTAACTTCAAACTCTTCATTTTGAGTATATCTTCTACCCTTTCAGTTGATATTATCTTCTTGATGTGTGGCCCTGGGCTACTGGATTTCATTCCTCCTAGAAACACTTTTCATGGCCAACACATTAGGTAATCATCCTTGAGATCCAGTCTTAAAACGTGCCTGTTTGGCTTGGGCTAATCCAATTGGACTGCTACCCAGCTGCCTCCTAATCTGACTACCCTTTCTGGCTTCATATGTCTCTAATTCAGATTGGATTCGGTGCGCCATTGTCTGATGCCTAAGCTTTATGATAGTTATGCCATAGAAGTTCATTGATTGATTGATTGATTGATGTTCTTGATTGATTGATTGATTGGTTGGTTGATTGATTGATTGATGTCAAAATACTGTATGTGGGTGTCAATATATTCTGTAGGTCTCACGCTGTGGAATGATTTATATGGAGCCACAGTCACTCGGTTGGCGTCCCCTCATGACGTCCTGGCTTAAGACTTTGCCGCCAACATTTGGCGAAGCTCAGAAGAGAACTCTGGTGGATATGTTCGAACGATTTGTTGACCCGTGTCTTGCTCTTGCTCGCAGGAGAGTAAAGGTGCAAAACTAACGTATTTTTATGATATCACTTGACATTGAGCTGCTCAATAGAGCTTGTTCTGTCCTAGAAATGCTGATATCTTCTAGGAGAGAAAATAATTCTTCATTTATTATACTGTAGAAACATTGTCCTGATATTTGATGCACAATTAGCTGCAGGTTTATTACTTGAGTTACTGGTGAAGTACATGGAAGTATTTTTCTGTTTATATGCTTGGATAAATGTGTCTACACTAATTGAAGTCAATTATTCATTTCAGGAACTGTCTCCAACTAGCGACACAGCACTCGTGAAAAGTCTGATGAATCTTATCGATTGCCTCATGGATGAGTTTCATGATGAAGCTGTGATGTCTATCCTAGCGGAGAAAGAATCTTGCTCTTGGCTTGAGGTTTGACTTAATACTAATTTTGACTATTTTACAGTATTCAGTATTCAAATCTGTTGGAGGTGAGTTTATGCACTGTTGTTCACAGTGATAGATTTGAACTTCTTTGATATTTTATCACTCATATGCATCAGCTGTTTACCTCTAAGAGTCCTTAAAAAACCACTGCAGTTTTTGCAAATTGGAATATTATTTAGAGAATTTGTAAGCTTTTCTTTGTCTTTAGTGTGTGTGTGTGTGTGTGTGTGTGTTTGTGTGTGTGTGTGTGTGTGTAATTGGTTCAATGCTTTTTGGTTTAATTTGCTCAGGGAGTATTTTTCTTCTCCCTTACATGGTCACTTGGAGCAAGCAGTGACTCAAATGGACGAATTCAGTTTGACGCTCTTGTCAGGGAACTCATGGACGTAAGATCTATTCATTGCAATAACGCACAACCATTGCAATATCTGACACTGTCATGTATATTATTCATAATTATTATTATTTTTATATATTATATAATAATTCTAATTAAATGGCAGATATTTAATCTCAGAGTCATGCAAGATAAATTATGTTGCACATCAGACAGTAGATCAAATATATATTAATTTAAGTACAGTTTTAAAATTTTGATTTGTTTCTGCATGTTTCACTATTTACTCTATATAAGTGTTTGCTTACCATAACTAAAGCATGCAGTGAGACTGTTTTTGATGCATGAATATGAGCCAACTGAAGTGATGTAATTCTGCTCGGGAGGTAATTGGTGACAGTCCAATGCATTAAAAGTGACAATGCTGTGGGTGCAGTCTGCATCTGCACTTTTGCTTCTATGAGACAAAGGGAAGAAGGAAAAAACAACTTAAAGAAGCTTTTAGATCAAGTATTTTTTGTAAGACCCTTATTCAGAGCAGTTAAAAAAATTTTTCTTTTAGGGTGCGATGACAGAAGAAACCCGAACTAATCTTGGCCTTGTGAGCCTGACAGAAGCGCCTCTCAGACCCTACACCACTCCCGTTCCAAATGAAGGACATGTGTATCACTACCAGTTTGTCAAGGAGGGTCTTGGGAAGTGGATCAAGTGGTCAGATGAGCTTAAGAAATCTCCGGCATCTGATATCCCTAAAGATGCACAGTTCAACGAGATCATCGTTCCAACGGTGGACACGATTCGTTACACGAAGCTCATGATGCTTCTCGTCACCCACCAGAAGCCTTGCCTATTCGTGGGACCAACTGGAACGGGAAAAAGTGTCTACATAATTGTAAGTTTACAAGTAGTTTCATTTGTTGATTGGCCTTCTGTTGCACTTTCAGTTCCACGGGCGTTTTGACAATATGCACTTACTAGCTAGAGAATGGTTTATAATTTCAATGATCTTGCTGTTTTCTTTACTGAATCTGCTTAATTGTGTGAATATATTTGATTCTGCTATTTTGTTGTATTTCAATTTTAGGATTTCCTTCTAAATCATCTGGATAAGCAAGTCTATAAACCAACAATCATCAACTTTTCTGCACAAACAAGCGCCAACCAAACTCAGAACATCATCATGTCAAAGCTGGATAGGAGACGAAAAGGAGTTTTTGGTCCACCAATTGGAAAGAAGGCTGTAAGTTGAAGAATCACTTTGTGACTGCAACTGTGACCTAAATTTAATTTTTGAAGTATTTTTAACAGAGCTTGATTTTTACATTGTTTACATAATAACATGTGGCATTGTACATTACAATGAATTTTGTTTGAATGGCAATGATGCATTTAAATGCATGACAAAGTGCACATCTGAGTACACTTTGTCACAAGCCTTTTACCTTTTTGTCTATTACCTTGTGATGCTTTATTGACAATACACGACAGGTGATATTTGTGGATGATTTGAATATGCCGATTCGGGAAACTTTTGGAGCACAGCCTCCAGTTGAATTGCTTCGACAGTGGTTGGACCACTGGAATTGGTACGACCTCAAAGAAACCTCTCCGATCCAGTTGATCGACATCCAGCTGATTGCAGCAATGGGACCACCAGGTTGAGCATCTGTTGAAGCGACTTTTGCATGACTTTCACTGAGTTGCTTGTTTACATATTTACTTTTCTCCGTTAGCAGGAACAGAAACTGGCATGATTGCCTATCGAAGAAAAATTGTTAAGCATGACCACATCAGACACTAGATTTCATGGTGACCCCTCCTCTTAACTTTGAATGCAGCTTCCAGTCCTTGTCACAAGAGACCATTTTAATGATCACAGACCATGAAGATTTTTGCTTTTATTAGTATTAGTATTATTGCTTTTTATTAGTGCACTTCTCTAAATAATAAATAATTTTATTCACTAAATAAGCAGAGATACAGATGTAATACTAGGAATGTTTTTTTTTCATTTGATACCAGCTTCAGTTGCTTGAGTGGATGTTTTTTGTCACTTTCAACTATTTTTTTTACAATATCAGGTGTGTGAGCACTTTTGATTGATTTTAGATGTCACTTTTTATTCTAAGCACTGTGTTTGAATCTGCTGAGTTGTTTTGTTATCTCACTGACTTTGTTTCAATTTTGGGTTGACCACCGTACTCAGGTGGGGGTCGTAACCCAGTCACTCCACGATTTTTGCGTCACTTCAACACTATCACTATCAATGAGTTTGATGCGGATGCTATGATCACCATCTTCCGCACCATTATGGAATGGCATCTTTCTTCAAAGTATGTTCTCTAGAATTCAGCATCCTCTAGTTTTAAATGTTTAAAATTGTGTTTTGTCGACTTTCTAATCTAGTTTATAAAATGCTATAGGTTTTTTTACATACAAGGAAGGTACTAAAGATGAAGAGATATCAATGGATTATGATTATTAAAGGTATAGAAATGATATTGCAGGCACTCTATGTAGCTTCATTTAGTTGCTTCACATATTTAAAAGGTAGTATTCATATATTCAGTGCACATATGCATAATTCATTTATTCACAATGATAGACAATGAAGACTCATCTATTCAACATATATTCAACATCTCTTTTTGCTGACTATTTAAAGCGCACTTGACTTTAGCTCTTGCCATGTTTACTGCGCTATACTAAATTGACATGATTGATTGATTGATTGATACAATGTGCATATATATATACAGTATATGTATATGTATATTGCATATGTAATGCACTAGTTTGTCAGAGATCATGAATTACCTAATTGCATGTCATGCAATAATGCCACTAGTTTCTATGTCATGACCCAGTGCTGGGCTGCAGAGGTTTAGTTACTGGACAATGTAGATGCAAGAAATTTATTTTAATATTTGAAATAATTAAACAGAGATTAAACCGAAACCCATTTGTGCCCATGAAAAGCGAACTGAATGTTGATCTCAAAGACAAGATGCTTCATTGACTGATGAGGAGTTGAAAACGATGTTTGATACTTCAACATCTCTGGCTGGCATTGCTTTGTCTTTGATAATTTAGTTCAATTTTCATCCACTAATTATTTGCAAAACTGGCTTTTCAATGATGAGTGTAATTAAAATGAAATATAGGAAAAGTCTTGAATTTCGATCTCCATTTCCAGTAACAATTTCCACAATCAATTGAACCTTGATCAGAAAAAACTGGTGATTCAGAAATGAGGAGTGCAAGAAATTTATTTTAATAATTTTGCGAAAATTTAATGGGGACGGATAATTAAAGGCACGGTATTAGATTAAAAATGCCGTAAATACCGCGAGAATGGGGAAAATAATCATGCGTCAATTTTAGCATAGCTACTAACCATATAGGCCTACGCCTTTCAGTTTCGAATTAAAAGGCCATTAAATTGAACTGTTAGAATTGGTTGATCTTTTGAGACAACACCATTGTTAGTTCGATGAAAGCCATTTGAGAACTTGAGGGTAATTGATAAACACACAGGGAGAATCATTGAAAACGATGCTTGATACTTTGCACAGCTTTGTAATTTGAACATCTCTGTGCCTCTGACTCAATCACCATCGATTCGCATTAGCTTAGGCCTACTATATAAATTAAACATTTTATAAAGTTACAGAAAAATGGACAAGAAAGAGATGCCAATTCATTTTTCAACGTTTGTTCACTGCTGGCAGAATGGCATTGGTAGTAAAACCGGGAATTCCGTTATCTTTTGGTTAGTTTCGGTATCCGTTGAAAAATGAATTATTTGGTTATGAAAATCTTAGGTGTCCCATTTTCAATGATTAAAAGTTGATTAATTAAAAAACTTTTGAAAAACTATAGTGTTGGGTAAACAGTCTCCCCACTGAATTTGCTGCATCTCCCCCACAACTACATCCCCCACTCCATTTCCAACAACTACGCCCCCAAGCTAAAATCCCCAAATAAATGAATAGTTGATATAAAACACCGCGGACAATCAAAATTGACGGGGATGGGTTCCTTGGGGATCAGAAAAATGGGGTGGGGATGGATTTTTAAGTCAATGGGGACGGGGTGGGGATGGAGAAAAGCAAACAGTCAGTCCCCACTGTTTCAGAAACAAGCTCACTGTTCACATCAAATATTAGTTGGTGCTATATCCACAGGCCACAGATTAAAGTTATGCTTATGTTTCAATAAATATAATCTATAAACCAAATAACCAGCTAACTTTTATTTCTTCAATAAGTGTTGGTTTAAAAACTTATATGCTAATCAAAAATATAGGATGTTATTTTAATGCTTAAATACAAGTTTTAAACAAAGTTTTTTTAGATTATTTACTTCAGTACTTGTTTTCTTAACAATACTTTAGTATCAGCAATCAGTAACTAAAACAACGCCATTATAGCAACTTCAAAGTTGTCGAGCTGCAATTATTTCTCTAAATTATTTACCGGTCTGCAGCATCAGAAAGTTTGAGAAAAAACTGGTCTAAACTGGTCTATATATTGCAGCATATTTCCTTATTGAACATTTGAACTTTTCATAGTTTTGAAACTTACATGCATATCCATATGCATATGCATGGAATATAGTATTTCTTGAATTTAGTAGTTTAATTTATTCATTGTAATGTGTCATTAAATAGCCCTAATATTTGTCATCTGTATTTGTTTTTATGGTCATCAGAGGTTTTTCTGCTGAGTTCCGTCCGTGCGTTGAGCAGATTGTCAGTGGGACATCAGCCATTTATAAGGAAGCGCTGAAGGTTCTGCTGCCGACCCCTGCCAAGTCGCATTACCTGTTCAATTTACGTGACTTTAGTCGCGTCATCCAAGGAGTTTTGCTATCAGTCCCGGAGACTATGGAAGAACCAGTGTCCATGAAGAGACTCTGGGTTCATGAGGTATTATCTCATGCTGTTACTCAAATTTAACAGTAATATGCAGAGGGGTCCGTTTGGGTTCTGGTCCCAGCCTGGCGCCAACCCGAAGGAGGCTCCAAAATAGAGTTGGTGACCTTTTTCTTTACAGTTTAAAGGATTGTGTGTCTGCAAACTGTACAATTATTTTGAAACTTTGAAGAACTCAAATATCTTTTAGGGAAAAGCAGCATTTAGTGATCTGTTTATATAACGTTATTCATTTACTCATGTATCTTCACAAACGACTGACCATATGCATACATTGCTCTGTTGGTTGTGGTATTACCATTGTTGTCATCATCATTATTCTTTGTTCTTATCTTAAAGGTGTTCCGTGTTTATTACGACCGTCTGGTTGATGATACTGATCGCTCGTGGCTGTTCAAGTTTGTTCATTCGGTGACTGGTTCTCATTTGAAAGAGAACTTTGACCAAATGTTTATCCATTTGGATTATGACGGAGATGGCAAAGTGACGGAAGATGACCTGAGAAGCCTGATGTTCTGCGATTTTGCTGATGCAAAATCCGATGCCAAGAATTATGTGGAAGTTCGTGATTTGGAACAGTTGCGTCGCATAGTTGAGAATTACTTGGATGAATTTAACAATCTCAGTAAGAAACCAATGAACCTTGTCATGTTCAGGTAAGTTTGTGCAATTGCAACATAATATAAGGAAGATACGGTATGCTTTATGGAAGTGATGCTGCCACATACACTGCTATATATGGCTATCTGAAGAAAGATTAAGCACATAAGAATAAGCAGCTACTACTGTACTATTTCCCAAGTACTATATAAATTTAAAAAATTTTACTTACTTATTTATGAATTTTTAAAAAATAGGCAGTCAAATGAACACTGACCGATGCATTGACTAAATTAGTCTTTTTTTTATTAAATTATTATCAAATGATTAAAATCAAAATTCACAGCAAATGTAAAATGTGATTAGAAAACGTTCGGCTTGAATGACAGATTGGTTCTTTGCCTACCTCTAGATTTGCAATTGAGCACGTGTCGCGCGTGTCTCGCATCATCAAACAACCCCGGAGTCATGCATTGTTGGTCGGTGTTGGCGGCTCTGGCCGTCAGTCGCTGACACGACTTGCTGCACACATGTCAGACTATGAAGTGTTTCAGGTTTGTTTTCCACTTTTTGCAATTTTAAGCTGAAAGCGGAAGAACAAACACTTGCTTTTTGCTCATGACTTTGACATACACTGACCAGTGACCAATCTTCAGTGAATTTACATCCAAATTGTTTTATTTTATTATTATTATTATTATTATTATTATTATTATTATTATTGGCTAGATGATTTCTATAGCGCAATAAACATGGCAAAAATGGCCAAAAAGAAGAGTGCTTTACAATACTACGTAAACCCAATGGTGAATAGGTAAGTCTTAAGATTACGTAGACAAATTCCAAGAGAGCCAGAGTTTGTAACATAGTCCGGTAGTTAGTTCCACAGTTCTGGATTGTTTATGCTTTTTTTTACCATACACTAATAACTTTGCAATGCAATCATCAGAATTGGCACATCAGTATAGGTAAAATGCTTCAAAATGATTTATTGTTAAAGCATTCGTCTCCTTTGAATATGTATGTCCAAAATTGGGCCAAACAATTTGATATTCTTCAACCTCAGAATACCACAGACCTCAGAATGACCTCAGAATTAAGACCTGACCTGACTTGACTCTAATGCACAGCTTATGACTCACTAGATCCATACTTCACACGAGAAAGAGTTCATTCCAGGAAATCTAGCTCAGCTATCGATGACCGCCTATGCAGATTGCCGGAGAATTATAAAAGATACGGCTGCCTTAAAATTGACAAATTCTACTATTATCAAGCAGTCTATGTGTGTGAACTCTGCTGGCCATTTTCCAGTGCCGTAATACAGTGGATCCCACTTAATCGCATACCGCTTAATTGCATAACCCGCATAATCGCATAACAACATAAAAACCCGAACCAGTGTTTTGTGTATCAGATCCAGTTAATTGCATAAGCAAGGCTTGCACGGTACCTATGCAATTAAGCAAGTTTCACTGTATAAAGAAGTATGTTGATTTCAGGTTGAGATCAGTAAAAGTTATTCAACAAATGAATGGCATGACGACCTAAAGAATATTCTTCGCAGAGCGACTGAATCCGATCAGCATGCAGTGTTTCTGTTTTCAGACTCTCAGGTCCTGAAGCTTAATTTAACCTCTTGATTTAAATTGAAATTGCATCTTTTGAGAATTGAGACCTGTATGTTTTGCCCCTTGCCTGGATCAGACACTAATTAATTGAAAGCATGCTTTCCAAGTATCTTGCTTTCTTGAGTCATTTGCTTAAACACTGGAAAAGTTGCCTTGGCTACCCACATACAGTTGAGCAGTTTGTGTGGTTTGATTGTTTGATTCTGCCAAGTTTTCGACCGCCATTTGAAATTGTGCTCCAAGCATGCAAGGTAAGTGAACAATCTGAAACATGTCAAGCATGCAAGGTAGGTGAACAATCTGAAACATGTCAAGCATGCAAGGTAGGTGAACAATCTGAAACATGTCAAGCATGCAAGGTAGGTGAACAATCTGAAACATGTCTCAGAGTTAGAATTTGAAATTGAGTCAAAATGGTCAACAAACCGGATTTTAACAAACATTGGTCTTTGCATTTAAATAACCTTCTTTTGGTTACAATGCGACTTTCATTTGTCATGACACGTTTAAATTAGATCAAACAAGAATCGTTTCTTGAAGACATAAACAATCTTCTAAATGCTGGTGAGGTTCCTAATTTGTATCCTTCTGATGAAAAAGCGGAAATCTGTGAGAAGATGAGACAGCTTGACAGGTAAAATATCTAACAAAGATGACATCATTGCTTATTGTATTAAACATGAATAAGCACCTTTTGAAAAATCTCCCAGATTTCATACTTTTGTGAATTCATTATACCCAGCAGTGGGAATATAGCATGTAACCAGGGATGTCAACGGGTACCCGATTACCCGTTGGAGTCCTATTATCTGAGTAGTAAAATGGGTATGGGTACCCATGGAAACATGCCCCTTATGTCTAACTGTCCCTCCGGTCCCAGAAACTAATGAGTCTATCAATAGTTGCAGGAGGACTGGAGGGGGGGAGTGCGACATTACAGTTGAGGTGGTCTGTCATTAGTTGCAGGACCTGGAAGGGAATGTGGTTATTTAGTTATTATCATTATTATTATTCAGACAATTTATATAGCGCCGTACTCATGGCGTCTACCAAAGTCAAAGGCGCTGTACATATTTAACATTCATAAGAAGTCGCAAATAGATGTGTCTTCAAGTTATTCGCGAATTGATCGTAGGAGTTCGACGAGGTTACAGTGTCCGGTAGAGCATTTGGTGTAGAGATAATACACCACAATGGCGATTATTCTAATTTGGGTACCAGGGTACCCAACAAAAATTTGGACAGGCACCCGGGAAGCTTATTTAAAAAAATTGACCGCCCTACGTGTGATCACATAATGTTTACTAATTCCTATGACATATATAAATAAATGTGACTGATGAACATTGGTATTTCAGACAAAAGGACAAAAACAAGCAGACAGACGGTTCTCCGGTTGCCTTGTTCAACATGTTCATTCAAAGATGTCGAGATCAGTTGCACATTGTGCTGGCCATGAGTCCTATCGGGGACGCGTTCCGCAACAGACTTCGCAAGTTTCCATCGCTTGTCAACTGCTGCACGATAGACTGGTTTCAGGTGAAGTGCTTGTGATTGAGAGCATCTTCAATGGCTTGACTTTGATTTTATTTTATTGGAGTTTAACGATGAGAGCTCTGTTTTAGGAGGGTCAATGATTGTTTCGTAATTGATTTGCTGATTCTTTCATTTAAGTATAGCAGTATAGCATGGCGGGAAGTTAGTAGAGTGGTAACAGCGTTGGACAATGGAGCAGAAGGTTTCAACTAGGGAGCCCTAAGGTCAATGATTGTTTAGCGGATTAATCCGCGAAGATTGCATGAGAACACTGGCCCCGTATCATGTAACCTTTGGCTGAGGGCATTTAGCCTTGAGGTTAGCCTTGAGTGCTCGGGAAGGACTTTACTTACTTTACTTTTTTTAGTATAGCATAACCTGCTGCATACGAGCTTTTTCTGAACCTATCAGCTTCTGGATTTTTGTATATTCCTCCGTTCTGTGTCTTCAGTCAAACTGTTAATCTGTGCTATTATCTTGCATTTGGTTCTTCTTTCAACCCTACAATCTGTGCTGAATGCTACAGTCCATTTTTGGTCAGAGCTCTCAATTATAATGATATGCCGCACTTTAAACTAAACTTGTGGCATTAGCTTCTCAGTCTTGTGCCAATAGCAGTTGAAAGCCACTTTAAGCCAGGCTTTCTCTAACTTATCTTATCTCTAACTTTTTTCATTATCTTCTTGAGCCAATTTCACATATCTCTGTTTCTCATTTTTTCACATAGAGAATGAGATTTTAAGTTAATTCACATAGCACAGTACACTTTTTTAGAGCAAGAGTGGTGGACAGATGGAATGACCTGGACAAGAAAATAGTAATGGCTGCTAGTGTGAATGATTTCAAAATGAACCTCAGTACTATAGGGTACTAGATTTGGATGGGTACAACAGTGGTTCTCACACACTCACACAGCAGACCTTCCTGAACCATTTTAAACCTTGTTATTATTATTGTTATTGTTATTATTATTATTATTATTATTATTATTATCATTATCATTATTATTATTATTATTATTATTATTATTATTATTATTATTATTATTATTATTATTATTATTATTATGTAAGGTCTTTGGAATAGGTTCCTTTCCCTTTGTTCTCTTCAAAGACCATTACAGTATTTAGGCTTGCAATCTTTCCAAGTGACTTTTCTTTTGTGCTTAGAACAGTTCTAAATAAGATATTAGAATCACTTTAAGAGTTTACCATTTTGTTACATTGTAATTATGCTACCCTACCACTGAGTGAGTCACTGACAGTCTTTGTAAACTCAGTGAGAAGGAAACTAACTTGATTTGATTCTGAAGACATGGCCGGAGGATGCTCTCCAGGCGGTTGCAACTCGATTCCTGGATGAAGTGGAGCTGACAGAGGACATTCGTCGTGGATGCATAGAAATATGCAAGCAGTTCCATACTTCCACCTGGGAACTGTCAGAACGGTTCCTGGTAGAACTGGAACGCCACAATTATGTCACTCCTACATCATACCTTGAACTGATTGGAACTTTCAAGTCGCTACTCGACAAGAAGCGAAAGTGAGTGCTGTGATGGTTGATACACATCGACTTTTGCTTTTTCTATTGCTTTTTTTATCAGTTTAGTGATGTGTGTTTGGATCCCACTGCATGTGTGTCACTAGAAATTCAAACTCTCAGGCTGAAAGGCATTGAACAATGCAATTTTTTTTACTTTACTCCCAAATTGCAATGCCATGAGAGTATTTTATTTGAATACAAATATGATTGCTGACTTAGAAATGAATATTCAAATGTTGCAAGGCTGATAAAAACGAAAGAGTGTATGAAAGTAGTTTGGCCCACTTCCTCTTTACAATAGAGAGATGGTTTTTTTGTATGATGCTAATAATAATGGTGCTGATGAGAATGATTATGATATTGTTAAGAAATAATACTTTTAAATACATGTAATGAGCAGATTTCTTTACATTTTCTGCTGTAGATGTTCCTAATGATTGTGTTTTTGGTTACAGCGAAGTGATGAAAGTGAAACGTCGTTATGAAGTTGGTCTTGATAAACTTGACTCAGCCGCATCACAGGTTGGAGTGATGCAGAAAACCCTGACAGAATTGCAGCCAAAATTGGTGATCGCAGGAAAACAGGTGGAGGAAACGATGATGCGCGTTGAAACTGAATCAATTGAAGTTGCTAAAGTTGAAAAGGTACAACCATGGACTTAATGTGTTAAATGCTTGTATATTACCAGACAGTCTTAATGCTCTAAGCGTAGAAAGGCTAGAGCTTGAATTGTATGCAAGAGTTCTGCTTACACTTGATCAACTTTGAATTTATTTCATTTGCTTGTCTGAATCTGCCTGATGAGACCAATGCAGCCTACCTCTGCATTGTCAAGTGAATCTCACTGTGACCTAAGATGTTTCCTGTTGATCAGTCAAATATAACATACCATGAAGTCTGTAGTATAGTGCACATTTTAAAAACTCAGAATTTCCATAAAGTTAGGGGTGCATATTATAATCATGTAATACCAAAATTAGATAAATTTTCCTCATTTTCCATAAAGACTTAATTTTACCAGCACTTTCCTTAGCATTTAGTGCAACATTTGAATAGCAAAGCAGGTAGCATTAATGAGGGAGGGGAAACGGAAAGAAATGGAGAGAGACAATATAATATTATTTGTAAGGAGAGGGGCAGAGGGGAAGAGGGGGACCAAGATGCTGAACTTCATTAATGACTTTATTGGTACAAAGTTTCAGCTGTCAGAGGGAGATGGAGAGAGAGAGAGAGAGAGAGAGAGAGAGAGAGAGAGAGAGAGAGAGAGAGAGAGATGGAGAGACAATTTGCAGGGAGAGGAGAGTGAGATGATGACTTGGAACCACAATTCAGGTGGTATTAAAGACTTTATTGCTGGCAATTAGCTCAGTTAAACAAAGCCAGATGTCCCTGCAGCCCAACTCTGCCTATAATCATTAATGACAGTCTGACAGTGGAATCTCTGCTTAATATGATATCAGGGTACACATTATCACATTCACTGCAGTAAACACAGGCTCAGGAACTTCTATCAGTGAACTTCTTGACATTTACAACATTCACAGTTTTGTCAGCAATAATTAAGCTTAACGGTGGACAAGTGAAACATTACTGAGTGTGGAGATTTAAGGAAGTGCATAATATTCATGAAAATCAATTTTACCTTTTACTCTGCGCCCCAGAAAGCAGCACATTACATTCCTGTGTACACTATACACAAGATTTTATGGTAGTTGCTATTGGAGTTATTCAGTTCATTTCCATCATTTTATGCCAGTGGTTCATTATGCATTTAAAGTTATTCAGTTTCATTTACTCATTCATTTTGATTGTTTCAGTGGTTCATTATGTTGGTTTAATTCTCATTAACCCTTACTTTGTTCCCTTTCATTCACGCTTTACTGTTGCTTTTGAATCATTTAAATCTGTATAATGCAATTGAAATTATTTGAGAAAATGAAAATTTCAGTTACTTGTTGGAACTTTTTCTTCTGCTGATCAGGTTGTTAAGGCTGACGAGGCAGTTGCTAACAAGCAGAAGGAATTTGCCGAGGCAATTAAGAATGATTGCGACAAAGAACTTGAAACTGCAATGCCAATTCTGGATGCAGCACTCAAGGCACTGAACACCATCACACAGAATGTGCGTCGTATTTTCTTATTTAGTGAAACTCAGTTTCTAATACATTAACACATCATATGACAGACAGTGACGGCATATTGCTGACGTATTCACCAGTTAATTGCAATAGTAATTGGATTTTTAAATTATCACAAATGTCTTTAATTCCATTGAAAAATATACAAAATCATGTCTGAACCAAAATGTTGGTCTGTCAAATCAAGATTTCATCCTATCTAAGTCTATATTCGAGCAAATTGGAAATGTTTCATATCTAAATATTTCTGCCATGCGGGAAAAAGGGAAGATGGTGTTGGTGGTGTTGGTGAAGGTGGTGGTGAGGGTGAGGGTATGGGTGATGATGATGATAATGATTTCAAGAAGTTTTAAGTAGAATGAATGTGATTTTTTGTGCTTCATACGTTTATTGTTTAAGAATTAAATTGTTTCTGTTTTCTTTGAAGGACATTGCGATAGTAAAGGCGATGAAATCACCCCCTGGTGGAGTGAGACTGGTTATGGAGGCCGTGTGCGTACTAAAGGGTGAGAAGCCCGAGAGAGTTCCTGATCCAACCACAGGACGCAAGATTGAAGACTATTGGAAGACATCTCTGAGGCTTCTGGGAGACATCAAGTTCATGGAGAGTCTGCTAACATTTAAGAAGGTACTTTCTCGAAATTCTGAGGGTTCTGCTTTTAGTGAAGCTATTTCTAAAACTAAAGGATGCTTTCTAAAAAATTATATTGTTCTTCTAAATTTCATTAACCTTTATATTTGAGGTCCATCATTGGATAGAAAATGTTGTTTGGCATATTGGATAATATCTTTTGATGCTGCAATTGTTATCGAACACATTATCCAATATTTTATTTAATTATTTATGGTTGATATTTGCATAGTGATGTTGTCATGCAAAAATGGGAACTAGATTGATGGGCTGGTCTTTTAAATATTTTTTCAATGATATCAAATGACAATAATATATGGAATAGATTAAATTTGCAATATTTAAAAGATAAATGGAAAAGTTTTGTGTTTTCACTAAATTGCCTAATGCATGAGCTGGAGAAATTAACTATTGTGATGATCATTCTGATGTAAATTTAAATAGAAATTAAATATATTGTCATATTAATATATATACTTTTATAGATTTGTATATAAATGTTTCTAGAATGAACTTGCAATTGCCTATCTGTATTTAGTTATTTAGTTTGATGAACAGACATTTTGTAGCATATTTTGCTTTGGAGTTATATACTCTCTCTATATAAAAAATTAAATAAATTAAATATATATATACAGTAAATGAAATGTTTCTAGAATGAACTTTCAATTGCCTATCCCTGTGATGCTCTGTTCGTTTTTATAGGACAACATTCCACCAGCCATAGTAAAGGTCATAAGGACCAAATACGTCACTAATCCGGATTTTGATCCAGATAAGATCCGCACTGTTTCAGCCGCTTGTGAAGGTTTATGCAAATGGGTGCTTGCAATGGAAAAATACGATGTGTAAGTATTGACTGAATTATATCCTAGTCATAGAAATATCCAAACAGAATCTGTGTTTTTTAAATGCATTTGTGAATATAATAATAATTCCCTTTTAAAATCTTGAATTACCAAGATTTGTCTTCAAATGCCAAACTAAATCTTGAATGCAGCTCTTGCATTGTTTGCTTTGGTTAAATGATGGCTTCTATTTATCCAATGCATGGACATGGACAGATTCGTACTATTAATATTTTTCAAGGCAAAATTCCAATTGAATTTCTTCTAGCATAGCATATTTTCAGACCTGAAGGGAAAATTGAAGTTTCTGAGATAATTCCAAAAAAATTCACTTCTGCCTTTCCCTTTATAATCTTTACCCAGTCAAAATTGTTGACTTTGTGTTTTCATATGTCAATATGTGACATAGAAAGCCTTGTTTGTAAGAAATGAACTCTATCGAGTTTGCTATCTAATTCATGGCGTAAATGGAATAGCAAAGTTTTTCTGGTTTTTGTGTTAAAGAATTGCAAAAATTGTGGCACCAAAGCGCGAAGCCCTTCGAGAGGCTCGTGAAAAACTGGAAGTGGCAAATGCAGACCTCGAAAAGAAGAGATCAGCTCTGCGTGAAGTTCAAAACAAACTGGCAAAGCTTGAGCAGACTTTGGAGGTGAACAAGCAGCGGAAACTTGAACTGGAAAATGAAGTTGACAACTGTACAAAGAAGCTGGATCGCGCTGAGCAACTGATCGGCGGTCTTGGTGGTGAGAAGGACAGGTGGAGTCAGGCCGCTGTTCAGCTCGGAAAGCACTACACCAACCTCACCGGTGATGTCCTAATCTCATCTGGATTGGTGGCTTACCTTGGAGCTTTCACCAGTGCATTTCGACAGGTATGTCATCTAAGTTGAATTGTTGTTACTATTATTTAATATTATAACAATGATAATAATAATAGTAGTAGTAGTAGTAGTAGTAGTAGTAGTAGTAGTAGTAGTAGTAGTAGTAGTAGTAGTAGTAGTAGTAGTAGTAGTAGTAGTAGTAGTAGTAGTAGTAGTAGTAGTAGTAGTAGTAGTAAAAATAACAGTAGTAGTAGTAGTAGTAGTAGTAGTAGTAGTAGTAGTAGTAGTAGTAGTAGTAGTAGTAATAATAATAATAATAATAATAATAATAATAATAATAATAACAATAAGACTGAATCAATAATTTATTGAATTCACCATTGACTCAAAAAATAATGCATAATTCCAATGTTCTTATCAGCTATAAATTTGTAACACAGTATTAATTTCTACTAAACCACTTACACCCAGTTATTATTTTAAGATTAAAGAGATATATTGGTAAAAACTTTTTTCTAAGCAAAACTAAAAAAACAGAAAGCACTATATACATTAGCGAGATTTTACTTTACCCATCTATTTAAGATAACTTTTGTTGTTGCTAGGGATCTGGTCTTCAAATTTCCCATAGCAATTTTAAGAAAGACTAAGCGCCTAAGAATAAGCAGCTACTGTTGTGCTGCTTTTCAGAGCGCTATATAAATCCATGATATATTACTTACTTATTTGGTCATCTGTGTATGCATGACTATTTATTGCTTTCATGAATCCCTTGTATTGTCAAAAAACCTATTGTTTGTTTACAAGAGGTTCAGTCTTTGATGTGCAATAATAGGCTTTCCTTCATCTCTCTGTAAACAGAATTTAATGACATATATTCTTTTGAAATTGATTACACCTTTGTCACTCAACCAGAGGTCAATCCCTCAAAAACATATCTCTTCCATCTGGCTTATCCTCCATAGTCTGGCTCACTGACTGATCTCAGGAATGACCTGCTTTTGTGAATAGATCTGGAATATCGTTGATTGATACCTTTGAGCATTAGAACTTGTGCTATAAGAATGCAACATTAATGTCATTATCGTCATTGTCATCATCATTGTTGTCACCATCATCATCGTCTTCATCATCATTATTTTATTAGGATCAGATCAATACATGGATTGCATCAACCAAGAAAAAGGGCATCCCGTGTTCGCCAGAATTTTCTCTCATTGGCACCCTTGGCGATCCGGTGAAAATCAGAAGCTGGAACATCGCAGGACTTCCAACCGACAGCTTTTCTATAGACAATGGAATCATACTTGCGTATGCATCGTTGCTGTTCTTCAGTTGTTATTGCTAGTGAACGTTTTCTCCAACTGCTTAGTTTAGATGATTCAAATTTTCACTAGAATTGCCTTTCATGCATTAAGATGTGGATATGACACTGCTTCATTTTCCTTTAGATTTTATTACAATATTTGTTATTATATATTTATGTCAATTGTCTAAAAATTCTGAGGTTGATGCATTGATAGCTATGGATCTGAACTATAAGAGCAATATAATCTAATTTTTGAAACTGGTATCAAAAATTTTAATATATAATTGTTGTTAATTATGACAGTCAGCTGAATATTCCTTGATATTTGACAATTGCATTTTTATTTTTGCTTCCTCTATTAGAGTGCATAAGAGATGCACCACTTCATCAGTTGTTTATGTGCTTATGTATATATATATATATATATATATATATATATATATACATAATAATAGTACTTGCATACATAGGTGTTTATGCAATACGTATATGTGTGTATTATCCAATGCATGTGCTGCAGAAACGCAAGACGCTGGCCGCTTATGATAGATCCTCAAGGACAGGCAAATAAATATATCAAGAATATGGAAAAATCCAACAATCTGCACGTTGTGAAGTTATCTGACTCAGACTTTATACGCACCCTGGAGAACTGCATTCAGTTTGGAACGCCTGTTCTTCTGGAGAATATTGGCGAAGAACTTGACCCGATACTCGAACCTTTGCTTCTCAAACAGACATTCAAGCAGGGAGGAAGCCTCTGCATAAAACTCGGCGACAGCGTAATCGAGTACAGCAACGACTTCCGTTTTTACGTTACAACCAAACTTCGAAACCCTCATTACTTGCCTGAAACGGCAGTTAAGGTGACGCTTTTGAACTTCATGATCACTCCAGAAGGCCTCCAGGACCAACTGTTGGGAATAGTGGTAGCGCGAGAAAGGCCTGAGCTGGAGGAGGAGAAAAATGCCCTGATCATCCAAGGAGCAGAGAATAAGAAGCAGCTGAAGGAGATCGAAGATAAGATTCTTGAAGTTCTCTCTTCCTCAGAAGGAAATATCTTAGAAGATGAAACTGCTATTAAAGTCCTTTCATCTTCAAAGATTCTTGCCAACGAGATAACGGAAAAACAGGTCTGTATAAAGTCTTTGCGTGCATTGTTTAATTGTGCAATGCTTTTACCATGGAAATCGTGCCACTGTTTTGCAGACATCTGTAGATGTCTGTGGTTGAGACATTAGATAGATGATGTTCTGTTGCAAAAATGGTCCACTCGGAAAACTTCCGAGGCAATACTGATTAAGATTTAATACAGATGACCGAGCATTAAAACAGCAAAATTTAATGTTAGGTTGCAGCTGTACTGTTGGACCATTTTCCCCCATTTATAGCCTATTCTGTTTTGTTTGCATCACATGTTATTATAACTTAATGTTTAGCTTGTTTAAGTTCCAAAAGAAATGCTCTTATGATGCTGTTATATGACAACAAGACAAAGAAGTAAATTGTCAATTACCCAATCTCTGCTCTTTATAGTTAAGCGTTAGAATATTAGTTCAGTAAGCACTGTAAATGTGAACCTAAAACTATAATTTTAACCTGGAAGAATTCTGCAATTTAAATAGTATGATGGTTTTATTTGTCTCTTTTGTCTTTCTTTTGCGTGAAAAAGGCGATTGCCGAAGAAACAGAAAAGAAGATCGATTCCGCCCGTTTGGAATATAAGCCGATTGCAATACACTCAACAATCTTGTTCTTCTCGATCGCTGATCTGGCCAATATCGACCCAATGTATCAGTACTCTCTGACTTGGTTTATTAATCTGTTCATCTTGTCGATTGACAACGCTGAGAAGTCGGAACAACTGAGTCGACGTCTTGAGAATTTACGAAACCATTTCACATATTCTTTGTATTGTAACGTCTGCAGATCATTGTTTGAGAAAGACAAGGTAAAAAAGGAAACATTATTTTAAAAGTGATTTTGAATCTCACAATAAGCTACATTTACGTAGGGATAATGCTGATAAATCCACATATATGGTTAAGCCATTTAAATTTTGGATGTAAACCAATGTATTATTTAAATGATTTTGAGAAAGATAGGCTAAACCTTTTATCTCTTAGCTGTAATAAATATTTTCACCTTTTAAATTATGAGGTTTTTTGTAGTAAAGTGAATAGCATTTAACACATATATACTAGATTCCACAGATGTTTTGTAGATATCTTGCAGTGATATAATACAGTAATAATGTGATTTAAAGCGGTTTAGGAGGCTAAGTCAGCCTATGTGAAAACCGCTGTAAACGACTTTTTAACTGCCATCACATGACTACATAGTGCAGATTTTTGATGAAATTTGCTTTTTTCTCAGCAGTTTTTTTGCTGAGAGACAATGCAACCTTTGTTCAAGTGATATTATTTATGCTGTTTTGGTGATTGTTTTCAGCTGCTTTTCTCATTCCTTTTGTGCGTAAATATCCTGAAACACAACAGAGAGGTGGATGATGCCGAGTGGAGGTTCCTTTTAACGGGAGGAGTTGGATTGGATAATCCACACAGCAATCCTACAACGTGGCTTCCATCTCAGTCGTGGGACGAGGTCTGCCGATTGGATGAACTGCCAAGATTCAAGAACATTCGCAAGACGTTTATTGCGTATAAAGAGCCTTGGAAAAATGTCTATGACAGTGTGGTGAGGTTTAATCACAATTTTAATTTGTCTCGTTAGTATTTGCCCATGATTGGTGATCGAAATTCTTTAATAATTTGGCACACCAGATTCTGCTAATTACAGTGAAAGCTTAAAGTTATTGAAATTAATTAGAATGTGAAATTGCAATTTCCAGTGACTACACTACGCTGCATCTGACTTATTGTATTTCAACTGTCTTCCTATTTTTCAACCTGTGCAAAGTAGTATTTCATCTTTTTATCTTTTCAAGATATGTATTTTCATTAGTTCAAGGCCCTTATTAAGTTACAGGGACTGTTTTTCTCTTCGGTATCTGGTTTTAGTGAAAGTAAATTTTAGAAGCTGTTGAAATTCTGTTCTTTGCATAGCAGTGAGTAGTTTAATTTTCAGGCTTTTGACAGTTTGGGCTTTGCCCAGCCGACAAACCACCTTGCCTATCTCAAGAAAGATTAAGCGCATAAGAATAAGCAGCTACCACTGAACTACTTTCCAGGGCGCTGTATAAGTTTACGAGATTTTACCTACTTACTTACTTTACTTTGTTGTTAGGAACCTCATCACGCTGTTCTCCCCGGTGAGTTTGAAAAGAGCCTCGGACCGTTTCAACGTCTTCTGATCCTGCGAACCATTCGTCTTGATAAAGTCATTCCAGCCATTCTGGAGTTTGTCATTTCAAAGATTGGAAAGCAGTACGTCGAACCCCCTCCCTTCGATCTCAACGGCTCTTATGGCGACAGCAATTCCCAGTCGCCTCTGATCTTCATTCTCTCACCAGGGGCGGATCCAGTTGCGGCTCTTCTTAAGTTTGCTGATGACCAGGTACAGACTGAATTCATTGTTCTATGACGACCTTTGGTTACCTGTTGTCACCTAAATGATGGTGGCATATGTGTAAATTTTTAGTATTAATTTTAACAGTGATTTTAGGTACTTTTTCATATCAGGAATACAGTTGCCTTTCATTGTTGTTGCATTACAATAGTCAAAAGGTGTTTATTGTTTGAGATGTATTATTTGTTTGTTTTCTCGAGGGATTTGGTGGCACAAAGTTTGATTCATTATCGTTGGGTCAAGGTCAGGGTCCAATTGCAATGCGTCTGATTGAACGCGGCATCAGAGAAGGGACCTGGGTTATGCTACAGAACTGTCATCTGGCGCCATCTTGGATGCCGACGCTGGAAAAAATCTGTGAGGTAAGATGATCTTTGGTTACCTCTTGTCACCTGAATAATTGTAGTGTATGTGTACATTTTTAATATTTGCTTTAACAGTGTTTTAGGTACTAAAAATGGCACTGTTAATTTCATGAAAAATATCTGGTGGCAGATTCCCCAAGCCACTTGGGTTATCAGTTTGACAGAGTTTACCAATAACAAATTGCAGCAGTTACATATGTACAGTGTGTATTTTTAAGAGATCTATATGTTAAATTGGCTTTTTGGGGAGATAAAGAGACAGAGGGGTTGTCCATTAATTACGTCAACAAAATACGGGGTTTGAAAAGTTTGACAGTTGTTGACAGGGGAGGGGTCAAGAAAAGTTGACATCAACAATTTCATTTTTTACAAATGATAAAAAATAGGAAATTTCATGAAATACTATTTATTACAATGGAAAAAAGCGTGACAAGCGAAAGAACAAGGTCATCACCAACACATTGTGACACTTGATGAGCAAAAGAAAGGAGAAAATGGTCATCACCACAAAAAATAACCTTCTAAACTTTTTAGGGAGACCCATCACTTATCTTAGTTGGGGGTGGGAATCACAAGTTTTTGACCTAATTATGGGGGTCAATGAAAGTTGACAGCTATTGACAAGGAGGAGGGGTAAAATTGCCAAAAATGTTGACATAATTAATGGACAGTCCCAGAGACAGACAGAGAGGCAGAAACAGAGAGAGAGAGAGACAAAGACAGAGACAGACAGACAAACAAGCAGAGAGAGAGAGATTAATTGTAGAATTTTAAAGTAGATTTTAACTAGCCTTATTTCACTTTCTATCATTATATAATCAATCTTACTATTTTTCAAACTGAACTCCTGCGGCTGTGAAATATGTCTTCTGTTATTTTTTTGAAGGAGGTTAATCCAGACAAAACTCATCCTGATTTTCGACTTTGGTTGACCAGTTATCCTTCAACATCGTTTCCCGTGTCCATTCTTCAGAACGGAGTTAAGATGACTAATGAACCACCGAAAGGTCTTCGATTCAACATTCTCAGATCATACCTTTTGGATCCAATTTCCGACATGGATTTCTTTGGCAGTGTTGCCAATGAGGTTTGTGTTGATTGTCTCTTGTGTTGAAATTTCTGTGCTTTAAACTACAATTCTGTCTATTTCAATAACACATCCTAACTAGTAACTAACTGATTCACTGTTTCATAGTTGTTTATACAAGCAAGTCTTGTACACAGTTGCTGCAGTCATTTACCATTTTTAGGTACCGGTACTCCATTTATCAGTAATGCATATAATATCATTAATTTGTGCCTCATAGCATATCAGAAATGTTCTCTTTGATGACTTTGAGGCCAATTTGTAACTGCTTTTTGTTGAATGAAGAGTGAATTGAAAATAAAACAAAAGCGATAATTATAATTTTATACGATGAGCAGCAGGAGAGAATGGTGTAGCTGATAGTTAAATTGACTAAATTGAAAAAATTCCAGTGAAATTATTTGATAGATTATTCTGTATTATGGCTGTAAATTCATATTTTATTGGCTGCAGACATAGTTGTCATTATATGTTTGTTTCCATAATAGTTTCAGTTCAATGCATTTCTTAATCTGTTACTTTCAGGGACCTTGGAAAAAATTGCTCTTTGGTTTGTCATTCTTCCATGCATTGATTCAGGAGCGAAGAAAATTCGGACCAATTGGATGGAATATACCGTACGAATTCAATGAAACAGATCTTCGTATATCTGTTCAGCAGTTGGCCATGTTTTTGAATCAATATGATGTTAGACATGTTGTTATTCTTTTTAGTTCTATAATCAGTATCATTTGCTTTCAATTGCACATATATTAACGTATATTTAGGTTACTATTATAAACATGCATTTTTGTTTGTTCGGCCCGCGATCTATTTGAGAACATTGAATTTGGCCCTCGACCTCAAAAGGTTGTGCACCCCTGATGTACGTCATTGATTTTAATATGCATTTGATAATATTTATTAGTAGAGTAACTGGAGTTTTGCCCAAATGAGTGCTTCTCATTTAAGATATAATTTCTTGCAATATTCAAAATCGTATTCAATGTCCTCTGATCCGAAATTTGCTACATTTGAGATGTCATGAATGGATCTGAAATCGCTTCCCATTCTTGACTGGCGTTACTCCATTTCCCATCACATTTCAGGCAACATGGTCAAAATGGTCGCAGCAAATACTGACATAGCTGATTTCGAACACCTATACATATAGATGCTTGCTTTCTACAATATTTTAACAAATTTCCAATGCACAAATATACTTCTGACACTTTTGTGTTTATCCATTTGTTTACTACACAATCCTGATTGTTTTGTGACTACTTGTGAATGTTGCAACAATGTGACCAAGAGGCTTTGTCTTTGGCACTATCTTGTGTCTATGTAGGATGTGCAGTATGTTGCATTGAGGTACCTCACAGGGGAGTGCAATTATGGAGGCAGAGTGACGGATGACTGGGATCGACGCACACTTCGTACCATTCTGGAAAAGTTCTATTGCTCAGAACTGGTTAATTCGGAGAAGTACTACTTCGATGAGAGTGAAATTTACTATGCACCACCAGATGGCGATGTAGGTTTTCATTTTACCTATTTTTAGAATATCTAGACATTCTGCTTTTAACAGAAGAAATTCATATTTAATTGGAATGAAATTAATCATATTTGAAATTTTCCATAAGCCTTAAGGTTTTAAGGGGTGAATAAATTATTGTATTTTATAAGCTAAGTATGTGTTGGTTATATATTTTGAATTCTGCTATATTTTGATGAAAGCAACAAATACAGATAGACATAGATGCTCATTTGCAGCAGAAATTGCAATATAACATCATGTTGACTTGCTTGCTTAAAGTTGAATTAAATAATTTCATTTTGAGTGGGAAACAGAAAATGATTGTTTAATTGCAGCAGAAATTTCAGAGGAAATAATTTTTTCACTGTGTGTTCCCGTTTAACTGTATAGGCAGAGATTTCCTTCTACATGCACAATTGTATCTATGCATCGATTGAATCTTTATAGCGTTAATATCACCGCTTCTCATTATTTGCAGTTTTGTACTTTTAGTATGAAAGTTATCTTGAGTATATTAAAAGTCTTCCTTTCAACCCACATCCCAATATCTTTGGAATGAACGCAAATGCCGACATCACGAAAGATCATTCGGAAACAAAACAACTCTTCAACAGCATTCTTCTCACTCAGGTCGGTCTCAGAATGGTATAGCGTCGTCGTTCATCTCACCATCACCTGCACCGCCTTCTTTGCACCATTTATTTTGCCAGTCTGTGTGTGTGTGTGTGTGATCTGCCAGCTTAATTTTGCATGCTACCAGATATTAATAGGATTTTTGGTTGATCTACAGCACGTGTGTACAAGTGAGTTGCTGCTTCTTAAAATAATGGAACACTTCTGTCAGAAATGATATTCATTTGGGTGAAATCATATCACAGAGTGTCTTCTTGAGATGAATGCTATTTTAGAGTTAAAGTTCATTTGCTTTGTCATGAATTTTTAGCCTTGATGTTCACAAAGTTTTTAGATGCACAAATAAATGATAAAGTAAGTAAGTAAGTAAGTAAGTAAAATCTCTCGTAAATTTATATAGCGCTTTGTAAAGTAGTACAGTGGTAGCTGCTTATTCTTATGCGCTTAATCTTTCTTGAAATAGCCATTGGCAAGGTAGTTTGTTGTCCAGGTGAAGGTCAGTGTGTCTATGAGGCAGTGGGGCAAGTTGATATACCTAAGGAGGAAATGAATTTTGGAATAGGAAGGTTTTTAAGACTATAGACCTGAAGGCTTGAGAAGATAGTGAAGGAATTAGAGGAGAGAAGGAATCAGAGCTTGTTGTTTGACCATGGCATAGGCTGCAGAGGGAAGCTGGAATTGAGTTCCAAAGTTCTTGTGAGACATACAAGAAAGCGCAGTTGCAGATTTTGAGAGTTGATTGATTTAACAGGACGTGAGAGTGTGAGATAAGATGATGATTGTGTAGGTCCTGAAGGCTGAGGTGTTGAGAGTTTTTGCAGGTAGACAGGTTTTGATGAATGGAGTGAACTGTATGTGATTGTTATTATCTTGTGCTGTATGCATTCAGAAATTTTAAGCCAGTGTAGTGACTTCAGTATGGGTGAAATATGGCAGAACTTTGGAGATTTAGTTACTGCTCAGGCTAATGTGCATTTTGAATAGATTGAAATTTGTTGATGGAGGTCTTTGGAAGGCTATAGTAGAGGGAGTTGCAGTAGTCTAATTTGGAATGAACTGTTGTGATGGCGATTGTGGAGGCAGTTTTGGAGTCAAGGCAAGGAAGAAGGTGATATACATGTAGATCACGAATATGGACATAGCAGGCTTTTAAAAGTTGAGAGATCTGTGATTCGAAATTTAGAGACGAGTTAAATTGAAACCGAGGTTTTTAGCAGTTTCAGCAGAGGTTATTGTTGTGTCTGGAGCCAAAACTGGTTTGGGACTGTAAATTTTTTAACCTATTAAAGTAGAAAGAGTGTCCTGATTTATGCAAATTATAGTGTTGTGTCAGCTTCATCACAATATATTAAAATAAATGTCATTCTGGGTTTGTAACTTACCATCAAATAATTTAGTGGCTCAAAACTTTTCACACAAGTTTCCAGAGATTGTTTGAGTATTTTTCTTGTGTTGCCACAGTTTGGAAGTTTTGGACACAACTGTCCAGAAATACAAAATAGGTGAATGATCTAATTTTAAGTAATTATTGCCATTTACTCCCATTACATACTGATAGCTGCTGCTAAGATAGCCTTTGTGTTTCATAATCTATGTATTGCTTAGTGCTTAGTTTTTAAATTGCTCTTAATTTTCTGTTTTGGCAGTTTTCTGAAAATTGCATATTCTGGCAATGCACAGCGAACCCACACTTGTGGCTTTTAAATTATCATAATGTCACCGGCTTTTGTGCTATGATTTGCTTTGTTTGACTTTTGTTAAATTTTTGTTTGGTTCTGTGTCATTGTCTATGACTTTAATTTGATCTTCACTTCCGATTATGACGTCTTCATGATTCAACTGATTATTTCCCACAATTGTAGAAACGGGTGAGTACGTACAATGTTTGAAAGTAGGTTATTTATCCAACTATGAAATATTGTACATGGCTGAACATGAATTGTAGAATGTTGGATTGTTTTGATTTTTAAAAATTGTTTACCCAGTAAAGTAGAGTTACAAGACTCAAATGGGACCCAGTATATGCATCTGCCAAGAGGGCCTCAAAAGAATAGATACATTTACTGACCATGAAGATGTAAATGGTCTTTGCTATCATCTATGTGATGATCATTATTTGCACTTTTACTGCTTAGCTGACCCCCTTTCAATGAAATTTCAGTGTAACAGCATAACTGCAGTCAGAACAGCAGTAAATTAATAGATGTTGATCGAGGAAGAAGTCTAGACATCACAAGAGACTGATGGCTTCCAATTGTGATATGGTTATAGTGTTATTGTCCATACCAAACGTTAGTGTTGACTCCAGCAATGTGAGTCTTTTGTATTCCCTCAAATTTTAAAGGGACCTGAGAACACAGCATGTAGAACAGAGTTACTTGTTTGTAGCATAAAGTTTATACATAATTTCACAGATATACAATGATTGCAGTGTCATTAGTAAAACTCTTTTGATCTTGTGCTATATTTAGTGACTTCTGGGACTAGAGATGCACCGATAATTATAATTGGCGATCGATAATAATCGGTATTGGCGAATTATCGGCCAAGGTGGATGATAATCGGTATCGGGTGTTTAACCCCTTTACCGGCCATGATGCATATGTGTCCATATTACATTACATTGCAAATAAATTGCTGCTAAAGAGGTTAACAATTGATGTCAGCCAATTAATGCACAACTATTAATTATGTAATTGTTAATTCTAGTGGAAAATATAAATTATTAATAAAAAAACAGCAACAGAAACATGTAAACGCAAAGGTTGCATGTTTATTGCCGTAAAAGTGATGCACCTCTACCTGCAACTGCAGAACAATTATTTTGTGGTCTACAGTATCTTATTGGGGCTTTCCAACCTTGGCATTCAGAATAAGGCATTCCAAGTCAAGATTTTTAGTATTGGTGCAGGTCTATCTGTCACTATCATTGCTTCTTCATCTTTGAGGAATTCCAGTATGGACATATGGAGTTCTTTAAATGTAATATCCTTTTATTCATTGGATCTCCTTAAATTTTCAACAATATCATATGCTCTTTTCCTTTAAAACTTTTTCCCAGCCTAAGTTTACTGCATCATGCATCTGCTTCTGTATTATGACCTTGTACCTGATCAGTAATTTGAATCAATTGACGTAGGCAAAGGCTTCTGCAAGCGGTGGAAAATCAACTGATGAAATTGTCGACGATGTTGCCGCTGACATTCTTGGAAAGCTTCCGAACAATTACGAAACTGAACAAGCGCTGAGAAAATTCCCAACGTCCTACAAACAGAGTATGAACACAGTGCTTGTACAGGAAATGGTGCGATTTAACCGATTGCTCAGCACCGTTCGCACCAGTCTCCAGAATGTGAAGAAGGCAATAAAGGCAAGATTTGAAAGTGGTCATCCAAATGTGTTTAAAAGCAGCTTTCTTCCTTTGATTTCTTTTATTCTGATATGTGCAGCTGGCATTTTTGTTGTGGCTCAGTGATAAGTGAAAATTAAAGTAATGGATGATGTCGTCATAAATTATTAGGTACTTATTGATACCTTATTAGTGTTATATTTTCCAGGCATTTTCTTTTATCGGATACTTGATATGAGTATCATTTATGACAGATATTTTGATCTCATTGCTAATAATTTTCAAAGAAGCAGTTCAGCCATTAAAGCCCATTGAGCTTTCAGTTATGCTATGAATTGCTAAGACAGAAATTTATGGTGAATTTTTTTTCAGGGTCAAGTGGTAATGTCAGCTGAGCTTGAAGAAGTTGTGATGAGCATTTTGAAAGGCAAGATTCCAGAAATGTGGATGAAAAAGTCATATCCATCGTTGAAACCTCTTGGAAGCTACATATTCGACTTCTTGGCAAGATTGAAATTTTTAAAGGTTGTAAGCCCACTTAACTTTACTGTATACAAGCTGATAGCACAGTTGTGACTTCCAATATAAGAATAGTTGTCATTAAAAATATTTGGTACTCTTTAATTTGTTAAGAGTCAAAACAGTGTTACTTGAAGTACTACACATGCACATATACACGGTTTTAAAAGTACTATTTAATCCAGTAATCCAGATAAAAACTGCTATTCACCTGGATTTGAATTGAAAGTTAAAAGCCAAGCACTTTTTATTTCATTGATATTGAAAGTTTTTTTACTGATATTACCTAGAAAAACATGCACATTTCTGGCAACAAACAGCAGTTATGCTACTATAAAATAATCTACTTTGAATTAGACGTTGAGATGTTATTCTATTTTGTTTTATGACTATTTGGTGTGACTGCCAATTACCGGTATTGTTAAACGGAATCACTTGATATTTCAGGACTGGTTTGAGAATAATGCTCCACCTGTGTTTTGGATTTCTGGTTTCTACTTTACGCAAGCATTTCTGACAGGAGTGCAACAAAATTATGCGCGGAAATACACGATTCCGATCGATCTGCTTAGCTTTGATTATGAAGTCCTTGAAGAGAAGGAACCGTCAAAGGCTCCAGATGATGGTGAGAAAACCAGCTAACACCAATTGTCATCAGATTTAATTACAAACAATTTAAGTTATCAGTTGCAAAATTCAAATAAAACTCAATTTGTTCTGTTGTTAGACTTAGACTACAGAGTTCCATAAATTCTAGAAAGTTTTGACTGAGATCAGCTGGCTTGATGTGTCCATTTTACAATTGGTGACAAGATGATGAAGTACTTGGAGTTCTATATCACCGTATGGTGTTGATTTTGCAGGAGCCTATATAAAAGGGCTGTTTGTTGATGGAGCACGTTGGGATCGAAAAACAAAGAAATTGAATGAAAGTTTCCCAAAAGTTCTTTATGACTCCATGCCAGTGGTGAGTTTATTAAGTGTATTTATAAATAATACTTTGATAGTGTTTCTACATCCCCATTTGTATGTCTCAGACCTGAGCTTCTAAAAATGTTCTGTGACGCATATGGAAGGGTTCTGGAGAAAACTATAAATTATTCATTCAATCTATATGTTGTGCAATCATAGGCATAAACTTCTATTAGACTGCTATGCTTGAGTCCCCCCTACTTTTTCAGAGGCTGTCATATGGAAGGGGAGGGTATAGGGATTGGGTCCCACACTTTTTCATCCAAGTTTATGCCAGTGCATGCAATGTACATTCATGTCACTTTTGATGGAAATATAATGTCCAAATCAGATTTGAGGAAAGAGTTCAATGATGCAAGTTGTTTGTTAACTGTTGTGTGTAATGAAAGAGGAATTTCCTATTTTAACAGAGCTATTTGCACATTACTGCCATTCACCACAATGTATTTGGGTGAAAGGGTTTTTGTATTGCACAGCTATAAAAATAGAGAAACCAACTCTTTGCATCATCAAGTATGAGACTGCAGCTTTCCAACACTAGGCCAAAATTTATCAACAGAATTCGCAGCACTAAAACACAAAAGCACTCGTCACATTGGTGTTTTTTATTGTGGAATGTTTGCTGTGCCATACTCTTCTAATTGATGGTATAAAAATAGTCACTTGCTATTTAGTAAACCTCACACAGGGCAGACTCAACTGAACCACTTTAAACTTGTTATTGTAATTACTATTTACTATTATTATTATGATTATACCTAGGTTGCATGCTCAATGTTTTTAAAACTTTTGACTATTTTACTACATTTGCATCCAAGAATTTATGAGCAAAAATAACTTTAAGTATCTGTTATGAATGAATAAGTGCTTTTACAACACAATATTGTCTTTTTACTTGTGAATCTACTGCATTTTCATGCAAATAAAATGCACCCAATTATAAGACAAAGGTTTTGACAATTTGTGTAAAAAATGTTATGTATAAGACCCCACACACACACACAACACACACACACACATTATATATATATATGTATATATATATATATACATATATATATATAATTATATATAAGACATACTAGCAGAGTCTGACATCATAGCAATCTAAGAGATAAATAAAATTTCCTGCTCTGATCCTATGATTCAAAATGCAGCAAGTCTCCCAAATCTAATATCATTTGTTAAAACTCTTTTACTGACAGACTGACAACTGCATGTTGGTTATATTTTTCAAGTATGTGTTAATGGCATTAGAAATATTATTAAGGATAGTGCTTTATCTGTTATCCTCATATGCATATATACATTTATTGACTGCATAGCATGTTTCTTTGTTAATTAAATAGTTTATTATTATTGTATTAAATGCACGTGTAAAGAATTTTTAAACTCTCTACTAAGCTTAGATCTCGTTCTGGTGAGAAATTTAATTCACAATTTTACCATTCATTTGTCTAACAATAATTTATTAGATAGACATCTGTTAGCTGTGTGAAAAAACTTACGCAGATGCCAGTTCTTTGTGTGCAAATTTTTTTTTTATACGACGCCCTTGAAATAATACGTACCCAAGGTGCTGGGGATGTAAAATTTTATGCTTGTCTTTATTTTATGTATTTATTTTATGTCTTATATATGCAAAATATGGTATGCCCATAGTATGATCAGAGTTCTGCCAAAATATTAAAAAATGGTTCCTTGGCAAATGTTTTGGAACTGTCTCAGATGCTTGATTTGCTGGAACTTATGCACTGTAATTTCCCACCAGTCAAGAATGATGAAAAGGAGAGGTTAAAATTGATGGGCAAGAGTAATCAAACTCACTGTTTTTTTAAAAACACCCACTGGTAACTTTTGTCGCTATTAATATCAACAGTTGAGAATGATGCCAAATGATGTTCATTTACAATTAGATATGGATAAAGCCGTGTAAAAAGGCCGACATACCACATAAGCAGATATACACGGCTCCTGTTTACAAAACAAGCGAACGTCGAGGAGTCCTTTCTACGACCGGACATTCAACAAATTTTGTGATTGCGATGCAGATTCCAAGTGACAAACCAGAAGAGCACTGGATTTCACGTGGAGTGGCACTCCTCTGCCAGCTGGACAATTGATTCCTGCAACAGCTGGGACTGCATTGAATGCTGTTGTGTACAAACCAAACTTAGCTGCTATATGAAGATACCATAGAAGCATTACAGAACCAAGCACTGCAGATTATTATTCTATTATGATTTTATTCAGTACTTCTGATTCCACAATATTGTAATACTAATTATTTTTTAAGTATTAATCAAAAGTATTAGTAAATTGCACAAGGACTTCCAATTCTTTTGTTTAAGTCTTGTTATGCTTTTTTCCAATTTGATTTAATTTTATTGATATTTTGACCTCTATTTCATCAGTCTAAATGCTTTTACAAGTCATGCCTGCTTCATGTCCCTTCCTTATTGTAATGTTGCCCTTCTAATTTGTATTGACTTGAAATGATTTTTATTACAAGCAGTACAGTATTTATGCAACACAAACTCAGACTTGAACAATTTTAAAATGATTTTATAATCATGCACATTTGTGAATTTGTTAACTTGCATTTGTATTTTGACTACATGCTTACAGATTCTTAACGTCTTCCGATTATAAAATTTCTAGGAAGGCTGCAGCCAACTTTACAATGAATTGATAAAATTACACCCAAATAAATAATATAATTAATACATTATGTCAACATGTTTAAATTATAGTTTAAAATGATTGACTATATTTAGGTCTTCATTTGTACATCTAATAGTAATAATAATATATATATATATATATATATATATATATATATATATATATATATATATATATATATATATATTAATTAATCATGTATGTGACAGTCATTTTGAATTATATCTTTCTCTGTATATTTGTATTCTCGTTTTAAAACATAAATGCCTATCGTTATGAACAAAGAACAGCAGAGTAAATTACTGTTGTTTCACTATTTGACCGTGAGATAGTATGCACAATTAGAAAGGGTTGATGTTCAGCTGCCTTCCTAAAAAATATTTGGTAGAATTTTCAGCTGAATAAATTGAGTAATAAAACAAACGTGACTTATTTCTTTAATTTATAATTTATAAATGTGTTGATGGCCAAGAGTTTCAAGAAAACTTAACAGATACAGTAAAATCCCGATATATCAAACTCACTTATATCAAAATGCCACTTATATCCTCTCTGTGACATTTACCAATTTTATTTGCAAACTTTACAATTTTTAATGGAAAACACAGACACCAAGCTTTGCATATTGTAGACAGTCATGGCTTCTAATGATTCACCACTGACAATGTTTACCTATTTTACAGAGCAGATAAAGTTTCTCAAAACTCAAAACTCAGTTTTTACTCAAAAGTGGATATGACCTGTTTTTGCAATGAGCAATCTAGATAAACTCGAGTGAGAACTATGACTTGGTCTTGCAACTCAGTTTTGAGATACAGTAAAGGGTCTTATTCACCATTCCCAGTTTCTGCATATCATGGACAATGTTTCAGTATAAAGTGTGTCAGACCTCAAAAAATTGACCTCAAACCTATCAATCTTCAGCCTTCAGACACTCCTTAGCAAAGTAAGGATTATTTACAACAGATTTCATAGGATGAAAACCTAGTCTGTCTATTTTACCAAATAAATATTATGGAATATTGGGGGCGGAAGATGGCAGAGTGGGTTACGTGCTGGAGCATTGGGCTGACGGACCAGGTTCAAGCCCCGTTAGTGCCCCTAGTGGCTTTCACACAGGCAGTAATGCCTCCTAAGCCACTTTAAATCAATCATGCTAAGTCAATTATTAAAACTATTTTTTACATATGTACTATTTTTACATATGTAACAAGCTTAACCTTTCAATAAATGTGTATCCATAAAAATAGAAGTTTGTATAGTGAGATACACGATTAAGAGTGCTCAAATGCTATATCTGGTCAGTACTCTTGTATGGAGCAGATACATGGACTATATCCAAGGCCATGGAGAAGAAATTGGAAGCCACAGAAATGTGGTTTCTGCAAAGGATGCTGAAGATTTCATGGATGGAAAAGAAAACCAATGAAGAGATTTTAAATGAAATTGGAATAGAAAGAAGTCTGATGGCAACCATCAAAAAGAGGCAGCTTTCCTTATTCGGAAATGTAATGAGGAAGGAAGGACTGGATCATTTGGCAATAACTGGAAAAGTGGAGGGAAAAAGAGCCAGAGGAAGGCAGAGAAACACATATGTAGACTGCCTACGAGAAGGAATTGAGGGAATAATGAATAACATCGAACTAATAAGAGGAAGTCAAGATAGAACAAAGTGGAAATCCATGGTCGCTAATGTAGAAATACACAGCACCTAAAGAAGAAGAAGATAGTGAGATCCCAATGCAAAACATCAAGACTTCAGTTGTAGTTCTCCATTTACCATTTCAGATGCTTTTGCAGCTTTTAAGTTATGGTTATTTTATTCCAGTGTTTTAAACGTCATCGTTTATTTACCAGTAACTGCAGACATTTTAATAAAGAAAATGTGCAAAATGCTACCAAAAATTTGAGTTAAAAGCCAAGAGAAGATAGAAAATTGTTAGAGCTCTCAATTTTCAGAGTCCTTCCTGGCTTATCATTTATTATCAGGGCTCTTTTTGAGCCAGAACGAGGCAGAACAGCATTCCAGAAAATCTAAAAACTGGTTTCTGGTTTAATTGTTTTATTGCAACATCAAATTTAAAAATAGAACATTAGAACTATATCTAATTGCTGTCTCTTTGTCAATTTTCATATTGTCAGGGCAATTTTTATCAGGGAAAACTAATGGGCTATATAATGGTTGAAAGAATGAAACAGTTCAAAGGCAAAAGGGGTTCATGTGACATCTTCAGTTCCTTTTGAGTTGTTTTTAGTCTCTTGGGTCGCGTTAAAGATGGTCACGTTGAAGACCATCATCCCCACGTGTTTTAAGATTCTTATTTAATATAATATATATTTTTTTTCAATGCATATGGAGAAGAAATCATGGAAAACAAAGAAGAAGTAGAAGGAGTCAAAGTTGGTGGACAGAACATCAATAATCTAAGATTTGCAGATGATGCAGCCCTGATAGCAGATTCACAACAAAAATTGCAGGAACTGCTAAATCAAGTAAATACAGAAAATGAGAAGAAAGGTTTAAGAATAAACATCAATAAAACATTCTGCCTAGTGATATCCAAGAAGAAAAACATTCCGAAATGCGATATCAACATAAATGAAGAGAAAATTAAACAAGTCATGTCATTCAAATATCTAGGAAGCTGGTTCACCAGTGATGCGAAAAGTGAATCAGACATAAAAGCAAAAATAGGAATGGCCAAAGCAGCCTTTGGGAATTTAAAGCACATACTAACAAACCGACATTTAACAATGAAAACAAGGATTAGGGTTCTGGAATGCTATGTTTGGCCAGTCATGTTATATGGTGCAGAAACGTGGACTATCTCTAAAGTCATGAAGAAAAAGCTTCAAGCTGCAGAGATGTGGTTCTTAAGAAAAATGTTGAAAATATCTTGGACTGAAAAGAAAACAAATGAATTAGTACTCGAAATGGCAGGTACACAAAGAAAATTGCTATCTACAATACGTAAAAGACAACTTCAATTTTTTGGACATATAATGAGGAAGAAAGGCATAGAAAACCTGGTAACTACTGGAAAAGTTGAAGGTAAAAGATCAAGAGGAAGACAAAGAATGACGTATATCAGCAGCTTACTGACTGATGTAAAGGGGTGACTACAGAATTGGAATTCATACAAGCAACACACAACAGAGAGAAATGGAAGTCCATAGTCGTCAACATAGAAATACATGACACCTGAAGAAGATTTAATATATTATGAAACTTAAGAAGTCTTCCATGTGTTTTGTTGTCCCCCTTCTCTGTTTCTGTTGAGGACACCAGAGATGTAGTACTTGGTACTTGTACTCGAGTTGTACTCGAGTACACATTTTTAGTACTTGTACTTGTACTCGGAGGCCAGGTACTTGTACTTGTACTCGGAGTTTTTGGAATGCAAGTACTTGTACTTGGAGGCCAGGTACTTGTACTTGAAGCATTGTGTACTTGCTACATCTCTGGCTACATGTACTTCAAAGGTACCAGTAATGCTGTTCCTTTAGGCTAATGACAAGCACATCCTCACAGATGGCCAAGTACCTGGAACTCAACGATATTTATGATGAAGCCACTGATACCATTGTATTTTGAAACAGTGAAGTTAATAGAAAGGAGTTCAACAGGCTGTATAATGCAGCCATTAGACTTTTTTCTGCCGACATTTTATCCCCATGACATTTTGTCCGTGACATTTTTTTCATGACATTTTGTCCTCGGACATTTTGTTCTAGCACCATTTTATTCAATAACCGTGACAAACAGCTACCCGTTAATAAAGTGTAGGCCTACTTGCTGTTTGTATTTGGCTATGAGGATTGGTACTTGTACTTGTGCTTGTACTACATTGGAGGCCAGGTACTTGTACTCGTACTCGGAGGCCAGGTACTTGTACTTGTACTCGTACTCGGAGGCCAGGTACTTGTACTTGTACTCGGAGTTTTTGGAATGCAAGTACTTGTACTTGTACTCAGAGGCCAGGTACTTGTACTTGTACTTGAAGCATTGTGTGCTTGCTACATCTCTGGAGGACACTGGCAATGGTCATGACACATATCATACATTTTATTTTTACTGATGTCCAAACGAGGCCATGTCGGATAGACGCTGACTGCCGACCATTGCATTCTGGAAATAATTTTGTTTACAAAAAATCCTTTTTATTATATCAGTTTAGATAAGCTTTGCTTTAAATATAGACTGCATTTCCCTTGAAGTACATAAACACCTGGTACTTTCAATATTCTAATTTCTATGTTCTAATAATAAGACAAGCCATGATGCACAACATTGACACCTAATTGGAAATTTTATGAAAATTTACAAAAAAGCAATAATAATAACTAATCAATTTAAAATGATTGCTCCCACATAAATCTGAACAACTAATTATTTATAAATGTACAACAAATTTACACTAAACAGTCTTCATAGGTTAAGTCATAAAGAAAGGATCTTGAACAACCAACATTAAACATTACAATCCAAGCTACTAGCAGGGACAGTTAAACTTTAATAAATTTACTCATACATGATTTTTATGTGGCAGTCATCACTTCATGCACATACAGTATATGAGATGTCTTATTAATTGTGAAACTTACAAGATTCTGATGTACAACAATTTAAATAAATCAAATTCTTTTATCAATTCTGAATGCCAACCACAACTGTTAGCGACTGCAGAGCAAACAGCTCAGAACTGTCTTTTAAAGAAACAAATTCAATCACCACACATGACAATCACCACAACTGACAATCACAATCACTCGAGATTTCAATTGACATAACTTCAGCTGTCTTCTAAGTTACTGACATCCTGAGTCAAACAAACCAAAAGAATTAGAAAATTTAATGCAAAGTAAGGCTTTAAAAATGATTTTAATTCATTCAATATATAAAGTATACTTTAAAACAGGAATCTATTTAATGTAATTAATTACAAACACCAATTTTGCCAATTACACTCACACTGAACTAAACATGTTACCGTTGACCTCACCAGTTCTGTACAAACATTTCACTTCAAATTCTTAGCGCATCAATCTGCTATGTGTTAATTAATTAATTAATTAATTAATTAATTAATTAATCTGCTCTGTGTTAAATCAATTCTTCAGTTAAAGCTCTGGCTATATGGTTTGGCTTGCCATTCAACATCCAAACTGCTACACACCTCACCTGAATATGAATTGGAGAGAATTACAACATTTCTGGATCAAAGATGTTTTCAAAACTAAACTTGCAGAAACTGTTCACAATTAAACATATTTTAAGCACTTAAACTTTGTGCAGCACTTTAGAAAAACTGTTGAATGAGTGAAATTAGTCTGCCTTGATTACCAGATCAAATAGACTTTTATTGGCAAACTACAGTAATTGTGCTCGTTCCCCAACCTCTGTGATCTGATAAATAAGTAGCAGCACATTCTTTAACACGTCTTGAATACATAATTTATGTTTTGATATGTCACTAAATTTTTTCCCGAATTGCTAAATTCTTCTTAACAGCGAGACAATCTAAGACATTTTGAGAAAGTCTGCCCAAAGCAGCAGCATAGATAAATCACAGATAACAATACATCAAAATAACAAAATTTAGGGCCCTTAAAATTCCAATGCACAACAGTTTCCAATCCCTCTGGCTTAATAGAAAAGACTGCTGCATTATCCCTTGGAATTATGTGCTATGAATTTGAAGCTAACAACACACATTCAGAACAATAGAGTATACTGAGATGCCAAAAATAAAGGTGCTTAAATCAATGTCTTGAATACCGCAATTCATTAACCCAATGTTAACCCCTTAACCGTGTATTTAACTGTAACTCAATGTAAAATGGACGGATATATCCAGGATCCCCAGTTAAGGGGTTAACTGTCTTCATGAAAGATTTGCTAGCAAAGCACGATCACTAACCTGCATATCTGAAACGCTTTCAGATAACAATTGCAGTGTTGGAGGATGTTGAGGCTCAACGGTAATGTCATCAAAACAACCATCGAGCTGAGCGGCCAATGACTCTTCATTGCAATCCATTCTCTCTGATCCAGTGCTCCTTCCACTGTCAGACAATACGGCCAGTGTTCTGCCGTCTGGACTCTGCAAGTGGCCGTCGGTCATCGCATCATTCGGCAAAGTAAATTCATTCAATTCGTTCAAGACGACAAGTGGAGCAATTTCCTGGATATCGCTCATAATGCACTCTGGATTAGCAGTTGATTTCTCACCAGACTGTTGACCACATGCTACTTGTGCTTCATTAGCTGCATGCAACTGGGAATTAGACAATACAAACTCTGACGCGCCGTTTGATGCCGCATCTAATGCTGCGTTGACGTCGTCAGGTTGGATAACAATGCTTGAGGCTGGCATCGACTCGGCACATAGTAGCTCCGATTGCAAAGTCTGCTGAAGGTCATCGTCAATGTCATTGGAAAGGTCGATGTGTTGCACAGGAACACGAGGATTCTTTCTAGTTTGACTTGTGGTTGAAATACTTGACGACGTCATGTATTCCTTGGCAATTGCCTGTAAGTCACTTCGTGAATTGTGTTCTAAGTTCATGTGAGTATGCTCGCTGCTGGCTCCTGGCAACGATCGGCTCTGGTGCTCCTTTTGAGCATGACTAGGAGAATAGCTACTTCCACTCAAAGTAGACATATGAAAGGGTGACGAAGCAGACATCGTAGGCGCTCGACTACTATTCTGATACTGCTGTCCCAGGCGCTCATAGTTAAGCATGAGCTGTTGAACAGGATTAGAAGACTCTGCAAACCTTGGTCGTTCACTCAACATGGGAAGATTAGGAACAGCATTCACGTGTGACATAGGTTGCAGCATTCTTGATTGCTCCTCATAGAGGTGATTAACAGGGTAAGGATACTGGTAGGGTAAACTGGATCCACTGCCAATTGAAGCCTGATGCAATGGAGGCACTGCTGCAGGATTCCTATGGTGAAGGGACATGGCTGCATAGTTACCCGGAGCCGCCGACATTCCTCCAGCAATGCCATAGGAAGAACTCGGATGCGCTGATCCTTGGGCAGACAGTTGACTAGCATGTCGCTGTTGGGCGGCTGCCATTCGTGCGGCTGCCAATCGCTTATTCTCCATGGTGAGACGTTGGACTTGTCTTTGGTTAGCGGCTGCTTCTTCCTCTCTCGATGATGGATTCGCTTGGGAATAATTAGGACATCTCTGACGTAAAGTTTGATTATTAACATTAGGAAATCTTTCAGAAACAGCCATATTCATTACACTGGTGCGTGCTGGAGGGGCACTGGATAGCGGGTATAAGTTTCCATCATGTCTTGGAACAGCAGATGGAACACCTTGTGGAGGGAGCATTCTGGCAGCCACATCTGCAAGACTGTTAATGGGTGAAGGCATTATTTGATTTTGACTGTGTTGCTGAGATGGGACTTGAGCTCCAATTCGCTGTCTTCTTTGGCTATCTGAATGAGTGGAGGACGGAGGCAGAGCATGTCTTGTGGGTCGTACATCTGGAGTTTCAGCCATGCGTGTCAGGTCAACAATTTCTTCCCGTGCTGGAGCATGACGCTTTCGTTGAGGTGGTCGTTCAGCATCAGATGATAAAGTGACACAATCTCGATCATTCTGAGTCAAAGTAGTACAACCTGTGCCTCCTCCAAATGATTCATTAATGTGTACAACAAAAACTTCTGAAGTGTCCAAGGTGATTGCAAGAAGACCTTGAATTTTTAATTCAGTGTCGTATGTAAGACCATTCTTACATAATAGTGTAACAGTATCTAACAGCAATTTACTAACTCGTTCATGATCTGGCTTCATGGTAGCAAATCTGCACCTAAAAGAAAACAACAATTAAGTCGTTAAGCTCCCTGCTACATTAAGCAATGCGTATGCAATACTGTGCATATACAGGCATTTGTGCACACGCGTGTGTATATATATACACACACATATAAAAATAAATGCATATATTTCATATTATACAAATATATAAAAACTTGTATAGAAATCACGAAAAATGGTCGTCGCATAATAAAATTTATGAATATTTTACATAAACTGAATTTTGCATCCATCATTATTTCGTTAATAACATCATCGCCTTAGTTTTATAACAAACTCTTATCATGAGAAAAAACAAAGTATAATCACACGAAATCTCCGATTGAAGAGCGATAATAAAAACATTCACAGAGTCTTCAATCGCTCTAACAATGTCAGTGTTGTACGGCAGTTTCTCAATCGTAGACGCAAATTTCTTATCATAAAATTCCAGTTTTCTTATTTAAATACGAGCAAAATGCGAGATGTTAACGAAAAATAGACAAATCAGACAGACAATCGATTATTTGCGAAGCATTCGCTTCTGTTAGTGCTACCGCTGAAATTTTTGAACAGAGAACGTCCATTAAACTATACCATTAAACGTGGCGATCATTTTGACATCTCAACGTTTGCAAAACAATCCAAATTTTACATGAGAATACAATCGAGTCTGGAAAATATTATAAAATATTGACGAGGCGATTCTTTAATAATTAAATAAATCTGTATATCACGCTATTTTCGACCAATTTTACCCCCTCCCTGTCACAAATCTGAATCTCGATCCCCTAAAAATATGTCAAAAATAATGTAATGTAATCAGGGTTTAATCTAGGCCGTTCCCGGGGAATTGCCCTTTCCCCGGAAATTTCAAATTCCCCAGATTTATTTAGATTGTTCACCACTGTAATGAACGAATGAATTTGGCATACTACATCAACTATAACAGCAGCCCCTAGCAGAATTCCCCCGGCTTTGTCAGTTCCCCTCCCCCCGGCTTTTTCAGTTTCCCCTCCGGAGTCCAGAAGTCTAGATTATAAACACTGAATGTGATGTAATGTGGCATTTGTATAACGCCTCTTCTATTTCTACTCAGAGGCGCTCCTAGCATTGGAGTCGCAGGGTAAAATAGAGACTTAATTTAGCTTTTGCATTGAGCAACTGGAGCGGTCGAGGGAATAAGGGTCGTCCATAAATTACGTAACGCGGCTAGGGGAAGGGGTCCGGCCATTTGTTACGAAGTGTGACGACGGGGGTTCCGTAAATGTGACGTAACGCAAAAAATGTTGATGACCTTTTTTGGCTTGTAAGAGATTTTGCAGAGGAGAAATTACCTATTTTTTGCTTGTCAGAGATTTTGGAGAGGAAAAATGACCTCTTTTTGAGGAAAAAATACAAAGATGACCTTTTTTGCTTGTCAAGACTTTTCGGAGGACTAAAATGGGGGGTCGACCCGTTGTTACGTCATATTTAATTTTTAGGGGCCTACTGACGTTTTGTTACGTCGCGTTACGTAGGGGAGAGGGTCAAAAAGTGCCAAAATCGCGTTACGTAATTTATGGACGGCCCCTAAGAAGTGATTCCCGAATGGATGGGTTTAAGGCATTCCAGAGGGAGGGTCCAGTCACTGCAAAAGCCTGACGCTGGGTAAGACTCTTGTCCGTTGGTCAAGCAGAGCATTGAAATTAAACACAGCCTATTAAATATTCTGTGGCATGGACAAACAATAGCAAGATCGATCAACATGGCTGAAGAACAGTGAAGATAAAGCATTTGAGTGCAAAGTGCCTCATGTCGTTATAAGTTTGCATTTACTTTAAAGTTGAGAAAGTCTTAGAGGTAAATGTAAATTTACTGTGTACAGATAAAGTGACAGTTATAACAGACAAATGCGGTACGACGTCTAACTTTGTGAAACATTTGGAAAGAAAGAACATTGACAGGCTGGTAAAAAAATTATTACTAACTAGGTGTTTACCCGTCAAAAATGACGGGGGAGATTGGCTGTTTTAGCACCCGATTTTGCGCAAATTCAATAGCATTTTGCGCAATTAATTGTCCTTAACTCGCCGCCTTTTTGAAAAGTCGAGTTAACGCCCATTCGTATGAATTTTCTGAAACTTGATAGTCAACTATATAGTGTAATAATTTGGCAGTGTCGAACGACATGCAGTGCTTGATTCTCTTGTTTGTCGTGCTGCTTTTGTACGCCGAGCAACAGCCTGCTACTCATTCTCACTTGATTGTCGCAAACCTCGTGATCGCTGGACTTTTGTTTTGCACGGACGTTAAGAAAGAGGAATAAAAAAGCTAAACAATGGTGCAAACCTCATCTTCTTAGCTCTTATATAGCCTGAGATATAGCAAATTCAAAAAATTTGGAAATTTTCTCAGAATTCAAAACTTTCGCGAAATTCACCGATAATACTTATGTTCAAACATTGGGGTCATCGGGTTAGAATTGATAGATCTTTACCATATGTCAACCGATTTTCACACTTTTTGGTTTATTTTGTTCCTCTTACATCCCTTTACAACTTTGCCGCTGACTAAAGTAGGGTAACCGCTGAAAATATTTTGCTAGGGGCTTTGAAATTTTTTGGGGGAGAGAGGGTGATATTTTAGGCCGTAAAGTGGAATCTACCCCCATTTTTTTGTTTTGCACGGACGGTTAGAAAGAGGAATACAAAATCTAAACAATGGTGCAAACCTCATCTTTTAGCTCCTATATAGCCTGAGATATAGCAAATTTAAAACGTTACAGCAATCATTTCTGAAGAACGCTTTTCCAAAAATTAAATCCCCAGTACGGTGACACTTGTGAAAATTTAATCCCCACTTGAAGGGTTAAATTTAAAAAATAGGTATTGAGGTTAGGAAGAAGTAAATATACATATAATAACGGGGGCAGGGCATTGGGAGGGAGGGGAGGTTTGGGAGGAGGAAAGTGGGTTGTACGGCTTTTCGGAGCAGCGTTGTGTAGGTTTGGGGACGGGGTTTGGGGCCGGTGGGGTAGGGCGGAGCAGTGATGGGTTGGGGCTGGGGCGATTGGGGATGGGCAGACAGGATGGGGGTTGGGAGAGGGATGGGAGGCAATGGGAACGGGGATTTGGGGCCTGTGGGGTAGGGCAGGGCAGGTATGGTTTGGGGCCTGGGGTGTGTGTGAGGCCGCAGTGACTGGGAGAGGGATGGGGAGAGGGGAGGGGTTGTTGGGAGAGGGATGGGAGAGGAAGGGGAACAAAGGTTTGGGGCCTGCAGGGTAGGGCGGAGCAGGGATGGGTTGGGGCCGGTGCGATTGGGAGAGGTATGGGGGGAGAGAAGGGGGATTGGGAGAGAGATGGGGAGAGGGAAGGGGAAACAGGGGTTTGGGGCCTGTGGGGTAGAGCAGGCGGGGATGGGTTGGGGCCGGAAAGGGGATGGGTTAGGGCCGGGGCGATTGGGAGAGGTATGGGGAGAGGGAAGGGGATTGGGAGAGGGATGGGGAGAGGGAAGGGAAACAGGGGTTTGGGGCCTGTGGGGTAGGGCGGGCGGGGATGGGTTGGGGCCGGAAAGAGGATGGGTTAGGGCCGGGGCGATTGGGAGAGAGATGGGAAGAGGAAAGGGGAACGGGAATTTGAGCTGCAATTAAGACGCTTGGTTAAACGCTGCGTTTTTTAGACAGTTTTGATTAAACAATTTCGTTGTTATGGCAACAGCGTCTTGCAAAATCTGCCGTGTATCGTGACCGACAGACAGACCGGACATCGAGAATTATATAATAAGATAATTTTATAAAGCATTCCAGGGTAGCCAATCAAGCCGTTCAACGCCAAGCCTTCCTAGCGTTAACGACGGCTCACGGTCGTCGGAGAATTCTGAAACCAAGAGGGTTAAGGACGGCTAACGGTCGTCTATTGTCTACGTCTCCAGTGGAGCAGGTGCAGCTGCAGGAGCAGGAGGTGACCACCCACTTAATTGTTTTGGTGACACCCCCAACCAAATGGAGCCGCGGTCTTTGGCACTCGAGGTATTCTTAGTGGACACTCTGAGCCAATTATTGCATTCCAATATCCAATGCCCTTCGGCCAAAGGAGCGAACCATTGTTCTCCGCTGAATAGTGTGACATATGGGACGGTCCTTCGGAAGCAATGTAAGAATGCACGGAACGCTTTCTGCATGGAAAAGTGCCAGAGAATGTAACCTCAAGGAGGCTAGGCAACTGTGGTGGTATTTAGATTGTTCACCACTGTAATGAACGAATGAATTGACATTGTGACTAAGCCTCGATCGTTGCTAATTGTGTCTATTTTATTGAATAACTGTGACAGACAGCTGCCCATTAATAAAGTGTAGACCTACTTGCTGTTTGCACTTGGCTATAAAGATCGGTACTTGTACTTGAGGCTTCGGTACTTGTACTTGTACTTGGAGGTCACGTACTTGTACTCGTACTCGAAGTTTTTAGAACGCATGTAGGCTACTTGTACCTGGAGGCCAGGTACTTGTACTTGTACTTGAAGTATTGTGTTCTTGCTACATCTCTGTTAAACTATTTAGTAGATATAGTTTAGCTATGAGCAGGCATTAGAGCTGAAGTTAAACAACAAAACGATTTACCGAAGGGACTCTCTCGCTGGAGGACGCCATATTACAATCATATAGATTTATTAATAACTAGGTGTTTACCCGTCAAAAATGACGGGGGAGATTGGCTGTTTTACCACCCGATTTTGCGCAAATGCAATAGCATTTTGCGCAATTAATTGTCCTTAACTCGTCGTCTTTTCCTTCAACCGAGTTAACGCCCATTCGCATGAATTTTCTGAAACTTGATAGTCAAGGTAAGTGTACTGATTTGGCAGTGTCGAACGACATGCAGTGCTTGATTCTCCTGTTTGCTGTGCTGCTTTTGCATGCCAAGCAACAGCCTGCTCCTCATTCTCACTTGATTGTCGGAAAGCTGGTGAACGCTGGACTATTTTGTTTTGCACGGATGGTTAGAAAGACGAATAAAAAAAGCTAAACAATGGTGCAAACCTCATCTTCTTAGCTCTTACATAGCCTGAGATATAGCAAATTCAAAAAAAATTGGAAACTTTCTCAGAATTCAAAACTTTCACGAAATTCACCGATAATACTTATGTTCAAACATTGGGGTCATCGAGTTAGAATTGATAGATCTTTACCAAATGTCAACCGATTTTCAAAATTTTTTGTTTATTTTGTTCCTCTGACATCCCTTTACAACTTTGCCGCTGACAAAAGTGGGGTTACCGCTGAAAATATTTTGCTAGGGGGCTTTAAAAAAATTTTTGGGGGAGAGGGTGATATTTTAGGCCGTAAAGTGGACTCTACTCCAAATGTTTTTGTTTTGCACGGATGGTTAGAAAAAGGAATTACAAATCTAAACAATGGTGCAAACCTCATCTTTTTAGCCCCTATATAGCCTGAGATATAGCAAATTTAAAACGTTACAGCAATAATTTCTGATGCGCGCTTTTCAAACATTAAATCCCCAGTACGGTGATTTATGTCTGAAAATTTAATCCCCACTTGAGGGGTTAAATTTAAAAAAATAGGTATTGAGGCTAGGAAGGAATAAATATATATATCTAATAACGGGGCAGGGCATTGGGAAAAAGGAAGGGAGTTTTGGAAGGAGGAAAAGTGGGTTGTACAGGTTTTCTGAGCAGCGTTTTGTAGGTTTGGGAACGGAGTTTGTGGCCGTAGGTTTGGGAACGGGGTTTGGGGCCGGTGGAGTTTGGCTCCATGATGGGTTGGGGCCGAGGCGATTGGGAAAGGGATGGTGAGGGAATGAGGTTGGGAGAGGGATGAGGAGAGGGAAGGGAACGGCGGTTTGGGGCCTGTTGGGTATGGCGGGGCGGGTATGGGTTGGGGCCTGGGGCGATTGGGAGAGAGATGGGGAGAGGGAATAGGGGTCTGGAGAGGGATGGGGAGAGGAAAGGGGAACAGGGGTTTGGGGCCTGTGGGGTAGGGCGGGGCGGGTATGGGTTGGGGCCTGGGCGGGGATGTGTTGGGGTCAGGGCGATTGGGAGAGGGATGGGGTGATGGAAGGGAGTTGGGATAGGGATGGGGAGAGGAAGGGGCGTGAGTTTGGGACCTATGGGGTAGGGCGGGTATGGGTTGGGGCCGGGGCGATTGGGAGAGGAATGGGGAGAGGGAAGGGGAGCGGGGGTTTAAGCTGCAATTAAGACGCTTCGTTAAACGCTGCGTTTTTTAGACAGTTTTGATTAAACAATTTCGTTGTTATGGCAACAGCGTCTTGCAAAATCTGCCGTGTATCGTGACCGACAGACAGATTCGCCGGACCGGACATCGAGAATTATATAATAAGATTTAGTATACACTACTGATGATGTCAGATGACGTCATCTGTAGTTCCTTTATGCTTTCAGTAAGTAAAATGCATGCAGTGGCATATAACTGACAAACTGAACGCGATATACAAGTTACACTAATACTCACTGCCCTTTGGATGTTGACTATTGCCTGGCTAATAATGTACCTTCCCCATAGCTATTTTAAGAGAGGCTGAGCGCCTAAGAATAAGCAGCTACTGTTGTGCTGCTTTCCAATGCGCTATAGAAATCCACGAGATTTTACTTTTTACTTTACTTTAATACACTTTGCTCAGTAATATTTTTTCTATTACTGCATTACTAATTTGCTATAGTAGTGAGAAATGAAAATATCGTATTTTCCGGGTGAAAACGGGTGTAGCGCTATACCCGTACCCGTAGCGCTCTCCCCGTACCCGGCCCGTACCAGAAAAATGTGTATCCTACCCGGGTAGGTCATACCAGCGGGTACGGGTATACCCGCACATCTCTACCCTACACCTCTTCCCAGGGGCGATGTTGGCTATAGGCCCATCACCAAAACAGACTGATGTTAGAACTATTCATTTAGAATTCTAAAGGGGCAAATTCGCCTCTGGAAATCGAAACTTGAGCCACTAGGCCTATAACTGACTCCAAAAAATTAGAATGGACCGTATGAAAACAGAAAAGACGACAACGGAAATTATATTTTTTATTTGTATTTGTACCGTTGGCGCCCCAACACTGCTGACGAGCAAAAAAAGGTCGTCACGTCAAAAAAATTGATGTTCTCTCGGCGCCCCTCCTCTAAACTCTCTATACGGCGCCCCTCTCCTTGTTCTCCTGACGAGCAAAAACGGTCGCTGCACTTCGTTATTCTTATTTATTATGTATTTGACTGTTTAACTTAGGCCTACCCCAAAAACCCGATTTTGGCGCCCCCTCACCTCGGCATATGCCCCACCTGCCCCCTTCGCTACGCCTCTGCGAAGGTAGAATTTTGACGGCCGTTCTGTTCTGTAGCATCTCCTGTGCGGTCTTTCTAGAACAGTACTGACAGTACTTGGTTTGGATTTTGAGAGCGGAAGCTTCATTCAAGTTCATTGTCCGAACTCGTCTGCGCTTCAAGTGTCGCTCTCTAAATAGCGTCACCGTTGTGCTTGTTATCATCCTCTTCTTATGCGCCGACTTCAAAAGGATCGTAATCAATTTCTGCTCTGAAATGGTCGAAGTATAAAGGGATCCGTAAGCGCGGCTGTCGTTCGGCTGATCTCGGAGAACCTTCGAGAATATTTCGAAATCCAAACTGGTTTTGCTAATTTCAAGCTTTTTTCTATTACCGTTTGGGTACTTTCCCGTTATCCGGACTCCAGTGAAGAGATATTAGGGTTAGGGTTAGGGTGAGGGTTAGGGTGAGTGTTAGAGTTTTAGTCTAACCATAACCCTAACCCTAACCCTAACACTAACCCTAACCGCCACCCTAACCCTAAGCATTTCTTAGTATCTCTTCACTGGGGTCCGGATAACGGGAAAGTACCAAAGTTTGCATGGGCGTATTCAGAAAGGCTGAAAGGGGTATGCTGAAATTTAAGAAGTTCGAAAAACAAATTTTTATTCTATGTTCTGCAATAACATAGAGTTTAAGTTTATTAATAATAGGCCTACCACCTGATTACCTCAATTTTGCTTCATAATTGTTTAACAGACGAAAGCTGAGTGTAAATTGTAACGACGCAGTAACGAAACATCTATTGCGCCTAATTATGGAGCGCATATTTTCTTAAAGTCTCCTTTACTTTACTACATTTTTACTAATTGCACAAATTAAGTTATGAAGCAAATATCCCATAAAACACATATTTTGCGGTGCAACGGAAGGGAAGGACCAAAGGCCAAAGATCAAAGGGGTATGCTATGGATACAACATATTTGACAGATTAAACCATTGGATTAAACTTTTTCAAATTACATTATGGGCGTTTGACGCCATTCATTATTACTATAGCGCTTTAATTTTATAAATAATATAGGCCTAGTACTCCAGACTATTTGCTGAAAATTTTGAAGCCTCCGATCGTCGAAGGAGCGTTTGAGACCAGCGAAACTGACGCCTGCCTGTTTAATACAAATCCGGTCGAAAATTTACAGAATCTTGGTCTACACAATCATCAATGTAATAAGCGGTTTAAACCAGAGTTAGGCCTAAAATCCTAAATGCAAACAACAATGCGCCTAAAAGCACAGGTTTCTAACAAAACTATGATAGAAAAGCTAAAAGAACATTAAGGCATTAATTGTTTGACAGAAGTAAGGTTTGCATTGGATGGCCACTAAATCTCTGTATTTGTTGCAATTGACTTGACCATAAAAATAATGAGATTTAAGGTGGTTTAGGGGACTGTGTGAAAACCACGGTAAAGATACAACATTGATTGATTGGTTGGTTGATTGATTGATTGATTGACATATCCCGATTTGTATCCATATGCATAGCACTTCTTTCTCATTTTGAATATTAAACCAAATGAAGCAAACAATTTGCAAACACGCAACTGATTTGAGGAGATAATCCACTTGAAGTAAATAACAAATAAATAAATCCACAGAAACATTAATGTTTAAGTCCACAAAAAACTTGATGTATGCCTTCTTAAGGAATATGAAAGAGTAATTTTATATTCACAATATCTAGTACCGGTATGTATTTCGACAGGCAGTCTAAGAAAGACTGGTGCACCATTCACCTTAAGCCTGAACAACCCTGTACACGTCAGCCCCTTGAGGTAAAGCGGACAAATTCTGCTAGCCTCAGTTAACTGTCCAGGTAATAGGTATTATCTAATAGTCCATAGTCAAACTATTGAGCAAACAGTTATGGATATTGGAGTGGGGCAAAATCTCCTGAACAAATGCTGACCCCACTCTAAATAAATGGAGGGTATCGGGCCCCTGCGGATCGCCATCTCTGAACCGGAAATATGGAATTTCGAAAAAAGAACTTTCAGGAAGAGCATGTTTTGAGACTGGAAAATGTGTTCACTGGTAGATCAAAATATTAAAATATTGTGGGTCCAACAATTAAGTGCTGGGCCCCTACCTTAATTATTGGGAGGGGATCATATTAAAGATTGACGCTCGCTCATGCCTGCTAGTAGCATATCTATTTAGGCCTCATTTAAAAGTTATTGATAGAAATTAATTGAACTGCAGACAAGTTTTGACCGTTCAATTTGTTTCTATAGGTCTATTCGTTGTGTTCGGCATCAATAGTCTCTCTCTCTCTCTCTCTCTCTCTCTCTCTCTCTCTCTCTCTCTCTCTCTCTCTCTCTATCTATCTATCTCTCTCTCTCTCTGACACACACACACACTCTCTCTCTCTCTCTCTCTCTCTCTCTCTCTCTCCGTCGCTGAGCAGTGGCGTAGCGTGGTCTCGTGCCGCCCATGGCTCCTGGAAAAAATGCCGCCCCAATTAACAGGGACGTCATTTGGGGGGGCAGGGGGGCATTTGCCCCCCTGATTTTGAGGGAAAAATATTTTTTTGTGTTATTTAGATTTTACACGCCCTAAAGGAGTGCTTGATGATGTCGAGTAATTTGAAGTAACTACTTTAACTAACCGTGAAAAGTGAAAATTGGCTGACAAGCAAAAAAAAAGGTCGTCAGCTTTTTTGCAAACTTGTAACTTGTCAGGTCGAAAGTGTTTTGCCCCCCCCCCTGAAAAACAGTGAAATGACGTCTCTGCGCCCCAACCTGCTCAAAAAAAGGTCGTCGCGGCCGAATTTGCCGCCCCTTCGCTAAAACTCTCCGACAACCTGACAAGCAAAAAAAACGTCATCGCCGCTCAATTTGCCGCCCCCTTCATGCGTGCCGCCCACGGCTCGAGCCATAGCAGCCATCGGCACGCTACGCTACTGTCGCCGAGAAGAGGGTCGAACTCTCAGCAGTCCGACCCACTCTGCAGAGCTCCGTCGGTGTCGATGAGGTCCTTCTTCTTGAAATTGTCCCACATCGAGACCGCCAGTTCGATTACGGTCAGACTGCTCGTGTTGTGACCGATCATTCGCAACATAAAGACGCCGTCGTAGTGAAGGTAATTCTGGAGGAAGCGAGCGACCTTCACCTTGTCGGAATCGGAGCTGTACAGGGACCTCGAGTCCCTCGGATTCAGGGTGAGATGTCCCTCGATGTAGTGGCGTCTGCTGCGCCAGACTAGGACCCGTAGCGTCCACTTCGTCAGCGACATTCCGAGGGCGACGGCGAGAAAGACCAGCCACAGCCAGACGATGAGAAAGATCTTTTCGTTAAAGAGGTTAATCGGAAGGACGCATTGGACCGTGTAGCGGTGATTGGCTCCTAGTCTCCGAACCTTGAAGTCGCACATCGTAATGCGAGGAAACAGCGGTGTCAGTTCTTCGTTGTCCTGTCCCCATATGACGCGATTTATTACCTCGAAGCCGTACAGGTGAAATCCAGTTCCGAGAAAGACGTTCAACAGCACCAGCTGTGCGACGACGTTTGCCAGCGAAAGGACTTTGATCATTATGTAGGTTACGGTGAGGTAGCAGCCTCTGGTCTGACCTAATCGCCATCTGATCCAGTTCAGCTTTCCCTCTTTCGGTGATGGCTTCCGATGCGCAAGACCCAGATATCTGCCAAAAACATTAAATCATAATTATTAACATTTTGCGAAAGTCTTATTTACTCTGATTAATCGGAATATTTAGTATTGTCGATACCAAACTATAGATTCTATAGTCGGCATGTGTCTATAGAGGTGCAACTGTACTAACTATAATTATATAATAAATCATAATTAAAGCCTTTAAACTATAATTTCTGCGGCTGGGTAGCGCGAAATTAGATGCAAAAGTGCCACTTTCTAACCAATACCACAATATTACAGGTCTTGAAAGTGGCAAGTAGGCCTAGTTTTTAAGAAATACATAATAGTCTGCAATCTTCCATACATGGCTTATATTAAAATGATTAGTGTTTTATCCAATTTCAGTTATCAATAACTTTGCAGGGTCACGCGGGATGCTACAAATTGGTAGTAGTTCTAGGAAATTTAGAAACCCTGGCCTATAGTATTTTAGAAAATTAATCTTATTTCGCAATAAATCAAGGAAAGCATATTCCGACCATTTTGCTCTGAAACTCCAACAACAAATGAATCTTTTTTCTGTTTTTTGTTGGTTTAAACCTGGCGGTTAAGCGATTTTGCTATACTCATAGGATTTTTAAGACGCGTAACAACGGTATGTTCCTGACAAAATTTTGAAGAGATAATTTTCAAGAAATTTCAATATCTATTTCTCTCCTTCTATCTTATTTGGCAAAAATATGAATAGGCCTACATCTGCTTAATATATTTGCCATATTTTCAATCGAATTGAATCAGAGCTATTCAGTGATGTGACGTCTCGAGACACTGTCTCATCTCGAGACAGTCTCGAGACAGTATTTTCAATGTCTTGGTCTTGGTCTTGGTCTTGGTCTCGTCATTAATGTCTTGATCTTGAGATTCAAGACCGAGGCAGTTGGTTTTTAATATATATATATATAATATAATATATAATATAGGCCTAATATAATATAACAAGGTTTAAAGTGGTTCAGTAGGGACTGCCCTGTGTGAGAACCACTATTGTTATCTTTCCAGTTTCCACTGTTTTTGTCAGAAACAAGACGAAACATATCCGACAAATCATCCACAACAAAGAATGCTCACAAATTAAATCGTACAAATTTAATTACCGGGTGCAGCCTGCCAGTCAGTTTAGTTGAGCGTCCACATTTTTGTAATTTTATTGCTGACGTTGATAAAAAAGTGTGAATCCTGTTTTGTCTGTTTTCTTGATGTTTAAAATTACTGTCTTAGTCGTGGTCTTGGTCTTGAGCCCTAGAGTCTTGGTCTTGATACCTAATGTCTTGGTCTTGGTTTCAAGTTGAGGGTTAGTGTCTTGGTCTTGGTCTCGGTCTTGCCACTTACTGTCCTGGTCACATCCCTGGAGCTATTGCTTTGCATTTTATTCAAAACTCACAAGGCATTTCAAATAACGTTCGCCAGATGGCCTAATGCGTTAAAACAATATTGCATGCTATTTATTAGGGTCGCGGCCCGTTACAAAACAGCTTAAGTGGGCCGCAGTTTCAAAATGTTTGGGAAACCCTGTTCTAATTGCTCGATTCCTTCTCTTGTTCTTCAACATACTCATTAAGCTAAATTGCGGTTCACAGTTTGCGCTGAATGTCAAACATATTCCTCCTATATCGATCCATTCGATTTGCTAGATCTTGAAACTGTTCACAATCAAGGGCAACCATGAACTCTTAAATGAAGTTGCTGTTCGTCTTCATTTCAAACATAGGCGTAAACTTCTATTGGGCCTCTAGACGTAAGTCCCCGATTTTTGAGGGGCTAAAATATGGAACGGGGAAGGTACAGGGGTCGGCTTCCCACTTTTTCTTCCACGTTTATACGTCAATGATTTCAAATATCTATTTAAGACATTTCTATCGCTGGCTCTCTGTTCTTCTATTATAGGAGATATTTGGAACCGCGTGCTTTGCACAAATCTTTAAATCAAAGACCTTTTGCCCTTAAGTCTAGATCAGAAGTTAGTAATTGCATGGAGCCGTTACAAAGGCCTACGGTTACAAGTTCACAACAAAGCGTGAATCTTTATCAGTAAGTACGTACTGTACGTGTATGATTTGAAAGCAATGAAACATTTTTTCAAAAACTTGTGCGCTCCATTTGTTTCCTCTGTGCGCTAGTTTGCTTTGCGACCTCTGTGCGCGCGCGTGTAGGCTATAGCTTAGACTTAGATGCAATATTGCTGGGGAGCTCACAACTCTTGACCATGTCGCCTAGTGGGACTACATGGCTAAATGTCTGTTCTCATCTCCATTAGCGCAGTCGCAAGAAGGGTAGCGGTCTGGGACTCTGGGCCCTTCGGAGCAGGTCAACGCTAGTATGGAGATTCTTGCAGGGGCGTAGCGACGGGGAGTATATCGGTATATATATACTCCCCCAAAATCAGTCTACCTTAAAGTTTTTTATGTGATTTACATGTGGTTATATGTGGTTTATATGGTTAATAGTTAAGATTTACACCCACCCAAAATATTTATACCCTCCCAAATCAAATTCCTGGCTACGCCCCTGGATTCTTGCTGAAGCATTGAGAGATTTTATATCTATAATGGGAGCTGAAGTGATTGCAGAATTGCTGTCATAATTGTAGTCTGCATATTTGCTCAAAATGTTCAAGATTAGAATCTAATAATGCCCTAAATTTGGCTCGGCTAAGGCTGTGCTCCAGATCCCGATAGAAGTAAGTAAAAAATCTCGTGCATTTATATAGCGCTTTGGGAGTAGTACAACAACAGCTGCCTATTCTTAGGTGCTTAAGTAAGTAAGTAAGTAAGTAAGTAACGTTCAGATTATTGTGGTGACTCGTCCACAGGTGGGCTGCGTAAACACATTACAGAGTTAAAGTTCATAACTAGAGCGAAAGAACCAAGTTTTTAGCCTCTTTTTTAACATGTTAAGCGAAGAGGAAAGTTGAACGATTGGAGGTAGGCCGTTCCAGGCCCTAGCGGCAGCCACATGAAATGCTTAGCCTTTAGCTTAGCTTAGCCTTTCTTACAATAGCTATGGTTAAGAAAAAATGATCAGCCGGCAATGGTCGATATATCCAAAAGGTAGTGAGGCTAGGCTGTTGTAGCTATGGAGAAAATGACTTTAGATTTTAGGAGAACTAATGACCTTGACATTTTCTCAGTTGGAGGATTACCAATATGTTGCAATATAGTGTGAAGACATGCATCAAATCTCAAGATTTTAATCTAAAATCATGTGAATTTTTTGGTCCAATTCAGGGAGCTCACCACGCTCTCTCAAGACCCTAATCGGCGGTGAAAATGTTTGTCTCCCGAAGCCTTGGTGCCCACCTATTCCGAAACCCTGGTTACGCCACTGCGGGCAGTAGCAGAGCAACGGACCAACTAAGAACCAGGAACATCAATTTTTAGATGTAATTTCTGTATGGAAAATTAAAAAATAAGCTCACAAGTAGGCTAAGTTCAATTAGGCCTATAATAAAGTAAATCTATTATGTAAATGCTGTAAACGAGTCTTTGACAAACATTTCAAAGGCAGCATACGTTATGTGAAGGGATTGCATTGGACGAAATGCCAAGCGAGATCTCATTGACATTCAGGCCCGTACGAAGTGGGAGTGCAGGGGTGCAGCTGCACCCCCTGGAAAAATTTAGGGGTGCAGCGCACCTCTGGAAAGAAGATGGGCTGCATCCTGTCTGCACCCCCTTTTTGACGGGTGCAGACAGGGTGCAGCCCTGAAAAAGGTATGCAGAGTTTGCAGACGACCTTTTATTGCTTGCCAAGGTATTTTTAGATATTGTGTCGACGACCTCTTTTTGCTTGTCAATGGTTTTTGAGAGACAACTTTTATCTTGAGAAAATCTGCACCTCCTGCCGAAAATTCGTTCCGACGGGCCTGTTGACATTCCTATATGTATTTCGTGACATTTTGAGGTAATTATTATACATTTATTAGTTCATAGAAGACATTTATTGTTTGTTGAAATATAAGTATAGGCCTGTATAATAGTAAGGAGAGAAACGTTGGTTGTTATTGATTTGTATTTTATAGTCAAATAACCGCACAATTTTAGCACATAATTCTATTGCGTGGTTATATTTGGTGGTTAATAACCCTTGTAGCCTACTAGGCTACTAGGTGAGCAAAATCAAGAACTTGAAATTCCAGTTTTGTAGAGTTTTGAATGCAGAATCAAGCGCTGTACAACGCTGTTTAATGTTCAGAGTTTGGACCGAGATGTGGCCTATACAGGATCGAGTGGTAACCAGCCCGCGAAAGAAGTTGCTATGCCATAGAAATAGCCTAGCGGTGGGAGAGTTGCTAAATAACAATGCTTAGTGCAAATATGCAAAATTCGCATGTGAATAAGTCTGTATCGTAATACACTTAATTAAAACTATGGATATCGAATGTTCTCAGCAGGGGCGAATTCAGTTTGGGTTTATTCGAATTCAGTTTGGAACATATACAAATTGGCGTGGGGATCGTGTCCCACCCCTAGAATAAACCCCCATTATACCTTGACCCGCCTTTTCCGCATAGATCGACGTGTGCTGTCGAGATCATTGAACAGGAAGGAAATACGCCACTCGCTAAGGCCTATTATATATACACACTTATACAGGGTGTAAAAGTAAAAAGTGCCCCCCCTGTTTGACATTTAATATCTCGGCCGCGTGTGTAGTGATTTCATTAAATGTTTTAAGCCATATACATGGGAATGTTTCTGATGTAATCGCCAAATTTCATGCTGATATCTTTAGTATCTGCTGAAATATGGCCCAAAAACTAAAGAGACCCACATTTTGAAATTGACAATGGAATATAACGTCATAGTAGAGTGATAAAAAATTAATTCTTTAATTTATCTGGCCCTGAAAATTAAGGGCCGTTTGAAAGGGGGTTTCAGATGATTTGCTACGGGAGCAGGTGCTCAAAATGCCCCTCTCAGCCTTCACACATGCCGACAAGCGCTTCTTCACTGACAGTATCGATTTCTTGATCTGGTTCTCAGGCAAACTCTTCCAGATATTCTTCAGCACCGTCTTCAACTCCGTGATGTTCTGTGACTTTCACTCAAAAAAATAATCCGTTACCGGTAACGGAATGTGTGAGGAATAATCCGTCTCCTATAGCTGTACAGAATATTCCCCTCACTTTGAGGGAATACAACTTTGAGTGAATGAATTCACTCAAACACAAAGTGAGGGAATTATTCAAATTAAATCCTGTATTCATTGAGGGAATTCATTCACTCGACGATATGTTAGTGAGTGAACGAACCCTCATTCTAAGTTTTAGAGAAAAATTAGGAAAATTCTCTTAGAGGCCAATTCCGAGTGAATGAATTCACCCGTTTTGATTTTGGTTTTTAAACCATGCGTACAGCACTATATAAATTATCCTGGAATAATAATAATAATAATAATAATAATAATAATAAAATAATAATAATAATAATAACGTTGTACAAATTTAAAATAATGCCTCAAAAATACACAAGTACATACAGACAGTAATATTTAGTAAAAATGACTGTTCAGCAAACTTAACATTCAATAATGTAAATCAGTAGCAATCACAAAACATTACGAACTTATCATCCAAATGGATATGCCAATACAGTGGTGTTTATGTGGAATAACGATAAATTCTGCCTACAATTATAATTAAAACTACAGTTCATTGCTAGAATACTCGACTGTCACTGATAAGTCAATATTTGATACAATACAAACTTTAAGCTGTCAGCCTAAAACACTTTCAAATACAATCAAACCCTTACAAAACTACAATACACTGATAAAACGCATTCACGTAGCCAATCACGAGGTGGCGGTATGATATGATTCCGTAAACTTTAGTTTAGGGAATTACTTTCAACTTTTGAGGGATTATTTCAATACGCTTATATATAATTTCTCTCAAGTGTTAGGGAAAATTCCGTAAACTTAGTTTAGGAATTACTTCCTCAACTTTTGAGGGATTATTTCCCTAACGCTTACGGAATTTCTCTCAAAGTTAGGAAAATTTCGTTCTCTTTAGCTTAGGGAATTACTTCCCTCAACTTTTGAGGGATTATTTTTTTGTTGGCTGATACTTTTATATATAACTTTATTCGCAAACGCAGACAACATAAAAAAAGAAAAGACAGAAAAGAAAAAAAAAGAACACAAACACAACTCTTAGCTAACAACTACACAACACATTCCGCTATTATACATTTGCTAAAATACAGATTCTTCTTAGAGAACCGAGATGTAAAAGAGTATTGACGATTCTTTACAGTATCATGTATTAAATGCAATCCAAGCATTTCGAAATTTCAATCATTACTTTGTTATGTACATCGAAGATTTTGCATACAGCCTGCTGTACTAGGTGATCCAAGTTATTTAAAGTGCTCTTGTTCGGACAAGTAGCTTCAGTAGCATATAAGATAATAGGTAAACAAAACGATTTGAGTAAGTCAACACATATCAACTCAGAGGAAGAGGATTTGATCTTGCTGTACAAGTTATTAAAATTTTTATAAAATTTCATTTTGGTCTCTGTAATTGATATCCTGAAATGACGACAGCTCTAACTACGATCCCAAGATATTTCAACTCATCAACATAAGCCAGAACAGATCCATTCAACAATAAATGGGAGCACAGACCATTGCATAACGTCTACCAATTTGGGATGACCTTACATTTTTGACATTAAACTTCAAATCTAGATTAGCAGCTTCAACACTGTAAACATTGCATACCATGAATAGAATGAGAAATAAGCAGTATATCATCAGCATAAAGTAAACAACCCATGAACAAAGTATTGATGTAACAACTATAGCCAGATTTTTTTAAATTGGAAACAAGATCATCCACATATACAGCAAATAATAATGGGGAAAAGGACACCACCTTGTCTTACCCCAGCTAAGACCTTGAAAGAACCTGATATGACATCACCCCATCGAATATTTGCATAACACTTTTCATACCAATCTATTAGAACATCAATGAAGTAACAGGGGTGCCTCTCTGCATTAATTTTCTAAACAAACCAAAGTAACATACTTTATCGAATGCCTTTGAAATATCAAGAGCAGTAATCACGGCTGTGGACTGATTTCTGTTTAAATAATTTAAAACACCTCCAGCGTATATATAGCATCTGAGCAGCCTACTCCTGATTTGAATCCAAATTGCAGGTCCGAGCTATTCAGATGTGATCCAACCATGGACAGAAGGCAATGTTCAAAACCTTAGAGATAACTGGACTTAATGTTATTCCACGGTAATTTTCAAACTAGTTGGATCTGTACCAACCCTTCAATAGAGGAATTATGATTCCTCTACCTTTCTCATTGGGCACATATCCAGTTTGCAGCATCAAATTAAACAGGTTGGTTATGTCGCTATGACCACTGGATGAGCGTACATGATATGCCAACTGTCAAGTTATCATATCCAGAGGCTTTACTGTCTTCAATTTACAAGTGCTGAATCCACTTCTTCTACTGAGATGAGTGGACGATTTGTACTTTTTTGCTTATATACATTGTACTCTTGCTCAAATTTAAATTTTTTCATCTAAATGCTTCTGTATGTTATTTGGGGTACATGCAGATTCAAAAACTTAACAAAGACATTAGCAATTTCACTCTCAGTACTACATCCATCAACACTCTGACTGCCTCTTTTCACTCCCTTGGCCTTGAATTTGCTATTCCATGCTTTCCAAAATTCATGCATGTTCTTTTGCATGAGAGCTTCATTAAGTTCATCACTAAAGAAATTTTTGTTGTCTCTTTCTTTTGTTTAATTGTCTTTGTTTAGCCCCTTGGCTTGCTGCATTTTCTTAAAAATCTCCCCAAACCTTGGTTTGCCAAAGATATTCCACAGCTTGAAAGTTTCAATGGACTTAGATTTCAACTCATCAAGCTGTGCATCCCACCAGAATTTATAAAAATTAACAGGAACCCTGGGGACTATCATGTCTGCAGCCTGTAAGGAATTAACAATGCTATTGTATATATATTCAACCACAGAGTCATTACAGACTCCATATTTGATATAATCTTCTGATAGTTTTCTGATAGGTTCAAAAGATACCCTTGTGTGTTCATAGTAGTATCTAATTTTGATATCTGTCGAGCATGATTCCCCAGACGTGGAAGTCAAGTGGATTGATATCTGGGGAGTTGGGTGGCCAGTCATCTTTCTTGATGAAATCTGGACAATGTTGCTACAGAAAATCCTGGGTCCTGAGAGCAGAGTGGGCAGGTGCTCCGTCTTGCTGGAATATAAAATCTTCTCCAAGCAAATCATGGCAGTCCTGCAGCCAATCATAATGCTGCTGTGTTTAACTGTTGGCCATAAGTAACCCTTGATCTTGTCTGGCGCGATGACAACGACGCTATTTTTAGACTTAAAATCGATACATTTTATTATGACGTTGTCAATTTCAAAATGTGGGTCTCTTTAGTTTTTTGGCCATATTTCAGCAATTACTAAAGATATCAGCATGAAATTTGGCGATTGCATCAGAAACATTCCCATGTATATGGCCTAAAACATTTAATGAAATCACTACTCACGCGACCGAGATATTAAATGTAAAACAGGGGTCCACTTTTTTACTTTTACACCCTGTATATATATTATATATATATATATATATATATATATATATATATATGGATTTTTATTCTTACGGTAATCTCTATGTAATCTCTATGAAGCAACATGCGCCTGTCCTATGCACGGTCGACGTATAACCCAGAAAGACATAGCCTACATATTATACTGAGAACATTCAATTTCCATAGTTTTATCAATATACTTATATATAATTTTATATATATATATTTATATATTATATTATAATATATATATATATATATATATATATATACTGACTCCCAACAACTTGCAAACCACTGTGCTGACCGCTGAATCTGTAAACAAAGACAGCGGGGTTTCGTTCTCTCCTTCCTTAAATCTAGACCCCTCTTGGCAAGCAGATATTTATAGTATATTACGATATAGACTTATTCACAAAATGTGGTCTATGAGCCTTTATGACTTTTCGGCCTTTCGTCATGACGAGAAAGAGGCTGTCCATTAATTACGTCAACAATTTAGGGGGAGGGAGTTTGAAAAAGTCTGACAATTGTTGACAGGGGGAGGAGGGGTCAAGAGAAGTTGACGTCAACAATTTCACTTTTACAAATAATCAAAAATAGGAAATTTCATGGAATACTACTCATTGCAATGGAAAAAAGTATGGCAAAAAGGTCATCACCACCACATTTTGACACTCGATGAGCAAAACAGGGAAAATGGTCATCGCCGCAAAAATAATAACCTTGTTATTGGGATTTGTCATTGATCTTGGGGTGGGGTAAAAAGTTTTTGACGTAATTATAGGGGTAACTGAAAGTTGACAGTTGTTGACAAGGGGAGGGAGTCAAAAATTGCCCAACAATTGTTGACATAATTAATGGACAGCCCCAAAATGGGACCCAATTATTTTTCAGTTGATTTGGGATGTGCACTTGCCCCTTCCCAGCCCCTCCTCTCGTGTCCGCTGCGATGGATCTATACTTAGGTCTAAACTTAAAGCCTTCCTATTCGAAAAGTCATTTCCTCCATCAACCTGACCCGCCTCATCGATACACTGACCTTTGCCCGGCCGACAAACCACCTTGTCTATAGCTATCTCAAGAAAGATTAAGCGCATAAGAAGAATAAGCAGCTACTGCTGTACTACTCCAGGGCGCTGTATAAGTTTACGAGATTTTACTTACTTACTTACTTACTTGTTCCGGTGTAACTCACCTGTCCATTTGGAGGAGCATGAAGCGCATTGTCTTCTGTCTGCTCTCCTCCAGCGCAAGGTCGACGAAGGTCTGACTGGCGTGAACGAGGTCCTCTACGTCGAGTCCCGATCGACGGCAGCAGAATCTCCAGATGGACTTCGGAAAGTAGAAGCCCAGCGCCTGAACCAAGAGGACAATGGGAACCCAGTGGTAGTAGGACATGCGCGCCTTTCTCGTCGCCTCTCCCTCCAATCCTTCCCTGGGAATGTCGCTGTCGTACGGGAGGTAGTACGTGTTTCCCAGCCAGCAGTAGTCGTTCGCGTAGCTCTCCTGACTGTCGCCGAAGTGGGCCGGGAACCAGCACTGGATCGGTTCGCCGACGAACTGCTTCGTCGAAACGACCATGGCGAACAGACAGAAGAGAACGGTCGTGTAGGGATAGCAGAGCCGATCGCTCAGGTCTCCGTCGTGCCGGTCCTTCGACTTCGGTCCGCCGCCCAGGACGCTTCTGATCTGCTCCATGTCGTCGCTTTTCCAACGACGACGACGACGACGACGACAACAACAAGCGCAGGTCGGTCCGTTGAGTCACCGACTTCTAATAGTAGACCTAATGGCAGTTTAAGTGGAAAACTCCAAGCTATCAAGTTTCACTTACGAGTTACTCCAAAAGAAGACGGTCTTCTGTTTGCTTTGTGGTTGGCATTCCATTTGACTAAATATTCCACAGCATAGGCCAACGATATTCCAGCTTCTGTGAAATCAATTCGGGCAAGGAGTGCAGCTTGATAGTTTAAAATCCGTCCAAACGTTCAATAAAGAGATCTGTCTTAAGTGCGGAATTGGGCCTAATTGCTGGGCTGCTCACAAGACACCGAATTCAATTGTTAAACTTTGGATTAGCGTTAGGCAGGTTTTAATTAGATTCATTAAAAAATACTCGTGTTCATTCGTTTCTCTTGACTGCTTATGCGTTTCGTCGAATTAGACCTGTTCTGTCAAATCAGTGACTGTAGTTGACTCATTTTTCGATATAGTCTACGAAAGACTGGTGCTGCTGCCTATTCTGCGAATAGACCCTAGAAGAATAGACCATAGAAATTTCGTGTTTACTTACTTAGAAGCCCTCCTGACGCCTATGCCATAGACTTAGGTCTATTTAATTCTCTAGATCGGAAATCGAGTCGTATGAGCGCCATCTTGAAAAGAGTTGAACACGTGAACAGACGTGTGGCTATTTGAACGACTGTTCTGGTGAGTGATTTGATAGGCGCGTGTGAGTGGCGACGCCTGGGTGTCGCTGTAGTAAATAAGGTGAGTGGGATGGGATGGTGAATTTAGGTCTGGTCTTGTAGTCGAATGACTATAAAGATGAAAGAATGAAGTCTTGGTGAGTGTGTGGGGTGGGTGGGAAGTTATAGGTCACAAATGGAGATGGATGGGTGAAAGCAAGGTACGGTGCAGTTGAGAGTATGGCGGGGTTGGGGGTGGGTGTATCATGGTTTAACATGTTACATATGATGTGATGTGAAATGTCTAATAGTGTATATGTGGATGAGTCTATGCTTGCTGGGCATTCATCATCATCATGTTCTCTGTCCTGTAACAGGTTTCCAAGGCATATAGGTTTACACTCCATGCCAACGTTTTTATCAGCCTCTTCTTTATACAGTAGTTCTCTGTCTAGACCTCCTCTTACCAGTTCCGCCCTGCAGTGTTTATTCTAGCAACCTTGACATGGGGGTCGGGGGGAGTTTGAAATGTTTGGGGAGGGGAGAAGGTTTGTCTCCCTAAAAAGCTTGACAAGCAAAAAAGGTCACCCTCATACTTTTTTCTTCCCGGACGTGGCGCAATAAAAGGTCGTCAACGTTCTTCCTTATGTTCGTACTGTATTCTTCTTTGTCCTTCTCCAATACTCTCTGACAAGCAAACTAAATGTTCATCCTAAATTTTGTTCCCCTCTCCGAAAATAAAAACCCCCCTCTCGTCGCGCTTTTTTTTTTGGGGGGGGGGGATTTCCATCCCCGAATGCAACATATAGAAATTTGGGGAGGGGACTTTTTAAACTTGGGGAAAATCCCCCCTAGGAAGGCCTAGAATAAACACTGCCGCCCTTGTGTTCAAAAATGCTTGTTTTCCCTTCGCCATTTTTCTCTTTATCTCCTCCTGGCATCTGGCATCTTCTGTTATTAGGCTCCCAAGGTAGCAGAATTGTGTCACCTGTTCCAGTTCTGCTCCATCAACCGTTATGTTGACGCTAGGTGGATTTTTGCTCTTCGTTGTTACCATGATTTTTGTTTTTAGAGTGTTTGTTTTCATGCCTTATTCTTTCGATGTTCAATTTAATTTTATTCTATTTAACTTGCTGGGCATTGTGCATTACATGTTCAACATGCAACTGCGTAGGCGGAATTCTATATACGGCCTAAGCATTGTCTGGATTCCTGACTAAAAGGCCTAATCATAGGCTTCAATCGCTTATAGTGAGTTAAACCAAGGTTCCGGCTGTTTCCAAGATGGTGATTTGAATTACTTAAGCATACACGTATGAATATTCGTACTGAACGGTCTCGGGTCTCCTGCCGATCTACTGAATAATACAATTATGATACGGTCAATATACGCCGCAGTGCACTGCGAAGCGACCGTACCTAGGACCCGCTGTGCCTTGCACGACGCCGTCGCTCAGGCGTGTCCTCTGCCGATCAGAGACCACGCTAAGTCACTTCTCAAAGGAGGAAATTCTTAGAGTGCCACTGGTCAACAAAAGCAGCGGCGTATAGTTAGTGCGGCGGCCTCAATGCCAGTGAACCAAGTTTAGAGGTATTCAATCGGTTGGATCGTAGGCCCTATATAGTGCTGTTTCGGAATATGAAAATATCGACACACTGCAGTGCAGCAGTTAGCTGCTTTAAATTTAGGGCTTCGTTCTTCAAGCAAACTTCATTACGGAAGTTGACGATCTTTTCTGTCTGTCGCCAACCGTGAAAACTAAATTTAGACCTAAGGTTTTTTGCCAATTAACTAGATTGCCGGCTGAAAACAAAATATACCAGAGAATCAGTCTTCATTCATTTAAACGTAGGAGCTCTGCTGAGATGGGTCGCTCAAAATGATCCATGTGACCATGGTACCCTTCTGTACCGCGCCCACCAGCAAAATAAAAATTTAGGGGCCCACTTTCCGTATTAACAATATTTCATAATGATTTTGATAATGACTTTTTATTATTTATTCGTTGAAACAACTTTAAGTTTCCTTTCCCGAAATGCAACCATTTGGCATGCAACGTGTCCTGATAAAATGAAAAGGTTATCGCCACTATTACTCATACATCTGATCTAGGCCTACACTCTTCCGTTCTTCCGAAAGTTTCCCGAGAAAAGCTTTAAAAACTTGACGAGCAAAACTGTAACTTTTAGAAGAAAGTGTACCGGGGTCTAAAAATGTAAATTCGCCACTGCCTATTTGGCCCTAGGGGCTACATGGCTCTGCCCACGGGCAAAGACCTAAAAGACGCCCGAGAAAATGACGGATCAACAACGTAAAATCGGACTGTGAAACGCTGAACCTCAGTCTCGCTGAAGTCAGCAGATATACTTACAGCCGCTCGGATTAATGGATATCCTTGTTGAAGTTGTCAAAGTTTGGCTATGCATCGCCAGCACAGTGTTGTTGTTGTTGTTGATGATGATGATGATGATGATGATGATGATGATGATGATGATGATGATGATGATGATGATGTTATGCAAAAATTGTGTTGCAAATATTTATATGTCAAAGAACGTGAGCTTGAAATGTCATGCGCTACATAACGCGCCTGCAGTCCTAAAATTTTGACGGGTCATATGGCCCACTGACCAATACCCATGATTTGACCCACCAAATATTGGTGGTCCATTTGGCCCATGACCCATGGGTCACTATACCATCTCTGGAGCTTTGAGCTTTGAGCACAGCCCACAAGCCACAGCCCATAATATAATATTCTTCAGCATTATATATATATATATATATATATATATATATATATATATATATATATATATTACAGGTAAGTGACGATAGAAGGACGTGGGTTGAATTCGCTGAGCATGTTTATTTTGCAATAATCAGGACGACGACGACCCACGACCGAACGTTTTTCGTGGTCGTTATGGAACATTCGTCGCCTGTCGAGCGGATCAATTGTAGATCCACATAATACTAATACCAAGACTACCAAAGGCGTGATTTAAAACTATGTTGAAGGGAAAGAAGAAAAGCTGGATAGCTTAAAAGAGGATGCATTGCAAATGAACTGTCCAATTGACCAGAGCAGCAAGAGACAGACAGAAGTGGAAGGAACTCGTTCAACCCATCGCCAACCCAATAGGGAAAGACGGAAGGAAAGAAAAAGAAAGGCTGTCTTGAACCTCTCCCCGTCAGCCTACCGCTCCAGCCATCAATTGTAATCTCAAATTCTGACACAGGTCTTACTTAGCCTAAGCACTAGATGAAAAGGTCTGATGGCGTAGTCCTATAGGGTAGCATGGGGTAAGATGCACACTTTATGGAATTTTTTCATATGTCACGCATTAAATGCATCGTATATTATGGCTAATTTGCTAACGACTATATATAACACAGCCGTTCAATATATTAGCAGCTGTGACAAAATAGATAATAGACAACTTGTGAAAATGAGATTTAAAATTTTTCGATGAAGGGGCATCTTACCCTTTGCTTGGAGTATAACGCCCCCGTGGAGGCGTCTTACCTCAATTAGTGTCATAGTAAAACACTTGTGCGTGACCTTTGACAAAATAGGATAACAAATGATCATTAAACTATGTTGGCAACATTTAATAACAGTATAACAGTTTGCTCGTTGCATCAGCAAGGGCTTAGAGCCATTCAGTAAGCGGCTCACTCAGAACCATCATCATTTTCGCAAACGACACAAGTGAAATAATTAGGGGCTGTCCATTAATTACGTCAACAATTTAGGGGGAAAGAGGATTGAAAAAGTTTGACAGTTGTTGACAGGGGGGGGGGGTCAAGAGAAGTTGACGTCAACAATTTCACTTTTTACAAATAATCAGAAAATAGGAAATTTCGTGGAATACTACTTATCTCTTTGGCGGCTATGTTGTTTTCACAGAATTTACCCCTCAACAGTTTCCAGAAATATTTTAAATCAAATATCACAGCAATATTGACAATGTATATCGATATGAGATAGGCCTCATCATTATCTCACTTTTATATTTTTATAAATAGGTTCCTATTTTTCATGCAGCGCAATACAATTGATAAATAGGGTTGTCAGATGTCTCGGTTTTAACCGGACTGTCCGGTATTTTGCCCCTTTTGTCCATTGAAAAAATGAGGCAATACCGAACATGCATGTGCGGTTTTATTTTGCAAGCTACCAAACATAGCAAGTCACAATGCAACATTTTGGCTATAATTCCCCTATAAATAATATCATATGTTTGGGAAACCCCAAATTATAAATGTGTATTATTTATTAAGCAGTCTAAAGCAGGGTTTTCAAACATGTTGGCACCGCGGCCCTCTTCAGCGGTTTTGTAACGAGCCGTGACCCTAATCATAGCTTGTAATATCAAGATATGCATAGGCCATCTGGCGAACGTTAGTGTAGAAGAGTCCGGAGTTTTGAATAAATGTCAAAATGCTCTGATTCAATTCGAATGGAAATATGGCAAATACATTCGACAAAATTATTCACATTTTTACCAAATAAGACAAAGAGAAAGAAATAGCTATTAAAATATCTTGAAAATTAGCGTTTTTAATATTTTGCCAGGAACATACCTTTCTTACGCCTCTTAAAAATCATATGAGTAGCGCAAAGTCGCTTAAACTGCGCAGGCTTGCTTTTCGGCGTCCTATCTCCGAGATTCCCTATTGCTAGTGGAGTTTCAGAGCAAAATGGTCGGAATACGCGTTCCTTGCGTTATTGCGAAATAAGATAATTTTATAAAGTACTATAGGGCTTCTCAGCTTTCAAAGTATTGACTGGATCTAGATCAGAGACATCAAGTCTGCACTCACATTTAATTTGATTTTAACTTTATGTAATCTACAAATTTTATTTGCCGTATTTGCGAGATTTTAAACATTAGTCGTGAATTTTAAAGTCATAGAAAATCTGGATTGAAACGTTATTATTGATGAATTTTTCAACCCCGTCAAAAAGCGTGAAAGTTGACGGAATGTTTCGAATTTTTGTGAGACAGAATTTCATGAATTTATCAGACATGTTCCAACTCGCTCGGTGGCTGAGTTAGATAACCCTAGAAACCCGTAAAACCGGTATTGTAAGTTGCAGTGTACACTTTCAAGGGTCTGTATTGGCTCAAATGCTATTGGTAGGGATGTGAGTTAGGAAATTTCCGAAAATTTCCTCTGGAAATTTCCGGAAATTTCCGAGGTACTTTTCCGGAAAGGAAAAGTTGATTATTATTGTTATTTATTATAATTATTATTACTGTTTATTATTAGTATTTATTACTACTGATTACTATTACTGATATCTATTATTATTTCTTATAATTATTACTATTTATAACTATTCATTTGTTGGGCATTTGTTAACAAGTTAACAACTGTCTAGTGGTAGCGCTATATAATGTATGAGTCGGAAGTCGCAGAGAACCAGTTACCAGAGTACGCGACGCCGTTTTGCTGTCTAGCGATTTGTTAAAACTATAATAAATCTCTATGTTAGGTTAAAAATTAACGAATTGTCACAAAACAAAACTAAACACTTGTTTATTTTACGGTTTGTACCCATAGTCTCGCACTCTCGCCAGCACTCGATGAGACACAATCGTGAATATTCATAACGTGAAGCTGGTTCTCTGAGCAGCAAGTAGAATACTTAAATTGGCGAGATCTCGTTAAAATATCTGAGAACCCGTTTTCGACCAATTTCTCCCTCTGTGTGCCAAAAAATATAATAAAACTTCGTTTTCTTAGCTGTGGGACCTGCGGTAATTAATTTTGTCAACTGCTGTCTGTTTTACTGTTTACCTCTAAAAAAGAGAAGTTTTGAAGGTTTTAGAACTTTTTCGGAAATTTCCGGAATATTTCCGGCCATTCTACTTTTCCGGAAAAGTTACATCCCTAGCTATTGGCTACATGGAAGAGAATCAGTGAGATGCAATTTTCAAGTATGTTTTATATTAATTTAAAAACAAAATATTAATAAAAGCCCCCCCCCCCCCCGAGTCTATTAAATAAATACAAAGTCACGCAACAGTTTCTTTTATTTCTTTGTTCTAAACAGTACAGTTTACATAGTCTATATTTTAAGAGACAGTAGGACTAAGTTACAAGGGCCAGGACAAGGAACCGATCTGCAAGGACGAGGATAAGGACCGAGCCCCCAAGGACAAGGACTGACTCCCCAAGGACGAGGACTGCAAATTGGTCCTTAAGGAGTCCTTAAGGACAAGGACCAGGACAAGGATTAACATCACTGCCAAAAACTCACAGGAAAAATTATTCAATAGCTGCAGTACTCAAGGGGCAAATAAGGAGCTGATGATGGCCTTTACTTTTTTAATTATTAATAATTAAATTAGTAATTTATTAATAATTTTAAAGAATCTTGCTGCTTTAAACACCTCAATTCTTAGCTTTCAAGCTATCTCAGTTGAAATTCATTAATGTTTAAAAATCCACAACACTTTGAAAAGTTTTTTATTAACATTCAATCCTATAACCGAGAATCCATCTGCATATATTAACATCTAAGCATTACCAACTGCATAAAAAGGTATAAAAATTTTTTGGATGCAAATGCACGCGCATCAGAAACACCGAAATACTTTACTCTTGCGAATAATTGTAACAAAAACCTACAACAGACGTATAATTATGTTTGTACACTCATGCATTTACATTCTTAGGCTAAGATTGTATACATAAAAATTACCTTAAAATTGTTTGTCAATTCAAGAGAAAATTATGACTGAGAGAAAGCACAACTAATATTAGATGCAATAAAAACCAGTAACAGAAGTAGCAATATTATTACCTCACTACCAAACAAAATAGTAAACTAGTTTAGCCACCAAGAGTAGGAGGTAGCATCGTAAAAGTTTGTAATAATTCGAAGCTTTAATTAAGCAATGTAGTGTTCCTGGGAAATTATACAAAAAAACATCGATTTCCAAAATGAACTTCTATTAACAAAGGATATTTGCCACCAATTGTATCCTATATTGAAATTCTGAATTGCAAGGCTACATCAGGACTTCAAGAACTTATGTAACAAAACAAATTTTAAAATACCAGTAAATGCCAATGCACAAGCAAAATAAATTCTAAATATTTATTTCATTTACAGAGTGATGCCAAGATACACACAGATAATGCAATCCAAAGAAAAGAACGAAGATGTAAGAGTGACAAAGGTTTAGATACAGAAAATAAAGATACAGACATCAACTTACAGTTTATTGCAGCAAAGTAAACAGCAGTTCTGTAATCTTCTCAGTGGAAATAATGTATAAATGCATCTACGTTATCTGCAGACTGCAGCAGTAAATATTCAAATTTAATTATAATCATATACATTCACCAATAATGACAAACTGAAGACACATTATTAACAATCTACCAACTGTCTAAAATACAGTTTCATAACAATCCCAAAGGCCAATCCCAAGATATAACCTTTGCTTTAACAACATCAATTTACAAATAAGGTTCTTGTACAGGACCATAACAATAAAAACAGGAGAGCAAAATATTATCAGCATACTGCCATACACATGTATTAATAGCAAAAATATTAAACCATTAGTATTTTAATTATTTCTTTTAATATTATTGTTTTATTACTTTTAATAATAATATTAATAGTTTATTATTATAGTATTCTCTTAATAATAATATTTTTATCACATCATCATCATTGGGAAGATATGTATAAAGTTAACAGAACTGTAAGGTATTTGGTACAGATAGCACACTATGTTTTAAGTGGTACACAAACTAACAAAGAAAAGAAAATGAAATCTATCTTTAAACTAGAAGATACCGGTAATATGTATTATATATAATGTTCCTGGTGTCATAAAAATTGTGACCATAAGAATAAATAAAATAATAGGAAAATCAGTAGAATTAAAAAGATAATAACTAAAAAAGAAGCTCAAGCATATTGAAAAATACTTTGATAAGAAAACCAGCATTTCAACAACCACAAGTAAAAGGTATGCTAATGCCTGATGCAAACATTCCTGCATTCTATTCATCAAGTTAATGACATCCTGGATTACTAAAGAGACAAAAACTGCATTTACTGACACCTAGTGTCTAGCCTCATTTCAATTTTCTTCCCGAGAGCAAATGAAAATCAACAAATAAGGAAATTAATTAATGAAGGTAACAATACAATAGTTTAGTAACAATCATGCAATAAATCTTAGAATAAAATATGCTCTCATAGACACTTTCGTAACAAAGCATCTGCATATGAAACAATAGACAAGTAAAGAATTTCTATTGACAAATGTAACAATTCTTATATGATATCTGTATTCGGAAGTCATATGTGTAGACACCAAAAGAGAAAATGATAGATAAGTTTCTATATTACAATTTATTTAACTATAAGCCAAAGTATGAAAACAAAAGCAAAGACTCTGTCTAAAGCACTCACCAACTGATTAAATCAATCCACACACATTAAATAGGAAGAAATATCAAAAGACCATTGAACAACTGTTCTTGAATACAGAACTGCGGTACAACAAAGTTCTAAAATGCTTAAAACTACAGTACCCGGTATTAAAACAGGCAATTCACACCAAGAACTATAACACACTGGAGTTAATCATTATTGCATGAATTTAGGCAAGACGAACTGTATTAAATTTACTGAGAAAAGGAAGAAAACCAAGTACAGTAATAGAAAGATTATGACAAAAACCATATTTGTTTTGAGATATGCTGCCTAAGATAATACAAGAATTAAAAAGAAATATCAACAACAGACAGATAAAATAGATAACAGAATGAATCAGAAGATGGAGAGAGCAAAGAATAAAGAATAAAGGAATACTATCAACACCAGATGAAATAAAATGAGAGATGCAAAGACAAAGCAGAAATAGAGCAATCTGTTTGTCCATCACAGATTCATGAACAAGAATGAAAAAGAAATGAAACAAGAAGTAAACTGAGCAATCACACATCAACACAAAGAAGCATGGGGAAAAATTAACTGCAAGACGATGTTTTTGGTGTCTCATCCAGATATATTTTCAGTGCTCGCTCCTTCTTCCACGAGGACGTGATTGGGGATGATGACGGAAGAGTCCTGAAGAAGCAAGATTAACTCATAGAGCAAAAGAAAATATCTCTTCCAAATTCTGTAACATTAGATGTGCACTAATGACAAAGGAGCATGCATTTGTTAAAAATCAGACATTTTAATATCATGTATCAAAACCAGGAAATAACTCTGAAATTTCCTGTCAATGTAAATCTATCTCTGTAAAAACAAAAGGGTGTGCAAACAATGGAAAGAATCTGCATTATTCTGTCATTTGGTAATCTTATAATAGCAATAAAAGACAAAATTCACTGTTTTATTTAGTTAAAATAGGCATTCAACCATTCAATTTTCAAATCATTTGGCCAGTGATGACTGCTTAACAACATATTAAATGTCAAACTCCAATAACACAGTAAAAAACAGATGATGGCTTCTGAAAATACTGCAAACCTTGCATTTTCTTTCTGCTGAAGTTCCCTTTTTTCATCGTTTGTCAGCACTTTCACAGTTTCCGCTTTGTCTCTAAATCAGAATAGAGTATAGCTATAAAGCATGCAGCTTTACATTCTAGTTTAGCAGACAGCATTCTGGTTCCAGCTGTCATGAAATGACAAAGTTCATATCAACTAACAAAAGATTAAAGCTCCATCACTATTGGAGACATGAGATATAAACCTACTTTTGCAATAAATGTTCTAAAATGTAACCAATAGTGAAAATAAATATAGGCAATTGTTGCAAAATCAAACTAACACTGAATACATAAATTTATATCATGAAAATATAAACAACTCGAGTCAAAACTGCAGGATTATGGATTATGTGGCCAAGAAAAATCCAAGAATTATGAATCATTGACATATACAGTATTACATATAATTCCTTAAAACCCTACATACTGTACACACACTATATAAAATTAATATAATTTAAAATGATGGAATAAATACACACACACACACACTCACACACACATATGTAATTAAAGTGCTCAAAGCTTGCCAGCTTTGTTGTTTTTATAAGTTTAAAAAAATTATGAAAATATTGTAGGGCGATGAGAAGAGTAAGTAATTTGCCACATGCACTGCATCATAATTTATTGAATGCTTAATTAAATCTACTTACCTGTAGAAAAACACAGCTCCATCTGCATAGATGGAAAGACTTTTGAGAACGGGCGGTCCGTTATCACGAGGGACCCAAGACAGCCCAGTGTGAATCTCAAAGAGAGAAACATCGTACGGGAAAACAACTCCGGTGATCTACAAAATGCAGTCAATTCAAAATCAACCAACGAAACAAATGCACAGATTTCAGACAGACATCACAATAAACAACTCAATCTTTTGAATTATTTAATGACGATTCACTTGTACTGTAATAAAGCAATAAAGCTTTTATATATTCTTTAATTTTATTGTTAATTTTCAATTATACAAGCAATAACTCAAACATTCTACACACCTTGCAGATCTGTACATTTTCTTCTGGGATTCCACTAAGTGCAGAGATCTGAAAGATTGAAACCAAGAAAGTGAACAACAGTAAGTGAACTGGGACCTCAAACACAGCTCAAGGACCCTGCCAGTCCTAAGGAAGTAAAAAATGTCATTCTCTTAAGACTAAGCATTAATCCCAGGAATATATAAATTCAGCAGTAGGACCTATCAGCAATTTCAAAAACTGTTACAAATAATAATAATAATAAATTCTGTATTTTAATATGAACTGTTTCAGATAGAAATGGATCACAGTTCTTTAAGATTTATTTGGAAGGAAGGGTAAACCTAATGAGTTATTTATTTTGTCTAAATTCAATTCTGACAATGATAACAACCAAAAATAAAATTTCAAATGAATTGTTTCCTGATAAATCACCAAATTTGTCAAATCTGAATAATTCAATTGGTTCAGTTCACGACTGAACCAATTGAACCAACACTGCTGGAGTTCTGAACGTAACTCAAACCCAATCTCTCTTCTCAGCTTTAATACCTAACGAGGAAGATTTTTGTCTACTTAGCAGTTCTCATGAAGAAAACAGCACTATTTACCACTATTTACATAACATTAAAATACAATGAAAATACGAGAGTAATAATGATGGATGATGACAACAACAACAACGACAATGCCAAATACAAGGCAAACATGAAGAAGACTCTATAAGCACATTATAAAATAATTTTGGGCTTTAAAATACATGTCCCGTGTAAATTGTCTGGTGGAAGGGCATATTCATGTCACAAATGAAGCTGACATCCTAAATGAACTAGTCATTCAAAAACATATTTTATATATCACATAAACTACACAAAGAAGCATAGGTACTCGTGTTTATAAAACTATCTCAGTAACCAGATACAAAAAGTTCAATTTCACACAGGCAGCGAATATATAGCCTACTGTACTGATATAATGTGTGCCATGGCAAGAAAGAAACCACATTTATATCAATTAAATTTGTATGCATTACAAGTATTGCTATTTAAATATCCAGCACAACATGACAAATAAACACGGAATAATATACAAAACCATCATTCAGCATCATTTGCAGTTGTCATCAGAGAGAATCTAGAACAGCGGTTCTCAACCTTTATAGTGCCGCGACACTTTTAATTCAATTCCCATGATGTGGCGACCCCCAACCAGGCCCGCCGAGAGAAATTCGGGCCCCTGCAGAATACAATTTCTTGACGACCTTTTTTTTCTTTTTTTGCTTGTCAGCCTTTTTTACATCTTAAAATTAGCTGATGACCTTTTTTTGCTCGTCAGCCTTTTTCCATGTTAAAATGAGTAAATTTTGCGCAATACCAATAAAAGAGACGACCCTATATTTCTGAAGGTCTCCAACCCCTGGCAATCGTCATTCGACCCCTCGTGGGGTCGCGACCCACAGGTTGAGAACCGCTGATCTAGAAGTTCCCAAAATAGCTGAAAACTTAAAACTGACCTTTTTAATTAGATCAAAGGATGAATCTTCATCAATTATCAACTCAGCAATGCTCCCAAGTTCATATTTTGAAGGCAACCATTGCCGTACGTAGATAGATAACTGGTCGTCAGAATTAACACGCAATTGGTCAGGTGCTAAAAGACAAAACAATCTTAGACTGCTGCATAAAACTCAGTTACTAAAACAAACATGTACGCACCAGTAACAGAGAAACAAAAATGTACTGCTAATTCTTCCATTCAAGATCTAACAGAAATTGTCTTATAAAAGCAATTGAGCCCTGTTCATAACTTAGTTCAAACTTCCTAAAAACCAAAAACAATAAACATGTACACAATATACAGTATAATCTCATAATAATAGAGTTTAAAATATGTGATGCAGTCAGTATGATATATTTAAAATCAAGCCCAGAGTTTGATCAGAGTCAGACAGGTTGATGATTGCATTACAAGTGAAATTCTGTTATAACCAAGGTTTATAACGCAGTATTTTGCTGATGAGCAAACAGACCGTCCAAAATTTCCAACAGAAGATCCATGTTTGGCATAAGGCAGATGTCTTGACCATCAAAGGCCTGAGTATCAACATATATGTTGCCCGGATTTTTCCAGCACTTTCGCCGCAATCGGCATCTAAAAGCAGAAATGATATGAAAATGATATTACAGTAGAACCTCGTTATATCGAAGTTCAAGGGACCGTGATAAATAATTCGATATAACCGAGGTTCGATATATCCAATTCCTGTATCATTAACACTGTTTTGGCGAGACCGATGTTCAAACTTCAATATAAACGTGATTTCGATATAAGCGAGTTTGATATAACGAGGTTCTACTGTACATTAAACACCTTTTATTCGTGTTTATATTGATAAAGGTAAAGGTTCCCATATTCAATTTTGAGTGTTGGTGTTGGTTTCTGCTTTCTTAGGCAAGTAGAACACAGGTGGCTTACACCATTAATCCAGAGTAATTTGTCAGTTGTATTTCTAGACCCACGTTTTACCTTTGCAGCTTAACACAGCTCCTCATTTACCACTACACTCTAGCAAATGAAGGCTGAGCCAATCGTAGGGTTTCTGCTGGAGTCAATCCCATTCTGTCAGTGTTTTGCTCTACGAAATTACCAATCTACCATCTTCCTGCCCCACATATTACACTTTCGACGTTATCCGTCTTGGAATAGAGCATTGCTATCAGCAAGCAGCTATATGTGGCAGTTCAACAGTTCTAAATCTAGTGTCAGAATGCTGCAGTTAAATGACAATTCCTTGTATATTATGTAGGATTATGTGGCCAAGAAAAATATATATTACATTATACAAAGTACAGTATCCACGCCCTTATTCATGTTAATCTACACTGTTTCACATGATTTATTAATTAATGGATATGAGATGCCAAAGAGTTATTAGACTAATAAATGTTAAAGTTTTCAGAATAACAGGATTAAAAGAGAAGAATCAAATTGGAAATGCCAAAGTCAAGTAAACATTAAATCGAACCTTTCAACCGGTGGCAGGACGTCCATCACCTGCTTAGACTTCAGCTCCCGAAGTAAAGACATCTTTGCCTGCAGGATGGTCATTCCCTTTGATATTACCACTTCTGCCAAGAATTTCATTGGCTGGTCAAAATCAAAGAAGCACAAGAGTTTAAACAATAAAATCAAAAGCAAAAATTTAATTCATGGTCATGATAAAGAACTTTTAAAATACTACGGTACTTAACCCCTTTACTGTTTACCCCGAGAGGGACTCGGGCAGTATTTTGCAAGCCTACAGCTAACCGTTGCACACGAGCCTGGCTCATTATATACATATATGGGCTCAGTATCCATTTATTTGCCAAATGGCACTTATCTATTAGAATATTTATGCCACTAGCTCTAGAAACTTGATATTTTCTGATACGACCCTTGGACTTTGCCTGTAATGGCGGTGCCTTAGCGACCAGAGATTCATTGCCATGCAGCAAAGTTCCTCAAGAAAATGGGGACAAGTTGCAGGAAATCAAAATCGAAAGCAAATCTAAATAGAATAAAAGCAATGTTGAGGTTTCTGGTTGTAGTTGAATAGAATTTTACGGTGTTGAACTGGAGTTACCTTGGCTCCAGTAGCAGCCTTTCGCGTAGTGTTTGTAAGACTTTATTCTTTTGATCTCCAAGTAGAAATCCAATGATTGAGGATGTAAAGTGATACAGGGATGCTATGTCTGACCTTTATATAAATTTGTTAAAGTTTTCTTAGCTTCTATGCTCCAAAGTCGGAAGTGTTGAAAATATTTTAAAGTAATGTATTGCCGTACTAAAATAAATGGCCGCCATGGTAACGGATTTAACAATTTTTAATGAACGGTGAAGGGGTTAACAAGCTAGCAAAAATGAATTACTAGACATATTACCTATGAGAATGCTCTAGCATACTGAAGATATAAATTGTGCTCTCCTGCAGCTCATCCGTCTGGTCTTCCCCACCCAACCCAAATTTTCATTTGTTCCGATTACATCAGCACAAAACACCGCTCAAAAGCTGTGTCACTTGAATCGTACTTAAAACGGACAAGCAGTAAAGAGTCACTCTTACCTCAGGGTCGTTGATAAGCAACTGATGAATTTTCACCCGCTGTTCACCTTTCTGCAGAGGTCGACCTAATTTCACCTTAAACTACAAGAACAGAATTTACATCAAACATAAAATTAAATTTCAATAAGTGTTCTGAATTTATTCCAAGAGTTACGAGTATCTGCATAATGCTAAAACCACGAGATTTTGTGTTTGATTTTACCAAATGCAGCAAAAATAGCACATCAAGATGTGTTCCATTGTGGCCATTTTAATTTTAACTGCATACCAAAAGTATTCAACATCTTTCATAACGAAAGCTGTTGGACTAGAAAGTTTCCTTCAAAAAGCACCGTAATTAATAAGCAAATATATTCATGATAATCCAATCAGTGATTCTATGTTTGGCGCCTATCTACGGCAGCCTGCACATGTTGTGTGTGCCTGGTTTCGCCGCTGTTTCTCGGCATTTGCTGACGCTCTGTCCGTGAATTTTGTGCCGGACACGAGGACTGCTTCTCGTTCGTCGGTTTGCCGAGGAGTTTTAGCCGACCTCTTCTGTTTCACGTCGTTCTGGATGTATCCAGTCGCTCTCTCCGCTGGCTGGACGCCGCCATGTTGGCTATTGTTGTAGTGCTAGGCGGCTGTGATCGACTGCATTCTGGACGTCACTGGAGTCTCCATCTACGTGAGGACTGTGTTCCGCTCTTTGGTTTCCGACGTCTCGTGCCGTCCTCTACCTTCCACGTCGGTCTGGAAGTTCAAGTCGGTCGCTCTCCGTCGAGTGTGCGCCAATTTCAGTCATTATTAATTTAGTGGCTGCCGCATGAAAATTCAGCGGATTTGCAGTTGACTGTCGCTCTGGACGTCGTCGGATTTTCCATCTTCGCCGGATTTGCCGATTTCAATGACGGAACTATCTTCTTGCGGAAGACCACTTCTTTAGGAACTCACCGGTGGTTACATCTGCATGGATTACTCCTACTACCAATTCGCGGACTCTTACATCATCTTCCGTTCCTCGTTGGCATGTCAATGGGGCTACAGTTTATTTGAAGGACCGCTTCTAAAGAACTCTGCACCGGACTTCTTCACGGCAGCAAAGTTCTTTCCATCATCACAGTGGATTTTAACATCGCCACCTTCTGACCTTCATTGACATGTCAGCGTTGTCAAAGCGCTTTTGATTTTGGATTTTAAACCATGCGTACAGCGCTATATAAATTGTCTTGGAATAATAATAATCAGTACATGAAGAGAGAATACAAGGAGAATGGTCAGAAAAATCTGGTGGGTTAATGAATTTCTTGATTTAAAAATAAAACATCCCATGGTCATCCGAAGCTAAGAAATTTTGTTCTGGACTAAAAGAGATCATGGTTAGCTGGTTAGTCTATGGTTATTATACAGAGAGCGGCCTATTTCACTGACAATGTTCTAATTCAGTAAAAATGGCACAACGGTAGCAAAGTTGGAAAGTTTTTCGGGTGATGCAAAGATAATACAGAAAGTTCAGTTTAAAGTAATTTTAAAAAATTAGATTTGAATAAATGTCAACAATATTAAACTAAAGTTACTTCTAGGGACTTGAAAAATCACAATGATTCCAGTTCATAAAAATGTGTATGAACTGGAATTAAATTTAATTTTGTTAGAAAGACATTTACATACAAATATCAGATGTCAATACTACAAGTGATATCAAGTAGGACAAAAATAGCAAAAGATGAGAAAGAAGCAAGGTACAATAAATAAAAGGACAGGTGCTGACATTTCTATTCGAATGAGCACAATTACACCTTGTAAAGAAAATATTTTATTAAGTTACATACAACTGCTTTGTCATTTAAAATCGAAATCATTTATGTCGTCTGTACACAGCAGTGCAACCTACTTGGCAGTCGTCGTCGTACATGCTCAAGGACTCGTTCAGTCGTTTCATTTCAATCTCTTCTCCGCTGCCAGTTAAACGAAACACCTGACAATTAGAACATAACCAGAATCACTCTCAACACAATTGCTATTAATAAATTAAGTCAGCACTGTATCTTATAATAATTAACATGTTTGATTAGCAATCAGTTAGTTTATTCAGATCATGCCTTGCAACACAGTCTCATGAAATTAATAACAAAACTGAAAAACTGCAAACTATTGATATTCTCTCATGAGATCTTGCAGACTATTTACTTGGATGGGCGACCATCCTGGGATCTAGTCGCAGTGCCGGTGGCAAACCAAGACGCTCATCACTTAGGGGTCAATGAATTGGTAGCAGCATTAAACTGCGAAGGTAAAACGTGGGTCTAGAGAAAGCAATGGCAAACTACTCTAGATTAATGGTGTAAGCCACCTGTGCCGCTGCTTGCCTAGTACACGAAGACCAGCACCAAACCCTATGCTCGCTCGAGGACGGGACCACATTTACCTTTACTTAATGAGATCTTGCGGAGTATTTATTTTTGAAAAACGTTCCACTAATTCACACAATTCCAGCAATGAAGTCTTTATTTTCTCTATGCAAGCTAATGAGGGCTTTGTGCTAGTAAAAAAGTAAAGTTTCATCCTTTAGGCTTAATGCCCATAGGTTCCGGTGCTGATCCCCGATTTTGTGGCCATCAGCCCATGGCTAAGCCATTCATCAGCGGATGGTGGCCAGCCTCTTCCCCCCCCCCAAATCTATGGTTACTTTCGCAATGTTGCCATTGCTACTAAGTTTTTGATGTTACAACCGCCCTCTAGCGAGTAAGACTGAGTCGATCTTAGGGGCTCCTATGGGCTTGAACCCATTCCGTTGGTGTGCCTGGCCAGCGTTTAACCACTTCTGCCATCTTCCCATCTTTATGCTAGTACTAAAATCAAACTCTGTTCAGGCCAACACAATCTCACCACATTCATTGGCAGAATAGCGTAACTAAAACCTCAGCTAAACATCAAAATGAAATAAATTAAACCTCAAAATTGTTTGCCGTCGTGCCAACGTAGGACTGCAGACAAGATTTTAAAGATTCAAGAGTGATTCGTTTATCAAGCGTCACAGACAAACCTGAAAAAGGTTTGACAATTTCAGGTATGCTTTCATTGCTACTGTATTCTTATGCCTACTTAATATCAAAAACGTCAAAATGTCAAAAAACATTCAAATATAACTCAAATCGTCGTCAACATGTTCCGACTTCAACTCGAAGGTTGGCAGCCACGATCTTTCTCCATCTGAAGTCAACTAAAATATAACTCTGACATGCTAAGATCCCGCAAGACTTCCAAGAATTCTATCAATTCTTGCAAAGACATTCCCAAATTTAATTTGCTTTAAAATCAGAAATTATCATGATGTTAACAGCAAAGAGAAAACGACTAATTCCAAATGCTTGTGATTGTCATCATCTACATAAAGACACCAGAAGATTCACAAAATTAGAAATAAATTATATTCAGAGAGAGAGAGACAGGAATCAGATGCTGAACAACAGTATCCATCATGGTGAGACTCTGAACCAGGATGAGACTCTGTGAACCACATTGACAAAGTCTTTGTGTGTCAATGGTTTAATTCTATAATCTATATTTTATTCTCGTCATTTTGAGGTCATCTGAATCTCTGACTCACTTCTTGATGGACATGCATCCATAATTTCAACTACTTATTATAACACTGCACATTGCGCACAACTGCTCACAGATCGTGGACTGAACACTTTTGGTTGCCTTGCGGGCAAATAAACTTTCGTATGATTATATACATTAGCTCCATGCTACAATTAATGATTGTTCAAAAAAGGAATCCACTCCAATTTTCACAGTTCTCTAAAAAGTCAGATGTTAACATGTTCGGAATTTCATAATTTCGTACTGAAAGACAATATCCATATATAAAAATAAAATCCTGTTTGCAACCAATTTTTGCCTGATGTTTCCTCACCGTTTATCAATAAGCTGAAGAGAAAGCCCATTGTGTTGTGTTCTGACACCATAATATCAGAGTCAAGAGAACACATGACCTCACCAGTTGAAGGCCCTGCCCCTGGTAATGCCAACCATTCTTTTCACACTTCACAATGCAAACTGTCCCTTTGAATGCAACATTAAACAGATCTCCCATTATGGAAAGCTGTTATACATGCAACTAATTGCACGTACAACAGCTTTGGCTCGAGTTGGAACGAGCATGTGACACCGTTTCTACGTGATAATCTTCACTGGCTCAGGATTCCGGAGCGCATAGCCTTCAAGCGTTGTTGGCTAACATTTCGGGCGCTGTATGACCCCTTTGCACCAGCTACTTATCGGGCCTGGTCATCAAGTCTACGGCGGTCGACTGGCGATCGCGGCTTCGCTCAAGCAACTGTCGTCAATTGGTGGTTCCTCCTCCGTCCAAGATGGCCGTCTTCGGTGACAGATCCTTCCGGAGGGGCAATCCGAGTCTGTGGAACTCTTTGCCGAAGAACGTGACAATTGTGACCTCCCCTGATCTGTTTATCAAGTGCCTTAAGACGCATATGTTTAATATCTCTTATAGTGTTCATTGTTAAGCGCTTTTGACTTTAGTCTTCACTATGCTTACTGCGCTCTATAAATTGTCTTAATAATAATAATAATAATAATAATAATAATAATAATAATACCGTAATAATTGATGATGCCTCATTAAAATTCAGATGGCATTTTCTCAATTGTGATAAAATGACTGAAAAAGACTTACTGCGCTGCTTCGTTTCCGCATCAACTTGTAACATAGCTCTGAAGTAATTCTTGTAAACAGTCTCTTTGGAATTGGCACTGTTTACCCAATCTCCTCTTTCCATATCCCAACTGTTAACCCCATTCTGAGAGTCAAAACCTTCATCTGAGCCCTGTTCAGACGGCACACTGCAACTGTTGCTAGCCTTAGCATCAACGTAACACAGGTCCTGTGACGCTGCTGCATTTGTTGCGAGAAGACCGGAGGAATTGCACGAGAAGTCGGTTTTTGACGAGTCAACATCGGTGGCTCGCTGATCAGCATTAGAATTGCAGCTCGCAATCTCATTAACGCGGCTATCGGAGGAGTGCAAAGGCGTTGCTTCATCTTTCGAATTTTCTCTAAGATCATCCAAATTCTGAGAATGAGATACAGTATTCTGAAACGCTCCATCAGAAGAAGAAGAAGCAGTGAAAAAACTCGTATCAGGCATATCCTGAGAGTTCACTGATGGACAATCTGCGTCTGTTTAAAAGCAAAATAGCAGTTAATGACATCCTAAATTTCTAATAGTTGTTTATAACTATGTGTTATAGCAGATTAGCATGAATTCAATTAACCTCTCAATTCCTTATCACTTATTCCAATAACTTATTGTGCACCAATAATGACAGGCAGAAAGAATATTTGAAACAAAGCTCGGGGAAAATGGCAGACACACAAGGCTGATATTTATTAGACAAAGGTTCTGTTTGTTTTCTTAGAGCAATTTGCATCTATAAAATAACATGAAAGCATTTCAAAAGTGATTAACCCGATTAAGGGTTGCCCTGAGTCAACTCATCCATTTTACATTATGTTACAAATAAATGGCCATTAAAGGGTTAATAATAATAATTAAAAGAGGATGTCACTTTTTGTCAAATTTTATGAATAGCCATGCAAAAGATATCATAAGAAAGAAGAAAATGTCTGGATGCAAGAGTGCAATATCCATTACCAAAACTTAAATTCACCATGCCCTCTGTATTCTACACATGCAGACCTTAACAGTAACACAATTTAAGTTACCACAATTAAGCCGTTAATAAGAAGACAATGCTGCAACAAAATCTTAAACTATACAAAAACAAATCTCAACAATACATCAACTGACTGCTTGAATTGTGACCAATGAAAGAAAATAAAACTAATTCAGAAAATGAAATCCTTCTTAAAATATAAAATATAATTGCAGCAAATGTATTCAATTCTTTGAATTTTCACTCAACTACAAATGGCTTATAAGCTTTTGTTATGCTACAGCAGAATTAGTTTTACATTAGCAACACAGTTACAGATCAAATGCATATATATATATATAATATATATATATATATATACAATATATATATATATATATACATATACATAAGCACATAAACTACCATAGAAACAAATTAATGAAGGTAAAGAAGAGTGTAGCCATGACAAATTATACTGCAATGCAAATTGTTAGAAAGAGAGCTGAACAGATCAACTATCAAAGAAATATTACCATTTGAACCAAGCGGCAATTGGACGTGAATTCGAATTGTATTTTCGTAGTGATCTATAACTTCAAATAACCTCAAGAATCGAAATTCCACATCAGACTCAACGCCAGATGCTTCAACAAACATCTGCCATAACCAGTAGCAAAACAAACAACACTCTTCAGTAATCTACTGCCCGGGTCTAATGCTTATATATTTACAAGGTCCTGATAAAACTTTTTATAACAAACATGTCATCTACAAGCACTTCAGTTAACTCATCATGGAACAGCAACAGTCATTTTTTGGCCTTCGTGTTATGAATATAAAATAGAAATGAGAGAAAACGTGATCAAAATTCTTCTAAGTAACTGTCACAAAACATCATTATATTCTTTTTTACATGAAATAAAAACTTTTGCTAAAGAGGAACACCCTTTATGCCAGAGTGAATTTATTTTACAAAATATCCTCCTGATTCTATCAGAAAGTACGAATGCGTATCTTCTTTAATACTTGTTTGCCGTAAAAAGTCCAAGTATTGATTTTTATTAACCAAAAGCATCGTTTAAATACTCTCAAATCTTTCATGGCAGAAAGACAAATTTTATGCTGATCAATGCATCAAAAAACACTAGTACAAAACTTCAACTGCAACAGATGATATGTTTGCAAGACACAATTGCACATAAGCACATGTTCTCATAATATGGCAAATATAAATAGTGCAAATAGCCTTAGGGAATCTGTCATCTATATGGAACAGCGCATGCAAAAGTCAATTTCTCAAACTAAAGAATAGGAAATTGCATTTCAGGACCAAATAACAGAAACCATAAATCAGAAGTCGACGTATCAGTCGCTGTTTTTACGTTCACCTTGTTGCTTCTGGTAAATTCTTCCACCTTGAGAAGCCGTCCTGGATCGTTCAGGGCTTTGAGTTCTGAGTGAGTCTGAAGCACACAGTGGAGATTTTCAGCAGATACAACGCCGAGCTCTTCTGCCACGATCTTCTTCAGATCGCCGACCGTTTGCGTCAGAGCCGCTCTTATCGTGACTGGGAAACTAATCGTCTCATTTGTGAGGTCCACAACAAACACTTTAATACTTATGCCTAAAAAATTCAAACATTCAAAACAATGGCAAACAAACATACTCACAAAACACAACATATTTAAAAGTTAGATATGGCCAGGCACAGGCGGATCCACATATTCAGATTGGAAGCGGCTCTTTGTATTCCATTCCCCATTCTGTATTGCTCTGCCCCTTCCCCTAACCTTCTTTCCCTTCCTCATCATGCTGCTAAAATTATTGATATGGAAAAAAGATGACACTAACTTATTTATTCATATCTTTGTAACTCCAGCTTTTTGCCATGATGAGAAATCAGCAAACAAAATATTTTGTGGTGGTTTGGGGCAAACATCCTTTGTGCCCCCTGCAGATTTAGTGGTAGATCTGCAGGGGCACAAAAATTTAAAATAATACTAAACATACAACTGTGGCATTTATATGTAAATGAAACTTTGCAGTTCATTCAAAATCTGCTAACCGCCTGATTTGTATTGTGAGAACGACTGGTCTGGTTTCTTGACATCAAGCAGAAGGTCAAATCCATAGAAAAATTTCACGCCACCGAGAATACGATGAATCGGCGATTCTTCCTCGCCGTCAAATGACCTGTCAATGTAATCCTGTGAACCATCGTACTTGACCAGACGGACACAGTTCAAAGGAACCACTCCTCTAAGTTCAAACAACTGAAAAATGAACAGAGACTTCATGATAACGATTTTATTCCTCAATCACAATTTACACAATTACTGTAATATGGAGTTCTTCTTCAGGTGCTCTGTCCAAAGACAGGTTCCATACTCCAGCATCGCCACTCCTCTCTATATATCTTGAGCTTTTATCTTCAGGGCTGAATACTTGTTATTTCCGTAGTGTCGAACATCCATTCCAGCATCGATGTCCTTGGTTGCCCTTTCTGTGCTTTCCCATTCGTCTTTCCTTCTAGTACTTCTCTTAGTAGGCATGATTCTTCTGTCAGAACATGGTCTATCCACTTCTTTTGCCTAGTACGAATAGTGTTTATTAGGCTTTTCTTCTCTTCTATCCTCTTCCGGACTTCTTCGTTTCTTATTTTTTCCGTCCAGCTAATTTTTTCCATTCTTCGCCAGATCCACATTTTGAATGCTTCTACAGGGTGTAAAAGTGAAAAGGGCACCCCTTTATGATATTTAATATATCAGCTGCGTGTATAGCGATTTCAATGAAATTTATAGGCCATATACCTGGGAATGTTTCTGATGTAATTGCCAAATTTCATGCTGATAGCTTTAGTCTTTGCTGAAATATGGCCAAAAAACTAAAGAGACCCACATTTTGAAATTGACATTGGAATATAACGTCATAATAAAGTGATAACAAAATTATTTTTTTATTTATTTGAACCTGAAAAGGGCCGCTTTAAAGGGGATTTCAGATGATTTGCTACGGGAGCAGGTGCTCAAAATGCCGCCTCTCAGCCTTCACACATGCCAACAAGCGCTTCTTCACTGACACTATCGACTTCTTGATCTGGTTCTCAGGCAAACTCTCCCAGATATTCTTCAGCACCGTCTTCAACTCCGTGATGTTTTGTAGCTTTGGCTGATACTTTTGATATCTGTCGAGCATGATTCCCCAGACGTGGAAGTCAAGTGGATTGATATCTGGGGAGTTGGGTGGCCAGTCATCTTTTTTGATGAAATCTGGACAATGTTGCTATAGAAAATTCTGGGTCCTGAGAGCAGAGTGTGCAGGTGTTCCGTCTTGCTGGAATATGAAATCTTCTCCAAGCATATCATGGCAGTCCTGCAGCCAATCATAATGCTGCTGTGTTTATCTGTTGGCCGTAAGTAACCCTTGACCTTGTCTGGCGCGATGACAACGACGCTATTTTAGACTTAAAAACGATACAAATTACTATGACGTTATCTTCTGTTTGTCAATTTTAAAATTTGGGTCTCTAGTTTTTTGGCCACATTTTAGCAAACTCTAAAGCTATCAGCATGAAATTTGGCAATTACATCAGAAACATTCTCAGGTATATGGCCTATAAATTTCATTGAAATCGCTATACACACAGCCGAGATATTAAATATCATAAAGGGGTGCCCTTTTCACTTTTACACCCTGTATATGGAGATATGGAGTATACACTCAAATTTATATATTGAAATCTAGGCTCGGTAAAGACAGAAATCATCCGCAGTCAAATGAACTAAGTTGTTCGAGATCTCAACATAAAATCCAGCTAACATATAAAAGAATTTATTTTAAGTAAAAAAGCAGGGATACTGATTTCATGGAACAAAGTTTGATTAAAGACAACCTACTTACTTCCCACGCAATTTCAGTCGCCTCTGCTAAAGTCTTATTCATATGGACTGCCAAAGTAGATTCCAACAATTTCTGCTCCACTGGATGAAAGACAAAGAGCTTAATCTACACAACAAACGATATCATCACATTAAGTATTGGCTATCAAATGAAATATTCCAAGTACGTGGTCAAATCCACTTCAAAGTCACAACAATCCACTACATTTCTTATTCATCAAGACAAAAATAGGATATTAAGTATATATATATATATATAATTAAACTGAAAATAAAATGTAATTCGTAGCAGAACTTTAAAAAAATTAATTCAACTACTATTGATTCAAACTCACTATCAGTCTATTATTCATTATTGCATTTACCAAGCAGTGAGTCATATCCATGGGTGCCCACAGAAATTTTTCCAGGAGAGGCAAAACACAATGGTCACCGTTACACCACATAAATTTTTCCAGGAGGGGCCAAACTCATTTTAACACAATGGCCATGGTTAATATTTTCACAAGGTTTTCAAATTTAATGTGAAATATTGGTATTTGCATTTTCCAGGGGGGGAGCAAGTGCCCCTCTTGCCCTAATGTGCGGGCGCCCATGGATAAAATAACAATAAGGTCCTCTGCTCATCTGAACTACTGTAGAGCTGATGCTCTACTGAATAAGCTACCAAGACAACCAAAGCCAGAACACAGTTTCATATGTTGACAGTAATACCAACAGCACCACACATTTTTGAAAAAGAAAGTGGGCAAAATCAAGGAAGATGTGAAGGAACATATTTACAATCAATCTTATCATGATGATGAAATAGAAAAGGGCAAATGTTGCAAAAGAACTTGAATTATAAAAAATTTCGAAAAATTATTATATATTTTTTTAAATCAAGCAAAGCAAAATTCATGCTGAATGAAGACTTGACAAATCACAAATAATATAACACTGGTCTACATTTTTAAAAAAAATTTCTGCTGACCTAAGTATTTTTGCTGATTTTACCCAATTGAGAGGTGCTGATTCCAGATATGAAGTCAAAAAATCTGCAATACGTCAAATTTTTTCGCAAATGAGGAATGCTTAATTAAAGATGTTAAAGTCAAACATAAGGGAAATAGGACATTCTGAAGAACTGATATCACGTAATATTTTTTATTCAGCCAAAAAATGAGTCTGTCGTCTAACCAAGAGAGCAATAAGAGCAATAGCTAGTTGCTTAAATTTAAGTTTGGAGGCAGGAATCTTCTCTTTTTGGATGCTCTGGTATAGTTATGATCACAGTTGTCACGCTGTAAACATCATCAGTAGTCTGCCATAATGTTCGAGTTACATCTGCCTTGATATCTACGTTCCATGGTCGTGATGTCTTGATGGGAGCATTCTCCTTGTTCTTAACTCATAGCTTCAAGATTTGAAGTTCAGGTAGCTATGAAGGAAATGCAACTTGACACTCATGTTTGATCCCGGTCTTCGAAAAGCAATCTTCGAATTTTGAACTGAAAGGTCATAATTCTCGACTCTTAAGTTGCCAAGTAAGTCGTAAAAAGCATCTTGTCCACAACTATAACATCCCATCGATTCAATAAGTCCTTTGTTGTTGATGCAGTATACAAACTGCTGTCAGTAATCAGGTAATCCTCCCATATGGAAATATTTCTAAAGACCATTCTCTCTGCCATTATACATAAGCGTGGTTCCTGGAGCCAACACTGAACAGGTTCTTTTCCTTCAGTCTTGAACCCAGTAACTCTGCTGACGACTTCGGCAGATCTAGGTCTCATACAAGGTCATTCAACCCAGCTTGGTTGAATGTTTGGTGCATTCCAGCGTCAACTTCTGAAGGCCATGAAAATCTCCACCATCGGTGTCTGTTGACTGACAAAATTCATCGTCGTCAGAAACTCCCAAAGTAGTGCAAATAGGTACAGGAACTTCGTCACAGTGAGCAACCGGCCTCAGAGCAGAGGGGAGATTTGGGTACTGGATGGAAGATTTTGTCTTTGTGGACATGCCTGAAATATTTACCTGGCAGAAGTAGCAGTCATCAACATGCATGGTTTGAAGGCTCTCGGCCACACCATTGGAACTCCAAAGCTAAGACTTTTTCTTTGACCTTTAGTCTTTTTCTCTGACCTTTAGTCACATTATGAACTGTCTGAGGCTTTCAACACATGTCCTGCACACTTTATGTGGTGCCCAAGGTTTTCCTGGTTACCCAATTTAACTGCGAAATATGCAAGATAAGCTTTATGCACAAATCCAGACACATCTCTCCTTTGTTTAGGTGTTGTAAAACAACCACAAATGTTGCAAAATTTGTCAGGGCCATTCCTGCACTGCCCACGAAGTGTTCTAGTGCTGGGTGACATATTCCACAGAAAGCTATTTAGAAGAGTTAAATTTGCTGCGATTTGTAAGCCTCATGAACGACTGAATGCTGCCGTCGGTTTCACGCTGCTTATATAGGCCTATATCCATATAATGCTGACGTCTGCAGTTTAAAACTGCCTATTAAACTGTTGTGTTATTACATAGTTATGCCAACTGCATATTAAGCATATCTTTTTGCACATCCTTATCTTTTTGCGTATTCAATATAGCTCAAGAATTATAATACATAATGCTAAGTTATTACTGTAAACAGTAAATCAGTAAACAGCGTTTTGCGGAAAAACTGGACGTGATAGGAGAAAATGGATGTGATTTTTGGATTCAGCACACCAAAATACATAAAGATCACATGCTGTCTTCAAGTCAGCAAAATTGACGTAGACCAGTGTAATGCTCTCCATAGACAAACCGCACAACAGAATGCAATGTGCAAAATAAACATTTATTGCTTCATACTTGATCGAATCCCAACTGACATGATTAGAAACATTTTTAAGGCATAATGGAGAAACTGACTTTACACATGCTGCGATCCATTTCCAGTTGGCGTCGTTCACTGTCCTCTCTGTCTCTCATCTTCTGCAGTTCACGCTGAAGGTGGACAGGAAACTGATCGATCTGCATGAATTCTGTCACAGACACAATTCAATTTACATAACTAGAAAACAGCAAGGCAGAAACACACATACTTCAGCATCTATATAAAAGCACACTGGGCATCCGATAGGTGCTTGAATCCAGATAAGACAAGGGCTTAAAAAAGAGATCCAAAGATCAAGAAACATGCAGTAGATAACAACCATTCTGCTAAAAGTGTCTATTACAGAAACCAACTTGAAACTGAGTGGAATACTGGAAATTCAAAACAATATCATTGCTTTATAACTGACAAGAATAATGAACATAGATATATTTGAGAAAAACTTACGAATGAAAATCTATAGCATGAATAATTATTTGAATATTGAGGTAATTTATAATCCCTCTTTGTTGCCCTGTATTCCTTAGAACCTTAAGACTTCAACTAGATGCTATGACGATCCTATACCATCCTGGTCTTCAGTTAGAATAATTATTATGCATGTAGAATAGTGAACATACTGGCATTTCTCTCTTTGTCGATGCGACGGTACATAAGCATGTAGGCATTGGTCGAACTAAAATATTCAGCATAGCAATTGTAAAGACGGTTTTTGGGATGATAAATTATAGAAAAATAATTAGCATAGAATATAAAAAGGAGCTATAAAACATAGATACAACATAAAAGGGGGTGTCATCTTATGGGCAGTTGTAGAGTTGAATTTGCAGTGCTGGAGGCAGCCGAACTGATATTAGTTTTAAAGTGTAATGAAGATTATATATATATATATATATATATATATATATATATATACAGGGTGTAAAAGTGAAAAGGGCACCCCTTTATGATATTTAATATCTCGGCTGCGTGTATAGCGATTTCAATGAAATTTATAGGCCATATACCTAGGAATGTTTTTGATGTATTTGCCAAATTTCATGCTGATATCTTTAGTGTTTGCTGAAATATGGCCCAAAAACTAGAGACCCACATTTTGAAATTGACATTGGAATATAACGTCATAATAAAGTGATAAAAAATTAATTTTTTTATTTATTTGGCCCTGAAAAGGGCCGTTTGAAAGGGGATTTCAGATGATTTGCTACGGGAGCAGGTGCTCAAAATGCTCCCCCTCAGCCTTCACACATGCCGACAAGCACTTCTTCACTGACAGTATCGACTTCTTGATCTGGTTCTCAGGCAAACTCTCCCGGATATTCTTCAGCACTGTCTTCAACTTCGTGATGTTTTGTGGCTTTGGCTGATACTTTTGATATCTGTCGAGCATGATTCCCCAGACGTGGAAGTCAAGTGGATTGATATCTGGGGAGTTGGGTGGCCAGTCATCTTTTTTGATGAAATCTGGACAATGTTGCTATAGAAAATTCTGGGTCCTGAGAGCAGAGTGTGCAGGTGTTCCGTCTTGCTGGAATATGAAATCTTCTCCAAGCATATCATGGCAGTCCTGCAGCCAATCATAATGCTGCTGTGTTTATCTGTTGGCCGTAAGTAACCCTTGACCTTGTCTGGCGCAATGACAACGACGCAATTTTAGACTTAAAAACGATACAAATTACTATGACGTTATCTTCTGTTTGTCAATTTTAAAATTTGGGTCTCTAGTTTTTTGGCCACATTTTAGCAAACTCTAAAGCTATCAGCATGAAATTTGGCAATTACATCAGAAACATTCTCAGGTATATGGCCTATAAATTTCATTGAAATCGCTATACACACAGCCGAGATATTAAATATCATAAAGGGGTGCCCTTTTCACTTTTACACCCTGTAGATATATATATATATATACACACAACTCATTGTGCATATGTGGAGGGTTCTTTGATGTAAGCAGAGAAGGTGCTTACAGCAATCAACCAGTATCTGATTGACTTCTATATAGTCATGCTATGCAACTGTTCAAGAGCATCAATTCAAAATAGGAAACAAATACAATCAAATCCATCGGACCAAAATTTCAATAACTAATGTATTTCTATAAACAAGCATATCTTTATCATTTACACTAGATGTACTAAAATGTCAGAAATAGCTAAAGTTACAAAGGCTGCATAGAAAGCAAGTGTTTCTAACATCAATCACAAAACTTCCAAGAAGTTGAATTAAATCTGAACTGTGTGATGTTACTAGAACAGCTAAAAGACCCTTAACATATATATATATATATATATATATATATATATATATATATATATATATATGAAAATCTAAAGCTCTTCAGGAAAAATAAATACTAAGGCTTATTTAAATTTGTAGACACTGTTTACCGTCTACAGAACTCTCATGAACTCTCACAATTTATGAAACCGGAATATAAAATATAACATCAATTTTTTTGGGGTCAAATACAGATTTGTCAATGTCATCCACTGTGTGGATATTATTACAATTGACTTCATTTTGCCAACATTTCAGTTATTTCAAATCAGATGATGACAAGGTTTTTTTTAATTCACTTAATATTAATTTTTTTTAACCAACAAGATAAAGTAAATGCAAAACTGTTAAATGCACTACCTTGCATAGCTTGAAGAATAATGTCCATAAACAGAAGAGGAACCACCATAAGTCTTCTTTATATCGTCATATGTAATCTAAAACATTTGAAACAAGAATGCACTTGAAAACAGCACTCCTAAAACTTTCAGTTAATAAGTGCTATTTCTTAATCCCAGCAATCCATAAAACAAATAGGCCATGAAGCCCAAACATCGGCCTTACAAGGAGAAAGGGTTCACTTACTCAGCATGCTGTACATTCACATTGAATGCACGTTAGATGTGGCTTGAAGCTTAGTACAGCAGTGTTGACTATTGTACAGCATGCATTTCTTTCTCTTATATTGGCACAGGAGAAAGAATGTGTTATCAACAGATGGGGCTTAATGCTAGTACTCTTAAAGAAAAGGTAAAGGTAGTCCCATACTCGAATGAGCGAGCATAGGGGCTGGCACTGATCTCCGATTACTAGGCAAGCAGCAACGCAGGTGGCTTTTGCCATTAACCTAGAGTACGTTGCCATTATTTTCTCTAGACCCACGTTTTACCTTCGCAGCTTAATTATGCTACCAACTTATCGATGCCTAGGCGATGAACGGCTTAGTTGCAACGTTGAGCACGGTTAGTACTTGGATGGGTGACCATCCTGGGATCTAGTCGTGGTGATGCTGGCCAACCAAGCCATCTTAACCCATTAACGCCCAATGATCCCATTTGGGAACAACGCTAAATAGGTGCACTCTGCTTTTATTTTTTTCATGTTTTGTAATACAAGCAATGTCCTCTAAATCTACTTATATATTGAAATGAGAATGTGCTGTTTCCTTTTGCTGGATAACTATTTCCTACTTTTTATGCGCTTGTCAAAGTACGTGAATTTTACTTTTTCGGGCTCAAGTCATCAAAGATGTCGTCAACAAAAGTATTACAATTTTTATTCTAAATTTCATTCAAAATATTGTTATTAGTGATGTTTCTAACTGATTATATGCTTATAAGAATTATTTTTAATGCCACTATATTTTCTGGGAAACTTTTGTGCAAGTGTTCCCAAATGGGAACATTGGGCACAAACAGTGTCTGTTCCCATTTGGGAACAGATATCTTTTTTACTTTTCTAGGTAAAAGTTTCGTAATTTTTTTGTTCACTTTTCTATGGCAGGCTGTAAAGCATAAGTTTTCATCATCAGAAGCATTGAAAATGTTTAATGCCAAATCCAGATAGTGAGGCAGATAACAGTGATGGAAGTGATGTAGTGCCAAACATTGCAGGAGGCTGTCAATTTAGCCTTGTCTGATTATAAGAGAGTTGAAGTAGCTATCCTTCCATGATCATTGTTTGGTGTTGTTTCTGATAAAGAAGTAGCCGATGATGATTATCTGTCACCTTCGTCATTACCACATGAAATAATAACAATGATGCTGCTGCAAAGCATGGTCTTGGGTTCCAGTTCATCATCACACTGCACTCCGTTGCTCTCAATCCGAAACATCATGAAGTGTTTGCAGCTAATTTTTTTATTACAGCCCATGAATTGCTTGCATGCCTTGCAGTCTCTGACTGTCAAAGCCACTGGAACTGTCAGAGAAAATCAATTGAAGCACTGCCTGTTTTAAGACGCAAAACACACGAAGACGATGCCTCATGGTACATTTGGCACCAAGCGTGATGGCATTGTACACTGTAGATGCAGTGAGATGGCATGACAATCAGTATGTAACTGTGGCCACCAAGTAGACCTACAGTATGAATCACTGGGCACTGTCGGTAAGGTGAAATGTTGGGGTTTGCAAAGAAACTGGTTGCTGAAGTGCAACAGCCGACTGTCTTTCAGTCTTACAATTGGCACTTGGGAGGTGTTGGCTTATTGGATTCATTATGGTAGCCTATCGACTAAAGTTTCGTTCCAAAAGGTGGTGCTGGCCACTATTTATAAAAGGAATCAAAAGGCCTACACTTGTTACAGTTGGGAGAGTTCACGTGGAAATAGAAAGAAAATTTGACAAGCTGTCATTTCGTCGCTGCATCATGCACAGTTTGATAGAATCCTTGAAATCTGGAACACCTGCAAAAGGTCCTGGTCATCGTCCTCTTGATGAAGGGCACAAATACAGACTGGATCATCACATTGTTCCCAATGAGAAACAAGCAAGATGCAGACTGCGAAAATGCTGTGTGCCCTTGCATCGTCAATCCGAACAAGAATATCACTCTTTCGAGTAGGCCCAACTCTTTGCGGTTAAGTGTTCTGAACACTGCTCAGCATGATTACTTTCAATGTTTGCCTTTTTTGTCTTCTAACATGAAATTTGTTTGAATGATTTTGCCTGATTGCTGAAATTCTTTAAATCCTTATTGATGTTCCCATTTGGGAACATATATCATTTGTGCCCAATGTTCCCATTTGGGAACAAAGCGCCATCTGGTTATACAATGATGAATTAAAATTCTGACAACTGTTTCAACTTTACTTAGTGATACATAACCAAAATATAAAATATGGCAAAGATAACTTCCACCAAATTTTTTTGGGCGCTAATGGGTTAAAGAAAGCATTGTCTTAACTTCACAGCTTCTTTTATATGCAGTCATCATCATCATATTATAATTATCAAAACTGTATTATACCCAGCTTATGCGAATATCACATTCACTGAACACCGCGCATTTGGAACATGGCATTAAATAAGTTTGCCTGTATATACTTGTATATACACTATACATGTCTTAACAAAATGTATGCGAGCATAAAATGTACTTATGCCTAAGAATCCAATGCCTTGGATGTCCAGTTTTGAAAGTATCTTCTTTACTCAAAGCCAGCTTGTTAACCAGAGGTTCAATTCTGGGATTGGTAATTATAGATATTTGAAACATATCCAGTGGAGCAGAGCAGATATTAAATTTGTCTTTGTGACATGCTTCAGACTAATGCCCAATACATTAATATCAATAATATTAATATACTTTACCCTGTGACTCCAATGCCAGGAGCGCCTCTGAGTAGAAATAGAAGAGGCACTATACAAATTCCACATTACATTACATTACATTAAGTTGCTACCTCAATTGCAAAGTCTACAATACAAAACCTGTCAAAATTCAATGAAAACAGTAAAAAGAAAAGTTGTTGGCAAACTTACGGTCATTACATTCTGATCATTGAAACTATACCACAGATCTTTCTCAAATGACCTGAAAAATATCAAGACATGACATAATTAGGCTACTCACAAGATAATTTCTCAGATAAAAATATTTCATTCCCAAACACATCTTAAATCACTTTTACTTTCACATTTATACTATGTGCACGAGTACTTAGAAATAACCAGTTTTATACATAACTTGCATCATGTGTAACCTGTAAGAAAAGCAATCATTTTGGAGGCAAACAAGCCCACACAACACTTGTATACATCATTCTCAAACTGTGCAAGACCAAATGAATATGGAACTGAATCAGGAGGTCATATGAATTAAAATGCTCTGTAGAAAACAAATTTGTACGCAGTACAATTGAGACAAAACGCGTATTCCGAAATATCCTGCTTCGTTATAGCTCTATCGCGCATATTATAACTGCATTTTAATGCCACTGAATAACAGGCAAAATACAATACATTGTTCTATGTCTTGCTATTTGAATGTTGATTACCAAAATGGATCTTAAAGTAAAACATGTAGGTGGCATGTTTCAGCCTAATTTCCATTTCACTAGTTAACTGCATGTCCATATAGAAATAACAGGCCTGCTTCATTATGCTGTAGTAATACTCACTTAATGTATGCATAATAATGACCTCCAGATGCATTACCAGAATGCACCATGATCGAAAAGAGTTCGTACAGATAAGGACCCTAAAATTAAAACAGCACTCTATCATAACAACAGTAGCACTTAATAAAAATTCAACTTTCACATAGGGTAACTGTAACCCTATATAATTTTTCTCTACCAGTTTGATTCAAGATTCTTATAAACTAGCTGTTTGTCCGTCAAGCATGACAGGAAGGCTTAGGCTAGATTGTTTTTGCCCGTAAGTGTAAGAAATTCGGCCAAAGGTTTCATATAAGCGTGAAAAATTATCTATTAATTTTGGCCATCAATCATGACAGGAAAGATAGGCTTAATTGAAGTGCTTCTCATGAAGGCTTCCGTTGAAGACACTGTGTCTCTGATGACGTTATATTTGCCATTAATGCATAGATTTGTTAACAGGCACCAAAAATCGTGTCAGCTTCTGTTCTTTCTGTGGCAATATTGAATAAACAAATTCAGAAAAACAGTTTATGAAATTTTTGTTACACATCGCAAACAAAGAAAGAACAGAAGCTGACCTCTGAACTGTATCTGTGGTCACCTGTTGAGGACGCCGATTCTGAAGCAGAACAGTCCTTGCTGATGCAAATGCCATCACCTGAAACAGCACCCAGAAAATACAATGTCAACTATGCTGCATCCCAAACTGCAAAATTGTAAATTTATTATCCACTAGTAATACAATTGCATTTATAACAAAAATTAACAGATCTTAGAGGTCATTATTTCAAACAATAATTCTAAAATAATAAACATTCATACTTCAATACCTACAAGGAGCAAAACCTCAAACCAAGGACAGGCCTTACAATAATGACCACATGTAATATATTAGGTAATGAAGATATTGTTTAAACTTACTCTGTGCAGTATAGAGAATATGCTATAGTCAGAGCAAGGCATCTACAATATTTTGGGCACTTGGCAAGGGCTGCCCCCACAAAGAATCATCACATAGCGATTAAGGCAATTTTTGGTCACCCAACCCGAAGCACTTGGACTCAGGTTGTGAACAAAAATCTCCAGCCACTGAACTTTGGCATACAAACAGCTTGGTGATGCTGGACAGTGGACACTCAACAGAGAAGATTGGCAGGAACTGGTCAGCAAGGCATTGCTCCAAGGAGTCCACCACTGATGATGATGATGATGATGATGATGATTAGGAATATTCAGATTTTAAATAAATCAAGTCAAGTTACAATTTTTTCATAGTGTACATACAGTCATTTTCTGCCTTGTCCGCCAAGTGCTGTTCTTCACTTTTCACGTTGACTGAAGCTGCTGACTCAGACGATGAATCAGAATACACAACATACTGATTCAGATCAAGTAGGTCGGGAAAACTAAGTCTACAGCAGATAAACAAAGCATTTCATACTGCAATTCAATCTGTCAATTTACATTGTTCATTGTACATGCTGTCATCAAAATAGACCATTAACCCCTTAACTGGGGATCCCGGATATATCGTCCATTTTACATTGAGTTACAGTTAAATACGCGGTTAAGGGGTTAATCAGTACATACTAAATGCTATGCCTATGCCCAGACACATGCATATGTCTACATGGACAAACCAGAATATCAAATGCTGGTTTCAAAGACTAACAGCTGCTAATAAACCCCAGATTTAATTACACTACATTACTCAATGTCTCAGAATAAGTGACAGGTATTTGTTGGAAGTGATCTCAAAGATGCAAAGACTTAATCAATTGTCTAACCAAATCAATATTGTATTAATCCACAGCAACATAATGGGTGGGGAGTTATTAGCAGAGTGGTAAACGTTTATAAAAATTCTGAAAATATCTATTCTTTATTTCTACAGGCTTTCTGGAATTAATGGGAAAGGCAAAATTTTTTTAAATTTTGAAAAAGCTTCCAAATATTTAAGATTAAGAATGTAAAACTTTCAAGCGAACTCTTAGTTTCAATATTTTTAAGCAAAACTCTCAATCTAAAACAATATGGTAAATTTCTATCAAAGAATTTTTTGATTTATTGATACTCTGTATATGGCTTAGAAGAATACTAAGGATTGGATACAAAGAACATATCACAAATGAAGAAGTTAGAGAGAGAACACTGCAACTGAGCATCATGGAAGTAATCAGAAAGAGAAGAATGAAATGGACTGGACACATACTCAGAATGGAAGAAATAAGAAACCCAAAACAAATTTTCAACTACAAACCAGAGGGAAGAAGATCTAAAGAGAGACCGAAAAGACGATGGGTGGATGGATTGGAAGAGGATCTGCATATACACAGCAGGGCTGAATCTCAATGGAAAAACTGATGGAAGACACCGAATGACTTTGGAAGAAATAGCAAAGGACTGAGAACTTTGGAGAGATGTCATGGAGAAGTCAATTGCTGGACACAGCTAGAGGACGAAGACCTGACCTGACCTGTATATGTGCTTACTTAATCTGAAGTTGTAAGGCACCATCTACCAAATAATTAAATGATTTTTTCATAAAATGCACTAACATCGAGTATACATAGATAACACACATAAATATATATTATATATAATAATTACAAGATTTTACTAGCCTGTGGTTGAGTTTGATCCTTCGTAGAGTGTTATAGTCAAAATCAAATCGCATGAGATGTATTGTCAAGAGGTAGGGAAAAGTTATAAATTTTAGACTCTACAACAAAGAATGAAGTAATAGTTAACCAATTTATAACATGTTTTCCATCAGTAATGATCACAGCCACTTTCTTGGCTCAGGTTAGAAATACCAAAGAAGCAACAGCCTTTGTTATTATTATTATTATTATTCACGACAATTTATATAGCGCAGTAACATAACTGGAGCTAAAGTCAAGAGCGCTTTACAAAGGAATCACTTATAAGATACGCTAAATAAGTGTGTCTTTAGGAGCTTCTCAAAACAGCCAACGGAATTTGCATTAGTCACATCGCCTTTGTGTTATGGAACTGTGCATTACACTACATAATGGCCATGCATGGCAAAAAAACAGCCGCACAACAGTGTTTGTGTTACACAACTTCTGTAACCTTTTCCATTGGCTTATAATGTGATGTCCATTTATTAAAAGGCTAACTGAATGTCTTATTCAAATCTCATTAAACACACTTTTAAGGAGTTTTAACTGTTTGAACACTGATAGGCATATATAGCCTAATTATTGTGAGGGAAGCTAGGGTTCAAGGGTTAAGCTTGCAAATACCGGTAACAGGAAATAACAGGGAAAGAATATCTGATTTCAGCAAAGGTAGATGCAGTGACATAGTGGTAACCCTTTGTGTATTGCGAATGAAGGGTAGCATGTTCAAATCTGTAAAGACCTCCGTCAAATTGTTAACTCCCTAACTATGACGATACGTTCAATGTGTTCCTACCAAAAGAAACCAAAGGTCAACTATGCTGCCAGGTTTGTGACTGCACTATTTCTAGAAATTCAGAGGAACCCTCTTTGGGGGGGACTCCCATTAACCTTGCCCATTGCTCACGAGCCATGCAGTGCACAGAATATAAAGACACTTACCTTGTGTGCATCAACTTTTACACTGCACTTCTCACAGAACCACTGGTCATTACCATCCAGAAGTTCATGTGCACAGAATGCAGTCAATGATTCCTCCTACATGCATGGACAAATTCAGCTTAAATGCATAGATAAAATGAACAAAGAATGCAAACTAGCCATTACTTAAGGTCACATAGAAATCAATCAATCAATTTGATTGATTTGATTGATTGAAATCAAAACTAAGTAGAAAATTCCCCAACAAGTTACAGTTAGCACCACACTTAAATATAGTGAATGCAAACAATATATACAGTTTTCCCATAATATTATAGATATCTAGTAAAAAATCAAATGCTTGCACAAGGAATTAAGATAAAACAAATCAAGACTGTAACTTCTGAATCAAAACTAAAACAGCAATCTCATGGCACCGTCTAAATGCCTTACAATGTCCCCAATTGTTTCTAACCCATTCCGTGATTCTTGGGCTTAGAACCGGGCAATCACATACCACACTGCTGTATGCTTTTCCTTCTCCAAAAGGCTTCACAGCTAGAGGGATGTCTTGATAAGCAACTACTCTTGCACTTTCCCACTTGCACTAAAAACATCACAAACACAACAAATAATCATACAACTCATCATCATCATCCTGCCACTCCGCCACACTGACACTAGGTAATGACATGGAACTGCCTCCACAAAGTCATACAACTAAAACTCATGAAAAACTTGGTTCAAATCAATAATGACATAAAGTCTAGAATAATGATAATTCAAGCATATTTTTTGTAAAGCTCTTAATTGTTTTCCCAAATGCAAAATATTAAATAACAAACAAATCTTTTAAGAACCTCTGGTTAAATACAAATTCTTTTAGCTTTCAAAGCACTAAAAATGCTCCTTACTTGAGAAGTACTAAATTATTTGTATTGAACCTGAAGGCATTGAACACAGTCCTTCATTCGTCCCTGGTACAAGTTGCTGATGAAATCGGCCTGCTCTGTGTTTTTCCATGTTTTTTCCAAAGCATCAAACATAACGCGGCACAACTCTTGAATGTCGTGTTGATGCCAAGCTATCATATATCACAGGCCATGATATGAATATAGAAGCTGCTTTAATTCAAGCCAGTGAAGCATATAAACTATAAATATAAATAAGTCTGCCAAATTTATTTTAGGCAAATTCATCCATTACACACACACACACACACACACGCACGCGCGCGCGCGCGTGCACACACACATTCCAAAGCATTTTCCAAACAAATGGGTAAAACAGTGATTCATCTCTGTTATTCACATTTCATCGTGAAGTGTTCAAACTCTTACATTGCTATTTTGTGTGGAACATTTTTATATTTTTCATAATTTCTTCTGCTGTTCCTTCCTCATCTAAGCCTTCATGGACCTGGAATTTATTTGTGAAATCTAATCTATTTCATAATGGATTTGCCTGTTTCCATTAAAATCCCCAGCAAATCTAACATTATGTCAGTCTCCACCACATTACAATGTCAATTTGTAGTATAACCTCACTCACACCTTCGGTCTTGTCTATCCCAAGTTTGCTTGGATTTAAAACTTAAATTTGATAATTAAAATCTCAAAATAAGACTTGTAATCAATTGCTGGAATTCAAGATAAATTATGGCAATGGTAGGGTGCCTCAGTGACAGGATTAGGATAGACAAGACCATATTTAAGTATGGGAAAAACCTATACCTTTACCTATGGTGTTCATAAACCTATCATTCACATTGCAAAATGATCCAGTCAGATTCTTCCAATTTCTGATATCTCACACGTGTCTACATTCTATCTGTCCACTTTCATCTCAAATTCATCATTACAGACCTTAACACCAAACTGATACTTTTAAAGCTTAAAGTATTCATATGAATAAAAATAGCAAATAAGTAAATCATCTACTAAAGCACTCTTTTCAAAATCAATGCTAAAAAGAGTAACAGAATTCACTAAAATCCATAACATACCCTCACTGCTGTCCCAGCCAAAACTTCTGGTTATGTCTGTGGTTCCAATAGATTTCCTGTTGCTTGTCTGAAATGTGCACAACAACAACAAATATACTTGAAAAATTGTCAATTATTATTATTATTATTATTAATACAAGTTGCTGATAATTATAATTATAATTATTATTACTAAGACAATTTATATAGCGCTGTAACATGGTTAAGTACCAAAATCAAAAGCGCTTTGACAACGCTAACATGTCAATGGTGGACAGAAGATGGCGATGTTGAAGTCCGCTCGGATGAAGAACAACAAAACTCGCTGCCGAGAAATCCGGTGCAGTCATAAGAAGCGGTCTTTCACTGGAGAACTGCATCCACCACGACGTTGTCAGCGCAGAACGGAAGAAGTTGTGGGTCCGCGAGATTGGTAGAAGAATTTCCCGCAAGGAGACTGACAGCGATGGGCGGACCCGAAGACGGACGCCCCAGTCAGTCAGAAGTATTCCCCGGCGGCGAAATCCAAGAGCGGTCTTCCGAGAGAAATGTTTCGTTGCCGATATCAGCGAATCCGACGAACATGGATTCAACGAAGTCCGGAAAACATCCCTTCTCGGTCGCTCTGTACCACGCGGCAGCCATTAGCGGCTGACCTTGGCGAGCTTTATACGAACGACGACCGATTCGAAACGTTCAGAATGACATTAAAAAGCAAAGAACTGCAGAAGACCCTTGAAAAACGAACGAGTCGATGCAAAAGTCCGCTCGTAGAACATCGGATAATACCAAAACGGCGACGAAATCCGAAGCGCACACAAACGTGCACTGGCGGCCATGACGGCGCCAACCGGAAATACTAAGCTTCTTTCTTACACAATTTTGTGCTTGTTTGGGAAGAATAAATTCATGCAGAAATTCAATGATCACATTCTGAAGAGTACAATGTACTGAGCAGGGAACCATTTACACACTGAAAAACCCATTCCTTGACCTAAGAATTAGTATGACAAAGCTAACAGAAGCACCAAAGGCAAACATAGTCTCAAGTGCATGTTTGAAATATTCAGTGACAGCTGAAATTCACTCCATTATCATCTTCAGTCGTCAGTTGATCCTACATTTGGTAGGATGTAGACTTACTGCAGAACTGACAAGACATGAATATGGTGTCAGGTCAGTTGGTCGGAAGCAACTTGATTGGAACAAATTGGCCGGTCAAAATTGAACGGAAAGTCAATTGGTCGGCAATATTAACGATAAAATGTCAATTGTATGGTCCGAACGGAGAACGTGTCAGATTGCGTTTCAATGTCTTGTATCTCACTATAAAAGGAATGTTTTAATCTTTAGCAAATAAATTTATTAACTACACATTGCCGATCAATTGACTCGTGGTCAATTGTTTCTCGACCAATTGATTTCCTGTTCAATTTTGACCGGCCAATTTGTTCCGATCAATTTGCTTCCGATCAATTGACCCCAGACCTAGGAATATATATATGGGATTGCATGAATCCACTCCACACTGCCAGTCCAGCCTGTTAACCAGCCTCGATCACTGCACCAACTATGACTAAGAAATTACCAAAAGCTAAATATTTACCTGTAGCATGAGGAATAACCTCTGTAACTGGTAAGGTATACTTTTGACTCCCTCTTCATCAGTTCCCTCATATTCCCACCTAAAAGGCACACATGCACACAACTATAGTAGCAGGGTGCTATGGTCAGTCAAATACTGCACTGTAGTCTAGCAGATGAATCAATGTCATTTGGACTTTGTCAATGAAGTCAACAGTTATCAGAGCTGACATAATAACGTCAAATGCAATTAAAGTAAAAAGTAAAAGTAAAGTCCTTCCCGAGCACTTAAGGCTAACCTCAAGGCTCATAGGGCGGCGCTGATCTCCGTTACCAAGGCCCTCAGCCAGGCGACTGGTGCAAGGTTACATGATACGGGGCCAGTGTTCTCATGCAATGCGCCTGTTTACTTCGCGGATTAATCCGCTACTCATTTGCTATCGCCATCTGGCGAAAGAAGGCTGAGTCGACCTTAGGGCTCCCGCGGGAGTTGAACCCGCGACCTACTGCTCCATTGTCCAACGCTGTTACCACTCTACTAACTTCCCGCCCCTGCAAATGCAATTAACTGAGTATTAAAATAAAATTCAAAATTAAGCTGAAATTGTTCCTTACAGTCTTCGCTGCACGTTCTATCACACATGTATATCATCACATATGATTACCTATACACTGCATTACGAAATTCTGGAGTCATGTAGAGCGTCTGCAAGAGGCTGTTGAGGTAGCATGTCATCGCCTGGTTCACAAGCCCAACATATCCTTAGAAAACAATCAGATCCCATGAATGAATGAATGAACGCATGAAAGAACAGAAATGTTGTTGATAAAGAAAAGTGCAAAAAGAACCAGCAAAAAATTGAGATGAAAAACAGATACATGTGGTAATATGTACATGTATTTTTCAGTTCGATTGCACATTTAGCCGGAAAATGTCCCATCATAGAAAGTTAACTGCAAGACTGCAAAATCCTGCATCAAATCAAATTTGAAGTAAATGAGAAACAGGTTCATAATTAATCGTCAGACTTCCAAGTTTCCTTCTGAAGCAGAACTTCTCAAAACACTCTCTCATTTTCACACTGACAAATTGAATTTGAAAAACAGCCATCTTTTAATGTATTTAATAAACAAGGTGATTGAATTAAGCAGGTAAAGAAATGAGTCTCACCTGTCTCTGATTTCATAACTACAGGTGGTACACTGTAATTTCCATAATTTAATCTGTTGTCTTTAGAATCTGACATATTTGATATGATGCAGTTGCTGACGATTGACGTAACTCCTGTCGTCTTTGTCCTAACGTCAAGTTTTGTGTTCTCAATCACTTCATTACTTTCTTTGCTCTGCAAATCCTTTTTCTTTACATACAATGCACAGAAATCAGCAAAAAGTCACAGTGGGAAAAACTTCACAACAAGAATCTATTCATATAGCCGGCTATTTTAGGCTAATTACCATGATTATAATGAATCTGCTAAGGACAATGTCCAACTGAACTATTATATAAACTGATCGCCTCCCAAAAGTCTAACCTCACGCCACTGTTGTGGGAGGCGGGCAACACCCAAGCAGGAGATTGCTTGACAGGGTGAAGTATGGTGGGGCTTGCCCCCCTTGACTGCCTTGGTAGCTGTGAAGACCTGTCATAAACTCTGAAAACTAACTGAGAGCTAACACCAAAGACTGAACAGTGAACACTCTGGAGGCAGGAAAATGATGGAATTTAGAGGAGGACATGTGGGTCATCATGGTCAATAATCATGAATTCAAAACTCCTTTGTTGAAGGCAGGGCAGTTGAAAAAGAATTTTGGAGGAAAATAAGGAGAGCATTGAAGGATCCACTAAGCTGGAGGAGTAAAAGGTCCAGCTAATGGTAGCCACCATAAAATACTCATTTCAACAACAAATTAAGATATATATATATATATATATATATATATATATATATATATATACTGAGTTTCTTAACCCTTTCACAATTGACAAATGTATGGTCTATGGTGCATATGACGAGCGGCGCTCATCAACACGGTACTTAAGAGCTTAATTTCCATAGACAGATGTACACTGTACAGGTGCATGTCAACATCAACAACAGATGTACAGATTTGCTTAAAAATTATACCAAAGTGACCCTTACCCCATCTTTCAACGTCAGATAGAAATTTTGTCTCAGATTTTTTCCTACAATGCTCTGAAGCAGCTGTGTTGGATCATCATTCAGACAAACCTAAAAAAACGTTTTCATATAGCAAGACAGTCGTACAATCCAATTGTCCCAATAAATGCACAAATTTCCTTTAATTAACAAACTGCATCAAGTTATTATTAATACAATTACATTTGTGCATCAAACAACCATGAAAGCAAATGAAATTAGCAATCCTCATACGTATTTATACAAAACATATAATAGACATGAAATGGTAACTGACAATGTACTTTGAATGGGTGACAAGCATGGAAATAGGCAGACATTAACCTATTTCTAGGTGGCATAGTTAATTAATCACGATTCAAGGACACCCACAAAAAAGGATACTTCTATTATTTAGCAAAAGAGCAGAGAGCAGGCTGCACTGAATTGGAAATCAATCAATCAGAGCCACCACAAGAGTACATATTTATTGCAAGTGGAAAATTACAGTAACATAGTGTCCCAGTGCACTAATGTGGAATGCTTATGAATTTCTAAAAATCGTTTAATCTTGCAATGGATCCATCATATGAAAATTATGCATGCATTACACATGCATCAAATGCTTCATAAGTTTTTAGGACCACCTGAACGTAATTTTTGGTTTTTCATTAAAATAATTAGAAATTTTTACTTCTCAATGACAATTAATCATTAAAATAATAATTATAATCATTCTGCTAATCATAAATTTCTTCACACCAGTTAATTTCAAAATGTCAAAAGTAGAAGGGTGAAATTGATTAAGCTACATACACCTTCTTCTGAGGCCTCATAACCATCAGGCTCCTGATAATAAAGTAGAAATGCTTCTAAGGCGTAACCGAGTCGAGTACCAACACGACCAAGAAGTGTCTGGCACGTGGCTGAAGTCGGAACCTCTATCATAACCTTGCGTGCATTTCGGTTTGTGTCACAAACACTGCACTCAATATTCTGGCTGTTGTCACCATGGCAACGATTCAACTAACACAGTAACACAGACATTAAATCAAAATACCAGTTGAATTTGCGCATGACGACGTCAGTGCAACAATTTAAGACATAACCTCATATGTGTAGTCAGATGGTGTAGTGAGTATGGAGGCTCTCTTAGGGTTGCTCATAATATGGTAAACATACATTTTAAAAGGAAGAGAACAAGCACAATCCTGCAATGAATTTTTCACTTTTCTGCAACATTTTGGTGACTTTGGCTGGTTGACCCACAAACTCTAGCAAACAGTTTTGTAGAACCACCCATGCACTAAATGCATTCTGTTCACATAAAAACACAAGAGCATGTAAGTAATATCAAAGACATGGTCAAGTTTCCTGCAGTTTTATAACAATTATGTCTTATAGCTCATTAGAGTATAGTAACAGAAGTCTGTCTGACTTACTTATTTACTCTAAAACAGCAGACTGCTATACAGCCACTGTCTAAACATTATATTTTTAAGCATCGAAATAAAAATACGAAATCATAATGCATTCAAAATCAATATCCCCACACATTACATAACACAAATAATTACACACACATACAAAAGCACAATAAAAATACATTGCTATAAGTGACTCTAGATTATTATTATTATTATTATTATTATTATTATTATTATTATTATTATTATTATTATTAAGACAATTTATAGAACGCAGTAAGCATAGTGAAGACTAAAGTCAAAAGCGCTTAACAATGAACATTATAAGATAAATTAAACATATGCGTCTTAAGGCACTTGATAAACAAATCAGGGGAGGTCACAATTGTCACGTTCTTGGCAGAGAGTTCCACAGACTCGGATTGCCCCTCGGAAGGATCTGTCACGAAGACAGCCGTCTTGGACGGAGGAGGAACCACCAATTGACGACAGTTGCTAGAGCGGCTTAGCGATCGCCGATCGACCGCCGTGAGACTTGATGACCAGGCCCGATAAGTAGCTGGGGCAAAAGGGGTCATACAGCGCCGAAATGTTAGCCAACAACGCTTGAAGGCTATTCGCTCCGGAATCCTGAGCCAGTGAAGATTATCACGTAGAAACGGTGTCACGTGCTCGTTCCAACTCGAGCCAAAGATCAGACGAGCTGAGACGTTTAGCACCGACTGAAGACGATTTAGTTGGTTGACAGGAAGTCCGAGCAGAACGCTATTGCAGTAATCTACTCGAGCTAAGACGAGGGGCACGGACGAGATTGATGATGACAGGCACTGGCAGGTATCGGCGGATCTCCTGATCCTTCGCGGCTGAAAGAAACAGGTGCGAATGACGTTGTCCAAATGTCCGACAAGCGAGTGTCTCGTCAAAAAGAACTCCAAGAAGACGCAGTTCTGTGCTCGGAGTGACATCAACATCACCAATCGGAAGCGTATTCCGGCATATAAGATGCCTCCTCCGAGGAGTGCTTAACCAGAGGAGTTCGGTCTTCCCCGGGTTCAGCGATAGTCGATTTTCATCAGACCACCTCTGGACTGAGGAGATGCAATCTGTGATGCGGGAACGCAAACATTCAACCTCAGACGGAGGGCAGGAGGCGTAAACCTGAACGTCATCAGCGTAGGCATGATGAGCAAGCCCACACGTTTCAATGATACGACCAATGTCAGCCACATAGAGTATAAACAATAGTGGACCGAGTACAGATCCTTGTGGCACTCCACTAAGAACACGGCATGGAGCCGACGTATGTCCATTCCAGCTAACAGACTGAAACTTGTCGGCCAAGTAGTTTCGAATCCAAGACAGAGCCAGCCCTTTTAGACCAAAAGTGGATTCAAGTCGGCGAATGAGGATGTCATGGTCCACCGTGTTGAAAGCAGCCGAGAGATCCAGGAGGCAGAGGAGGGCCAGCTGTCCATTGGCGACCGCTTCAATAATGTCATTGTAAATGTATAGATGGCAGATGTTTTGCCCTGTGAACGATTTCTCTAATGAGACGCTTTGCCTCCAGTGTGGACAATTCAACCTCCACAGAAAACTGTTATATGAGGAAAATTTATGTCAAGGTTTAAGAGGTGGCAAAAGCAGGTGTCGTTGAACACTTCTTCCGGCCCCACTGTTCTACGTCGGTGATAAGAATCAATACTGTTTAAAACAACACTACAGTTATCTGATATGGTTATCATGGATGAGGCATGAAAACCTGAAGGCTTTCACTATGATCCATCATTTGATTTTCACTTTCTTTTTTCATTATCTTAAACCGGTGATCCATGTCCTCTTCTCAACTCATATCCACATAACAATGCCTGTGGTCGGAGAATGCATTGATATTTCTGCCAGGAATCGCCGACAGTACTGAACCCTATCATCGGCGCCCGTGGATCTGATGGGGCGGCAGTTCCGATGGGACCGGAAGAAGTGTTCTTTGACAGACACCCGGTGAAAGTCTTGAAGACAGCATGAAACGCCCTGCTGCTGACTGCAAGTAAGTAAAATCTAGTGGATTTATATAGCGGCTGCTCAATCTTAGGCGCTTAATCTATGCTGAAATAGCTAAATGCACATGTATGCTGATGACATTCAGCTCTATTTGTGCTGTGATCCATCGGATTCCATCCGCCCTGCAGGATTCCGTCAAAATACTTAACCAACTGTGTTGCTGAAGTCGAGAGATGGCTCACTCGAAATCGTCTGAAGCTAAACTCAACTAAAACTGAGTTCATAATCTTGGGCTACAGTCGACAGATGGCAAAAGTTAACATTGACTATCTAAACCTTGGCGGAGTCCATATTAAGCGAACTAATACAGTCAGAGACTTTGGAGTTATCATCGATGAGAATCTCACTATGTCTGACCAGATCAGTAAAATCGTCACATGAAGCTTTTATCAACTTCATCAGCTGCATACTGTAATCGATTGTTTTACAGAGGATGCTGTGGAAGCATTGGTGCATGCGCTTATCTCCACGTGCATCAACTATTGCAATAGTCTGCTAGCCCGAATCACAGACAAGCAAATCAGAAGGCTGCGGGTGGTTCAAAACTCGGCAACACGTCTCATAACCGGGACTGGTAGAGGGCAGCACATCATACCGGTTCTCCGAAACCTTCATTGGCTACCGGTAGCGCGGCGCATAGAGTATAAAATCATATCTTTAGTCGACAAATGTTTACGATCTGAAGCACCTGAGTACTTTGCCATGGATTGTCAGCTATTATGCAACCGAAATAGGCCTATCAACTTGCGATCGGACTCGACTCGTGTCCTCTGGGCCCCGAGCACCCGATCCAAGATGGGGGATCGATCCTTTCGTGCGCTCGGCCCTGCATACTGGAACATCCCTCCACCATCATTGCGTGATGAATCTGTGACACGCTCAATCTTTCTTAATCGTCTTAAAACATTTCTGTTTGATTAAGCAGCTGAGGCGCATTTGACTTTAACTGCGCCCTGGAAATTGACAAATGAAATGAAATGAAATGAAATGAAATATGCAAGGTGCAATAGTCAGAAAGGCAATGGGCGATATGTATATAATATATGCTGGTCGTGTGGCCGAGAGCTTCGCTCCCGTCGTTTACTAACTTCGGAAAGGATCTGCGACGGCGTTTCGATCGGGATCATTGTGGACTGGTCAAGAGGATTCGATCGGAAGAAGAGTCTTTAAGTTCTTCGATCGTCAAAACTTAACAGTAAATTTTCGTCGCCATTTGTTGTTTATCAAACATGGCCGGAACACGACTGAGTAACTGCCTCGCACGATTTGTGGCTTGCCACAACTGATCTAAGACGCCAGACTAAATTATCGTACTTCGTTCACACGAAAACTTGTGTAAGTTATAAATGATGGTCAAATCGTGGCCAGGTCTGCGAAATTAATTCTTTTAATTGGACTCGTAGATTTGTTCAATGAATGTATGAGCCAACAAATTCTGCCGACTTTAATGATTCCATTTTAAAAACTTTGTTTTCTGTGTTATAATGCTGTGCAGATGAAAATGAGGATTTTGAAATTTTAAAAAAGTCCATAGCAAAAGAACTTCAAATAAGTACATAACCAGCATAACATTTTAATTCAATGGTCTGAAACGGAAATGGAGTGAGTGACAGGACTGGAAAAACCTAGGTTATTAGGTTTCTACAGGTTTTAATGTCTGGTATGTCAACATCGAAAGACCCCTTTATATTTTTTTGTCAGACGTGAACACTCATAGACCCTTCTCTTTGTTGGTGTCACATTATGTGTTCTGCTATCTGCTAAAAGTAACAAACTATTAAAAATAATAAATAAAAATAATATAAAATCACATAAAAATTTCAAAACATTGGACAAAAAATTTGCAGCATAGTGTAATTAGTAACTTCAGCTAAATGCCAATCTGCAAATATAGAACAGTTTATGCAATCAAAGTAAAATGTTAAAAATTGGCTTCATTATTTAATAAATTCTCAATGGCAAATGAGTCACAAAACTGGCCACAGGATGACACAGCACCAGTGGTGTGCAGAAGGGGGGGCAGTGGTCCCAGGCAGACACACCAGCTGGGGGCATCAAAATTGTCTTGGTGATCTTTTTTGCTCGTCAACACTTTTTTCACATGAAAACCCTTAAAATTATTGATTTAGTCCCGGGCATCCACACCAAACAAGGGCAACCAAATTGTCTCGGTGACCTTTTTTCCTTGTTAACACCTAACACCGACGTGGCAGGAGCATCCAAATTTACTTTGGCCCCAGGCATTCACCACTCTTGGCATGCCACTGCACAGCACATATGAGAAGAACAGATTCTGAATCTATTCAAATACTTGTAGCACACAGTTTTGACCAAATTCTTTGGCTTGATAATTTCTCCTAAAATGGACTTACTAGAAAAACTCCACACATATCAAAATCAATAAACTTTGATTACTTTATAAATTAGAATACAAAATTCAAGCAAAATAAAGCTTTAAAATTAGGCAGCGAAAATGTCAGCAAAACACTTGTATAGCTGATTTCTAAAAATCACAAAATTAAATGCTTTACTTTCACCATAACTTGCTAAAGCCAATCAATTAATCTGTCATTAAACGGTAAATCTCACAGAAGTATACTCAATAGGCCAGTATGGGCCTGTTGGAGAACTGAAGGAATAGCGCCTTCAGTTTTACATGGCAATGGCTGAATGAGGGCGGATTGCCAGCCTTTCCTTCCCCCTCCTGAGTCAACACCCAATTTACTCATTCACAGCCGAGTCAACTTGGGGTGCTTGGGGCAGAAACAAACAAAAAATTTCTGCCATGGCTGGGACTTGAACCACAGACCTCAAGATTGGCAGACCAGTTCACTAACCACTGCCCACCCCACATCAAATTGAGCATACATAATAAAACTATATAAAAATATAAACAATGGTAACAGGCTACTTACAATCCACAGAGTTCCTATTAATTAACACCTGAACTGCAATTCAAAGTCCCTTTGTGATTATAATCTGCAATCAAACAATTCTAAACTACAATTCTTCTAAATAGGGCAGTTTCACTTGCAAACATCATCCATCTACAATACATAAAATAATAAAATGTCTTGACTAGTTCAGATATAACCACTAGTTAATCACGAGTCTCTAAGAAACTCATTACATTATTTTCTAAATCTGACATCCAAATTTTAAAAATCACAGCTAACCTGTTGACTATGGTGATCCATATTACCAATAGGTTATGAAGCCAAAATATTGACCTTAGGAATTGAAATGGTTAACCAATAAACAATATCCATCTTTGTTAGATGTAAAATTCTAGTGCCAGATTAAACACATTATTCAACTGCAATCAGTTTAAATTTTAAAAAGTCAATCAGTTTAAAATTTTTTAAATGTAATATTTAACCAACAAACCAAGCAGAAAGAATAGGAAGTCTCCCATTTTCAGAGCAGCACCTTATTTTTTTAAAACAACCTATTTTCCATGTGCATCAGTAGTTGCCAGCTAAACACAAGCCAAACAGTGCGTCCCAACAATAATATTATTTTTAAGCCATAAAAATTGGAATGGCTGAAAATTTCATTCACAAAATTTCCAAAATCAAGTTTTTCTAATCAATTCATAAATTGTGCTGACAAAAGAATTGAAGCTATAATACAGTACATTCAGTAATTAAAGATTCTTATGTCCAATGCTGCAATGTTTGCAAACTCATAACTTGAACAATCTTTTGATTTCACAGCTTCACTTTCATATTTGTTACTCAAACAGACATCAAAATTGGTTTTCTATAAGCAGCCATCTCAATGACTATTAAAAATTTTAAAAACACTTGGATGATACTGAGATACTGATTTTACATCAAAACCAAATTAAATTCAAACAATAAGATTAGTTTTTATTAAAAAGTATTAGGCTATGCTGATCATCCAGAGAATCTATAATTATTAACAACACCAAACCAAAATATAAAACAATAATATTCCATTATTTCAGACTGACAATTTCATATTATTTAAACTTGTAATGAAGCAAATCATTAATATCAGGCTATTATGGCCTCAGTGTTAAGTCTTAATTGCTTGATAAAACAGTTAATCCTTAGCTAGGACTAGGAGAAATGCTTACTCATAAATAAGTAAAGTTAATATCTGTCACATTTGCATACAGCACATCTCTAGATTTGAAAGTTTATAATATTATCAAATTAATCAACAAAATTAATGATTCCTCACAATACTGTCTTCTGGACTTGTAGTCAAGTCACAAGAATGTCTGTGTAAAACCAATCACAACATTCAAACATAGGGTTCGTAGCTGAACAGCTGCTGTGCATGCACTTTAAGCTGTAGTCATTAAACAAATGCAGAATATCCACTTTTACCTGCAAAAGATTAGATATCTACAAAGCCAGAAGAATGAGAAAATCATGCTTCTATCTCTAAACAATAAGCAAAATTGACCAAGACGAAGTAATTACTCAAAACTAAATAAGAATAATCACCAAAAAGTATTCTTCAACAATTAAAAAAATACATTTTGACTACATATATTAGTCATCCAATTTAAAATCAAATGCAATTTCAAAAAGTGCAACTTCTTTCAAAAGCAGACAGGTAAATAGTACAGGTGAATAGTGACAAAATTTCTCAAGCTTCTAAGCTTCATGCAATAACTTATTTTCAGAATTTAACTATGATTAGTATTGATTACATTCTGACAAAACGCCTGTAACATTAACAAATATCGAACACTACACAAGTTCAAAAACACAGCACTTATACATAGTATGTTTGCTTATCACATGACATTTTGATCCTCAACTGTCAACAAGGCCCAAATGGTCAATGGCAAACCAGCTTCTGTCAACTCCCACGGCTCTCGGCTTTACATCTATTCTCCTGGACAGCAATCCTGATGATTGTCGCCGATCACTTCTCTTATGTGTTATTATCAGGTAAACAATTGTGCACAATTGCGTGCACCTGCATCGAATTGCCTTGCTCGATAGAATAAACAGTCGGCTGATACGAGATGTTGCTCTGCAAGGGTTCAATTAAAGCGTAAGTCCTTTCATCGTCTATTTCGTAGTCGTCATCATCGACATCAGTCGTGTATTGACTGCAACTGTTACTTGCAAGAACCGATGGAAACCCAACATGACTGTATCCATGCATAGCACTGGACGACCCCTGACCTCGATCGTGGTCGGACACAGAGCCGTCGGCCGTGTTGCCGTGGCCGGACGGTGCATAGACCTGCATTTCCTGGTCAATTGGAAAGGAATCGTCACTCTCTACATCGACGTTTGTTTCATAGACTGCGTCCTGTCTCTGCATGGGTTCGTGTCTTCTGTGGTAAAAATAATCCTGCAATCACAAACTAATTATTACAACAAACGAGTCAAAATAAAGGGCGGGAAGATGGCAGATTGGTAACACACTGGAGAGGCACGCTGATGCAACGGGATCTAGTCCCACTGGAGCCCCTAAGGTCGATTGAGACTTACTCATTAGACAGCGGTGGTAAAACGAGTAGTGATGAGAAAAAAAGTAAAATGTAGGTCTAGAATTACAATTAGGTAACCTACTCTAGATAAATGGCACAAGCCACTTGCGTTGCTGTGTGCCAAAGAAACCGGAGATCAGCGCCAGCCCCAATGCTTGAAATTGAGTGTAGGAAAACCTTTACCTCTAGTCCTCTACTCAAAATACCTGATATTAGTAATATTAAAAGTGGCTGGCCAATATTAAACAAAAGATTTACATACATTCTGCATAAGAATAAGCTTACTTTTATTTTAATAACTTCTGTTTACTAGAAATTATACACAGACACACTGTGTTCAATAACTACTTTAACAATAACTATTTTCTTATTTTCTGTTGAGAAACAGTCAGACAGCCTTTACACAGGAAAGTCAGAAACGGTCTGCTGCTTATTGTCACATTTCCTAATTCTACAGCAGGGATATTTCTAGGATTGTGAATTTGGGGGAGGGGGTGTCGACCTCAAATTGGGGTGGGGTGTCCGAAGCTAATTAGTATGCATTTTGTATACATACCATTGTCACATTACCTTTTTTGGGGGGTGGGGTGTCGACCTCAAATGGGGGTGTAAAAATATCCCTGTTCTACAGTCACAAACAGCCCCTTTTCTATTAAAAGCATTTGAGGAGAATAGATAAAGAAAGCAACCTTACACATGGACAAGTGAGTTTGCGCAGTGTCCATCTGATCTGATCCCAATACATGACCATAAGAAGCACAATTAGCACTTCAATGGCCACCGCAATCGTACAGCCAATGACCACTTTGTTTTTCCAATGATCATCTGAGAATGGAATTGGTTTTATCAGAACGTCTGGATCTAAATAGTTCAAAAGCACGCTTTCATTCAAACCTCAGCATGGCATCATCAAATCAGACTGTGTAGCCTCTACATGAATTCTCATATTATTTAGACATAAGTCACGCTCAAGAAACTTTGGAAATGATGCTATTAACTTGTTACAACATCATATGTAACATTATTTGCAAGGCCCAAATCTACAATGTTATGAATCTGAATTTTCCTGTAAAGTCACTGTTCTATCAGTAAATTTCAACTTTCATACAATTATTTTATCATCACAAAAATCTTACACAATTCATGAAACTAAAGATCAGGCACACAGTCCAAGTGTCATTTAAAATAAGCATGTTACTATACAATGTATTACCGTACATACTCGAGGTCAAATCGACCTCAAAGATAGGTCGACCCCGTTTTTGGTAAAAAATTATGTAATTTGCTATGACCCACGTAGAAGTGGACAAGGAAATTTAGGAGCTTACAGATTTCTTGAATTGCCTAATAATATCCGATCTGCACTGAAATTGAGTCAACAGACGGCCGCTCCCCTCCCCCAAAGGTGTCCAAGCTGTTTTCAGGTCAAAAGTATTTGCGGTACACAGAGGCCAAGGTCGGCCGCGGGGTCAAACAGACAGCCGCTCCCCTTCCCCAACCAGTCGTCTCCACAAGCTGTTTCCAGGCCAAAGGCCATTGGCTTGAGGTATCTGTTGTCCACGATGTCTGTTATACTCTGAACGGAATCTGATTGGCCCAATCTATCACTGCTTAACGGTGCTCAGTTGAGAAAGGAGGAGCCTGATGCCCCTCCTCTTTTGACAGATGCATCTTTAAATAGATACAATATGACTTAACACTGTAATGCATTAAGAAATGTTTTTCTTTACAAGTTCTTTGGAAAATTGTATTGACTCGCAGATAAGTCGACTTGGTGTTTTAAAGTGAATTTTAAGGCATAAATTTCTCGACTTATCCTTGAGTATATACGGTATTCATTCAGAATAGGTAGGCTAAATAATAGGTAAAAACAGTTCTCGAATTTTTCTAAAATTCATGAAAGCAGCTGCAAAATTTGAAAATTGTTTCAAAATCTTTCTTTGATTATTATTGAGCAAGTGCTCAAGTGCAAACAGATTTGAGGAGTGATTTTTATTATATTGTCAGGTCTATATATTGGCAAATATATTTACCATATTTTCGCACAAATAAGACACATCCAAGTATAAGATGCAGGGTTTTGACGATTTGTGTATAACAGAGTCCTATGTCATAGGAACCTCAGAGATAAATAATATTTCCTGCTTTGATACTATGATTCAAAATACGATAAGCCTTACAAACATAATATTATTTGTTAAAACTCTTTTATTGATGAATTGACAAATGCACACTGGTTATAATTTTCAAGCATTTGCTAATAGCATTAGCAATATAAAAGGATAGCACTTTATCTGTTATCCTCATATACCAATATACATTCATTAATTGCATATATGTGTTTTTGTGTGAATTATAATGTCTATTATTACTGTATTAAATGTATGTTGCAGTTTTGTTATATTATCATCAGGTAATCCAAAGCTAAATGACAAGACTGTTTAATCAGAGCCAGACCATTAAAGAATGCAATGCATAAAGTATTTTTAAACTACTAAACTTAGATCTCATTCTAATGAGAAATTTAATATATAATTTTACTATTCGTTTATCTAAAAATAATTTGATGTCGACATCTGTCAACTTAATTTGCCTTTTGTGTGAAAAAATATACATAGGTGCCAGTTCTTTGTGTTTGAACAAATTTAGATAAGATGCCCCTGAATATACTGGGTAAGATGCACCCAAGGTGCTGAGTATTAAAATTTTATATAAGATGCACCTTATTAGGGCTGCACTGAATATTCGCTTCGTATTCGCTTCGGCGCCGAATAGTGTGAAGAATAGTCTATTCGTATTCGTTCGAATAGTGGTGGTCAAAACGAATACGAATAGTGGTCACATGACATTAAAAAATTTCATATAGTTTAATACTTCAGCTTAGTAAAGTGAACTAAATTCAAGTACCGGAGATAACATTTTGTTCTATTTTCCTAGCCAAATAGCGCTATACAAATGTATATTGCGAACTTGCGCTAAAAAACTAATTATGTCTGTTTCCGGGCAGAGCATGTCAATCTATTAGTTAAACCAAACGGTAATGCTAGTAAAACGTATTGTAATTAAATTTCTTCTTTGAATAGAAATTAAAATCAAATATCGTTGCTTTAGTTATCTATGGATAAGTGAAGCTCGATTTGGAAGTTTTTAAGATTTGTGAAGACGAAAATAAAGCAACGTGTATGTTGTTCAGTACCGTCATTTCTCGCGGCGGTGGTTCCTCAGGGTTGTTCACAACTGCGATGCATAATCATATGCCGTACAAAAACCGTATGCGTACAAACAGGTGGTCTTGAAGTCTTTACTTCTACTTTGCGTGCTTAATTTGCCTTTTGTCCACAATGGAAGTTGGTAAACTATACTAAGTATACTTATATATAAGTTATAATGAAGACTTTTTATTCGTAGTAATAGTATTATAATAGCACACAGCACTATGTTGACCTAATTATGGCGACTTGCAGTGGGAGAGGTATCGTATACAATATTCGTAATCGTATTTGTTATTTGTCGAATAGTGAAACTGACTATTCGTATTCATTCGAATAGCTAAAAACCCTATTCGGTGCAGCCCTACATCTTATATACATGAAAATACAGTATATATTTCTAACTTTACACCAGAGATGCACAACTTCTTTGGCCAAGGGTCAAATTGAACATCCTCAATTTATTCAAGGGCTGCAATCTCAAAATGCATGCTCTATAATTAATTCATCATCATCATCATCATCATCATCATCATCATCATCATCATCATCATCATCATCATCATCATCATCATCATCATGCTCTCCGTGAACACTTTAGCAGCAATAGCTAGACACAAAACATTTCCAAGTTCTGTTAATCTTCCTTCTGTGATTTAAATTCCTTTCAAGTTAATGTCTTCTCTAATGTTCTGCATGTACTTTTTCCTGGGTCTTCCTCTGCCACTATTTCCGTCCATTTGAGCGTAGAGTTCCTTGTATGGTAGCCTCCTTTCATTCATTCTCTTGATGTGACCATACTGCATAAGTCTTTTTCATCTAATTTTGTCAATGATTGTGCTATTTTAGGCTGACATTCTGTCTCACGTCCACTTTCTGATCTTTGCAACATAGTTATCCCAAGGACTCTCCATAGGCAGGTTATTTGGCCACTAGCAGTCTATTTTCATATGTTTCTTTCATGCTCCGTGTTTCTGCACCTTCGTATGATTTGTGGGACTATCATGGTGTTGAGTATTTTGACCTTGATACTTATGTTTATGCTCTTGTTGCTTCAGATTCTCTTCGTAATCTCCCATCGTTTGCAATCCTTTGGCTATTTCTGTATAATCTCCTCTTGATGACTCCCATTAAATATAAGGAAAAAGTTTCCTGTAGATGGAAATATATGGAACTAAATCATTTGTTTCAACATAAGATTCCATATCAAAAAAATAAAGATAGAGAATCTTTCTGAAAAACCAATTGCACAACAGAAAATTAATGAATAAATCAGAAACATTGTCAAATCCATACATACCTGAGCTGTTATTTGGTTTATTGACATCTTGAGGATTTGATTTGTCATCAATATTTCCGAAATATTTGGATGAATACGGATCATTACGGTACCCTCTCATCCTTCTGTCAAAATCCACTAACAGCAAAAGCATGGCAGAAAGGAAACTCAAGTACTATGACAGTATCCTTTTGAAAATCTGAAATCAGAACAAAGTAGCATGACTTGTTACCAAAGGAATTATTGCTAGGCAAATTAACAGCCAATTAATCAATTATTCTCCAATAGGTTATACAAATTGAAGTTATTATTGATTAATTGTGCAGTCTGTTGCAAGTGGCACCATACCAAATGTTAATTAATGAGACCTCTCTTACATGTATTAAGTAACTCTGGCATTAAATTTTCGCCAATGCCATTCAGCGTAATATAAAGTAATGCAAGATTTGTTCAGTGCCCTTCTGTTTGAAGTTGTTTAGTAAGGAAGTGAAACTTTAATTTTTGTAATGAACCTTCGGAGATGGTGAGGAGTGTATCCCCCGAAATCCAACCTGCACCTCACAGTGGTGGGGGTGGCAACGTCTACCATATGGTGATGACTGCTGAAGATTTATACCATCAGTGGTGAAGACCTGTAAAAACTGAGTTACCACCTAGGGCACTATGTGCAGTGGGCAGACTTTGCAGGAACCATGTAGCTAGATGGCTAAGATCATATGATCATAAGATCTAAGATCACTAAGATCATAATTCATGATCTTTGACTTTTGATCTGGCTCAACCTTTAATAGTGACCTTTGACTCCGACTTTTAATCCCTTTTTTGGTGATCTTGATCTTTATTATCAACAGAAGTAGACAAAGATAAAATTATATGTATTCTCCCAACTAAGTGATTGTATGGTATACGAGTAAGATGTAAAAACATCTGAAATGTTATTTTAAATACCAAAAATATTGATAATTTACCCTTTGAAACATTACTAATTTATTGCCAACCATTATGTATTCTATGTTGTTGTTGTTTCCATGTATTGAGTAAAATGGTGGAAAATTCAAACATTCCTTGCATTTTATGTATTCTAAGTTGTTGTTGTTTCCATGTATTGAGTAAAATGGCAGAACAATCAAACATTCCTTGCAATTTAGATGGAATTTTTTTCAAAATACATGATTGATAATGAAAAAGTTGTAGCTGATTGCTGTTACTATGTAAGCAAGAAAATTTCTGGCGCCTCAAGGTTAGTACAGTCGCTGTCTCACCGAATACCACAAGGTTCCATCATGGTCCTTTGCTAATTATTATTTACATTTAAATTAAATTAACATTACTAAATAATTACTATTGAATATATAGCAATGTAAAGTTTAGACTAGTTCACCTGTGACATATCACTGACAAAATTAAATAAAACATATTCCATTTCTGTGCCTGTCAAAAGACTTTTAGTATTGGAGGTTTGATAGCTACACCATGAAGAAACAGGTTGTCCATGACACAACGTTTGAGCATCTGTTCATGCTGAAAATGAACTGCCGTGTTCAACACTGAACACCATATTTTCAGTTGTGCTTATTAGTATTAAAAAAGTTTACATGCATCATACAGTGCACACTTGTATCATATCATACATCAGACATGAATACAATAAATATATTTGTATGATCTTTGATCTTAGATCAATTTTTCTTTAGTCATCTTTCCCCATCTTTGATCAAGATCATTTTATAAATTACATGTGATCATTCCTAACACTGGGGAGGGTCAAGTCCTTTAGCAAGTGGACGAACCAAAGACTGGTCAAGAGTTGCTAAGTAAGGGCATGCAGGTGGCAGAGCATTGCAGGCCTACTTGGGGCGACAATGGCACGCCACAACAGAAATTCCGACAACTGAGCCGGAATTCTCTACACAGCACCCCATTGTGGTGGTTCTGGAGCCCACCACAGAAAATAGCTTCCAAGTATGGTCATATAGAATTCATAAAGAAAACAGATCCTGACAAAAGATGGAAGGCTTGCCCAAAGTGCCTCAACTCAGCCTGGTGGGAGACACGGGTGTTGGCAGCCATGTCCACACCATCATCCAGCAACTGCCTGCCAAAAGCAAAAACAAGAGCAAAAAGAGAAACACAAATGGAGCAAATTAGGAATTAGGATAGGAACCTGGAATGTACAAAATCTATGCCAGCCTGGCAAACTAGCAAATGTAATACAGGAGATGGAATATCTAAACATGGACATACTAGGAGTATCTGAAACATTTTAATGCAAAAGTGAGAAGCGACAGAGAAGGAGAAATTCTGGGACCAAAGGGACTAGGTGAAAGAAACAAGAATGGAAAATTACTATTTGATTTCTGGAGACAAAACAGACTCACTTTAGCAAGCACGTGGTTTCCCCAAAAAATCAATGCAAGACACACCTGAACCTTGCCAGAATGAAATACAAAAAATCATAATGATTACATTGCAGTAGTGACAAGATATAGGAATGGAATATTGAACTGTAAAACTAGACCAGGTGCAGACTGTGGATCCAATCATAATCCAATAATAACAGGACTACAAATTAAGATGAAGAATAAGGAGAAACAAAAATGGAAAACGATGATCTTGAAAAAATCTTACAAAGAAAACGAATTCACATCAACACTAGAAGAAAAACTTGACTAAAATTTTCAAGAGAAGGACACGAAAGATAATACCTCATGCAAAGAAATCTGAAATAAAATGAAGAAATGCATAGAGGAAATGGCAGATATAATTCTCAAGGAGGAATGAAAAGAAATCAAGCAGCAAGGGATGGATGCAGAAATACTAGATCTAATGAAGGAAAGAAAGAAATTTAAGAGTTTCTGCACCCAGCAAGAAAAACAGGAATACAAAGACATTCATCACAAAATACAAAAGCTCTAAGAAAAGCAAAAGTAGACTTATAAGAGAAAAGTGTCAAGAATTAGAAGAGCTGGACAAAAGACATAATCCATTGTTCTATAAGAAGGTAAAAGAAATGACACAATTCAGCAAAAACACTTCAACAGGACTGAAAGACAAAAATGGTAATCTCTTGACAAATGAAGAGGAAATACTATACAGTGAGGAGGATATGTGGGAAATTTGTACATAGACAACAGAGAAGAAGAAGAGAACTGGAATTCAACAAATGCTCAAAATCTAATAACAATCAAAGAAGTGGAATCAATAATAATAAAACTGACAAAAAAGTAATGTCTTGGACCAGATGAGATACTGGCACAGTTTTTACAGAGACTGAGAACAAAGAGGAATAGAGATAATGACAACACTAATAAACAAAATGTTCAGGCCAGGAGAAGTACCAGATGAATTTCTAAAATGCATATTTATTCCTATCCCTAAGACTAACAAGGCAAACGAGTGCAACAACTTTAGGACAATAAGTCTGATCTCACACTCCTCAAAAATTCTGCTGTACTTAATGAAAGACAGAATCACTCCTATCATAGAAAAACTCATTCCTGAAAATCAAACAGGATTTAGAAAAGGCAAAAGCACAAGAGAGGCTATCTTACAACTATGAACTATCTTTTTCTTTACAGTGTATGTGTCTTCCTCTATCAGAGGGTTGACAGTCATTTTCCTCCATTTCTCTCTATCTTCTGCTGCTCGTTTCAGGGCTCCATAGTTCTTTGTATTTTTCCATTCAAAGATGCAACATCATCATCGACAATGTACAGCTACAACAGGTGAAAGGTTTTAAGTACCATGGGAGTTACATCAGACAATTTGGTCAAAATGAGAAGGAAATCAGGATGAAAATAAGTATGGCCAAGGAAGCTTTTTGGAAGATAAAAGAGCTCATGAGAAGAGATCTCAACATCACAGGCAAGAAGAGGCTCATCCAATGCTAAATCTTCCCAGTCCTGACTCATGGATGCAAAAAATGGACAATGAACAGGAAGATTATGAAAAAGGTCACAGCCTCTGAATTATGGTGTTACAGACAGATCTTGAGAATCAGCTGAAATTCAGAATGGACAAGTTAACAAACGACAGTCCTAGAAAGAAGCAAAACAACAGCAATGTGGAGACCGGAAATAATAAGAAAAATGCCCTACGCTGGTCACATCATGAGAGGTTTGTCCGGAGACCTACCACTGATAATAATGGAAGGTAGAATAAAGGAACAAGAGCAACTGAGAAGAAGCTGGATGGATGACAACTTTAATTGGACAAGCATAAAGAACTATGGAGCCCTAAAAAGAGCAGCAGAAGAGAGAGAATTGGAAGGAAGTGACTGTCAACCCTCTGATAGCGGACGACACATAAAGAAGAAGGAAGAGGATGGGGCTAGATTATTCCAAACACAGCATCTATTGACTCTAGTTGCTTGCCAGTGGGAAAACCCCTGTAAATCAGTGGAATGACGGAGGTAGTGAAAAATAGTAGAAGAAGGTAATTTAAGTTACTTGGAGGCAAATCAATATTGGAGTCAAAAAGGTATATTGAGTGCAAATTGTCAATGATGGTAACAAGCATCCTCAGAGATTGAAAGAGTGAAAAGAATGAAATGACTACACAGCAAAAGTCCTCTTACCTAGTTCTGATAATAGCCATTTCATGTCTAATCAAATTATAAAGATCAAGTATTTTTGGGTAATAGGCAAGTAACAGCAACTGATTGAGACACAATATACAAAAGCTCATATGTATCACCAAGGGCTGTGATACTTTGGAAATGATCTAGTTTTAGTACTCAAGCGCTAATGGCGAATCATTGGTGACTATGAGTCCATGACCCACGTAAAAGTGAATCGGAACTACAATAGACATCAGTTGAGACACTACCCGAATTAATAACTGACTTAAGATCGCAAGATATGTCATAAATAACGGTTCTCAGACGGTGAAAAATCAAGCAATACAGCTAAATAGATCTTGTGGTTGCCGATGTGACCGGTGGTCTGGTAAATGCTGGGCCATCCCACCGTCCCCACCCCGACCCCTCGCAGTCCTTTCATCGCACACAGCGCCGAGTCATTGTTTCACCTTGAACACGGAGCAGGATCTCTTGATTGTAACGACCTTCGTCAAACTAACGACATTTCGAATATTTTTCCTCTACAGTCATTCTAAGCGATTCAATTCAGCGATCTATAAAAGAAATTCCTGAGATTTCTCGCCATCGATCTACTCGATTTCCGGGTTCTTCAACGAAGACTGATCAACGGTGCTGTCACTTTTGAAGAGAAATAACTAGCAGATAACTTCTAAATAATCCGGTAGAAAGATCGGTAGCAATGTTTATTAATCTTGACAATCAATCAATAAACTTCTATAAAGCCACTATCATAATGCCCAGGGCATCAGCCGATGGCGCACCAAATCCAAATTGAATAAGATCCAGGTCAAGTCGAAAAGATCAGTCAGAACAGCGGGGGATAAGCCAAGTCAACCAGGTATGTTTTAAGACTGGGTCTGAAAGATAACATAGGTATTGATCCGACTTCTGCGCTGTGGCGTTGGAATATCGTCAACTGATATCCGTAGAATATTAGAGGAGGTATAAAAGATGCTTCATTATTGGCTGTATTATTTATTACAAAGCGATGATAGAAAAGGAGAGAGGGGATTTGATTGAGACATACAAAATACTATTAAACAAAGTGGAAATGCCAAGAGAAAGGGTTTTTACAATGAAGCAGTATGCTCGAACCAGAGTACACAGCATGAAACTGTTCAAGAAACGGGTTGGGAGACACAAACAGCACTTTTTTAGTGCAAGAGTGGTGGACAGATGGAATGAACTGGATGAGAGGATAGTAATGGCTACAACTGTAAACGAGTTCAAAATAAACCTCAGTAGTTTAGGATATTAGATTGGACGAGAACAACAGTGGTTCTCACACAGGGCAGTCCCTACTGGACCACTTTAAACCTTGTTAGTTGTTATATTATATTATATAATTTATTAAGCATTCTTCCAAGGCTGAACAGTGAACACAACGAAGCCATAGATATCAAAGGCACTTGCGATTCTATGTTCTTGCTCTAAGGTCTCTGGAAAGAGAATATATTTCGTTGAAAATTCGATAAATTCCTTTTTTGCTTAATTTGTATAGATTTAATTTTTGTTCGTAAGTTTGACGTCGATATTTTATTTGGCGGTTGTGTCAGCTGCGATCGTTGCAGATTGTTGATGCAATGGCCTGAAATTAATTTATGACGCCTAAATAATCTGAGCAAGGGCTTTGGATTTAGATCACGCAATGGATGTTCAAAAATTAGTAGCCAGACTGAATATTTCGCACGCGTAAAATTGTTACTCTGACCGTAAATTTATCTATTCTAGACTGAAAATTGTTGACCGATGAAAATGTCTATTTTGCCGGCAAAGGTGGAAGCACCCTTTTCAAGTGTAATAAACGACTGACGTTGTAGGAATAGGATGCTGAAGTTAGTAGACTGAGAAGCTGAGGTAAATGTGTAGCTTAGCGTCATAAGTCTAATATTAAAGGCGGTACTTTCTCGTTATCCGGACCCCAGTGAAGAGATATTAAGAAAGGGTTAGGATTAGGCTAAAACCCTAGCCCTCACCCTAACCCTAGGCATCTCTTAATTGGGGTGCGGGTAACGGGAAAGTACCTTAAAGGCTACGTGTAGTTTAGCGGGTAGACTCTGAGACGGGCGCCCCCAGTGTAAACAATGCCGCAGTACCATAGATATAAAACGCTGGCCTACACACAAACTCACCTCGTGCTTGGGGGCGTCGTCCCTCATGAGAATAAAATTCGGAGTTAATGTTAAAATTTAGTGTAAACATCTCTCATTTAACTCAGATTTTTAATCACACGTAGTAGGGCGCCTCTAAACAAATGACGCTTCTTAAAACCTTTAGAGCCTCTATTTAACTCTGAATTGAAAGGTTTTTAATAGTTCCACTTGTTTAGAGGCGCCATGTTACATTTGATTAAAAATCAGAGCTGAATGAGAGACTTTAAAACCTTATAAATTTTTGCATATAACTCTGAATTTTATTCTCATGCAGGATGATGCCCCCAAGCACGTGCACATTGTGTGTGGGCCAGCGTTATATATCTGGTATTTGGCATTGTTTACTTAGTAGGCGCCCGTCTCTGAGTCTACCCTTTAGCGTTAGAGAGCAGAGATCTTCATATACTAATTATGGAGACACTTATAATATCTTGTAATGGTTTATATAAAATAAATCAATATATACATATATATATATATAATGTAATTTATTATGTAATATGATAAAATATGCAATATTATAGTCTATCTGTATATAATATACAGAACAATGTAATAATGGAAAATGTGTCTTTAGTTTAGGAAATTAAAGTAATGCATTGTAAGGTATGTGTAGGTTTATGACACTAAACTGCACATTTACAAAAGCTGGAACTATTGACTACTGAGTTTTATGTGTGTTGGTCTAGATGTAAAGAACAGTTGGTATAACACTGAGATAAAGGAATGATCAATTACATTATTCATCAATTACATTATTCACATGACATAGCACTCAAAATAGTTGTTTAAGGGATGATGTAGCAGTGTTGAGACTAGCAGTTGTTAGTTGTTGGAGTATTATTTCATAGTCTGGACCAGTGACAGCAACTGCCAACCAGTTGTGGGTTATGGATCTAGTACCAGCGAATAAAAATTTCTGTCTAGCTCAAGGTTAATCTTGTAGGCTTAGATGCAGAGTGCCATATGACAGCCTGGATATAGAAATGTGACCGGTTTTAGCGATCTAGTGACAAGACAGATAATCTTAAATTGTGTTTGCTGATGATTGGTGGCCAGTGGAAGTATTCAACATTGAATCTTAAAATCAGATTAATATGGGAGCTGCCTCATTAATTGAGCAGAAACATTAAGATGAATTAGAGGATAGCCAGATTGCACCTTTGATTGACTGACATTGATGGCATTGACATAGTCCAACCAGCTGCAGACAAAGGCATGAATCATGACTTTAGCTCAATCAGTGGAAAAGTTGGATTGGAAGACTTAGTGGGGACAGCTTCCATCTGGTTTCCAAAGCCTTTTGGAGTTTTCGTGTAATTTTGATTACAGTTGGGAAGTTGCCAGTTTTCAGACCACTTATCTAGTTTAGGTGTTCTTGAAGCATAAAGAGTCCTGGATATGAATAATTGAAGACCAGATTGGTATATTCAACTCATTGATTTTGGTAGCTGCTATTCTAGAGGCGTGCAAGTGCTTGCATGTTTCTGCCATCAGCACGCATGCCTCAGCCTTCATTGATTATGTCAGTGATATGCAGCTTGGACTTGGAATTAGTCCTGTACATTATTTGGCTACAATTTATGGTAGTATCTGAAGTGCTTTCATGGAAATGAAACAGATACTAACAAGCAAGAAAATTTCAAAAAGGAGCACAACTCAGAATACTTAAATGTTATGTATGGTCAGTTCTGCTGTATGGAGCAGAGACTTGGACCATTTCAAAGGCTATGGAAAAGAAAGAGGTAGCTGCAGAATTGTGCTTCTACAGGAGGATGTTGAAAGTTCTGTGGGCGGATAAAAGAGCCAACAAAGAAATTTTAGAGATGATGGAAGAGGAACAAACACTGATGACTGCCATCAGGCTAAGACAGAGACATTTTGTGGGCACTTGATGAAGACAGATGGACTCAAGAACTTGGCAGTGAAAGTCATGGTGGAGGGTAAAAGTTTAAGATGAAAACAAAGATCAAAATACACAGACAAACTAAGAGATTGAATGAAGATAGACAAAAACTTTGAACTCCTGAAGAATATCAGACTCAGAGATCATGAAAAGTGGGTCCAAGGCTGCCGATGCAGTAATGCATGGCACCTGAGGAGAAGAAGAATCTGAAGTGAAGATTGTTTAACACTTGGGATGACCTGTTTGTTTACAAAACAGGCAATATTGATATTCAGCACCTCTCTGCTACAATTATTAGGCACGGTTCATTTGACTTTGGGCAATGGATTATCAAGTTCTATAACAGCAGAGAAGATCAGATTTTGAATTTTAGAATGTTGCTGCATGAAGCTTGACAACCTGAGAAGCTAATTTGCATGTTTTTTTACTTGGAGAAGTTATTTGACTCTGTCACTCAAAAAGATTGTGGATGTGTATGTTAGAATTGGCATTTGACCTCACTCAGTGCAGTTTTGGATCTAGCTGCATTGTGATATGGTCAAAACAGTGGGTGCAGCATCATAATAGTTTCAGATGGTGAGAGGAGTAAGTCATGGTTGTGTTAGCTCATCATGTTTCTTTATATTTATGACTAAATTAGCAGCTAAACAAAGTTTGGTAGTTTTGGGTAATGGGATTACAGTTGGTATAAAAGGAAAATTGCTAAAATCCATATGACAGCAACATTTGGAATTTTTTGGACATCTAATAGGATGGATTGGAAAATCCAGTAATAACAGCAAAAATAGAAGGGGAAAGAGCAAGAGGAAGTCAAAGAATAAAGTATACAGATAGCCCAAGAGAAGCAACAAGAACTAAAGACAACATCGAACTGATAAGGAAAACCAGAAACAGAGAAGAGTGGAAATCCATGGTTGCTGATGTAGCAATACATGGCACTAGAAGAAGAAATTGTATTTAATATCAAGTAAAGACTGTTTATGTTTTGAGTGGGCTTTACACTTTGGAAAACTTGCTATATAAGTGTTTTTGCCAGCCTTTATTTAAATGGAGTGCTACAGCAGCTAATAGTTTATATATTCATTACAGCTGTGGACATCTGTCCACCTGGTACATGTTTGGATAAGGTGTATCCTATGCCTTCCAGCTGAAGTATTGTTTCAGCATAGCTATGACATGATTTGAGGTCAAGTAGAATAACCTGCCAACTGATGTTTTCATTGACAGGTTTGCCTAGCATGCTGAAAAATAGTGGCCTTAATATATTTTACCTGGTCCTGTAGCGGAGGACAACTGAACTGTGACTCAGCATGGAAAATAGGGAACTGAGAGATAATGGGAGAGAGATTGGATATTTTAAGCATTCTGCTTTTCGTGAATATAGTGATTTAGATCTGAAAAAATAAGCGGATTTGGATATTGTTGTAAAGGCAATAAGAATTCAACAACAACAATCTGAATTAGTAAGAATAGGAACAAACTATAAAGGAGGCATCTGGCACCAATGGGTACCAAGTCATTGGTTATTGATGATTTTAAATGCATTATTTTTATGAGAGAATATTGGAGAGGACATGTTCTGATAAAGGTGCATTTGATTTTTAACTCTTGGAAGATTTAGTCATTTTAATTATCTACCTGGGCATGTGTATTTAACCACTCTTCATGAGCAGATTGGCAATCTGTTCACTTACAGAAATGCCTGACAACAAAAGCAGACTTATTTGTGGCAGAAGAGTTATTTTGTGATAAGAGATTGCAGGTTTGAAATTAGGAGATATAAGTGGTTGGTGCTTTGAAGTTTTGATCCAATATTTTATTTTGCATTGGTGGCGTAGTTTATTTAGTCTAATTTTCCTCAGTGAATCTCTATAGTACAGTTGCAACACTGGTTTTGTGGTGAGCAACATCATCACTTCATTGGTTTTATATGGATGCTCTGTGAGCCTTTACTGGCATCTTTAATTATACTGCACATGTTTTATGCAGTATTATGCAAGCTTACCTAGGTTCTGGTACTTGCCTGTTTAGGATCCAAGACAGTTTGGTAAAATCTGTAATGTTGACACTGATTTGCATTTTGATTTTATCTGTCATTTTAACAGGTGCAATTCACTTGACATTTGCAGAATGTCGGTTATTATCAGATTGGATAATTTGCCATGGAATGCAAGTTCCTTAGACATAAGACGATATTTTTATGGGTTGGATATTCCGGATGGTGGTGTTCACATTGTGGGAGGTGAACAAGGGACTGCTTTTATAGTCTTTACAACAGACGAGGATGCACGACAGGCGTTGATGAAAAGTAATGGACAAATCCACAATGACACAGTGAAGCTTTATCTAAGCAGCCGAACTGAGATGCAAAATATCATCACCTCCACTCGTGGCACATCCATTCCAATCCATGAGGTATTTACAAATCCATCATATGTCATCAAACGTGGATCCATGAATTCTTCACCGATTCCATCAAGACGACCTGTTCAGCTAGGTAGTCAAAAACAAAGGGATTTTTTAAATGAAGAAGACAACAGCACCGGTAGTTATAAGAATAGAAACTATTCACTTTCAAGGCCTAATGATCATGCTGAAAACCCACATGTGTTTCAAGACACATCTTTACAAAGACATAGATCTGATCGGCCTTCACCTTCAGCAGATGACAGATTTTTCAAAGGACAAAGAAGCCATGTTTATCAAGGTAATAGAAGTTTCCCATTTAAAGAGAAAGGTTTTGGAAAAGAAAGAGATTTTGACTCATCCTTGCATAAACATATTCCTGATAGATTTGAAGAACCTGGAAAGGAAAGGGAAGTGTTTGTCAAACCTAGAAGTTCTAATGAGGAGGGGAAGAGATTCAATAGCTTTGGCCAGCACTCAGAAGTACTTGGTTTTGGCAAACATCAAAGCATTGATTCAGAGAGAAGTCATGACTATCATTTTGTTAAGAGCAAAAGTGGGAGTGATGCAAATTGCAGTCTTAATGTCAGAGATGATTCAAAACCTTTGCTATCAAGGCAAAATTTCTATGGTGTTCATAGGACACCAATGTCTGATACTAAGTCTGCACATGATGACTTTAATACTGGTCATGGTTATATGAAAAGTGATCACCTCCCAGTTCGATTGCCTCATGAAACTGAGAGAAAGCTGTATAAAGAGAAGAGTCCAAGTTTTGCAGAACAGAGAACTTATGAACAAAACAGTGGCAAGCATAGCAATGATTGGGTTGTACATGTGTCAAATTTGCCTACGAGTTTCCACTACAAGGACATACGCAGAGTTTTTGGCAATTCCATCATTCCTCAGGATGGTTTGAAGATAATTAATGACATGAAGGGGAGACGAATAGGTGAATGCTACATGCGATTTGCCTTCGAGGAAGGTTTCCTAGAAGCGCTGAAATGTAATGGCATGGTAATTTCTGGGAAACCACTATTAGTACAGAAATCTAATGCTTATGAGTTTGAATTGGCCATTGATTCTTATTTTCCATCTGATACCAAAAGTGATAGAGATCGTTCTCGTTCTCCTTTGGAGAAAGAATCTGAGGGAAAGTTTTATGGTATTGGCATAACCATTAGAAACTTTGACCCAGGATGCCATAGGATAGATGACTTATTACACTGGCTTCATAATCCTCAGCCAAAGGGAGTCAGTAGACTTAATTTTAATGATTATGAACTGACAGGAGATGGATTGTTTAGAGCATGCATGAGACTCTCTTCACAGGATGTTATGAAAGTAGTGCATAGAGTGAATGGTAAGTTTTGGAGAGGTCTGAAAGTTCTAGTCCATCCCATATTGATGAAATTTTTCCATGAACATGGTGCCAATCCCAGATGGTGGACTGAGTTTGTGTCAGAAGAAGCTGATGAAAACCCAGGTCGAGGAACAGGAATTATGAATAATCCTGTATTTGGGGATGCTGGAGAAAAGAAATTCTACTGTGTTCGATTAGACGGTCTTCCATTCTCAGCCACTCCTCAGGCAGTCAAGGAATTCTTTAAAGGTCTTGAAATAGCAAATAATGGCATACATATTGTGTACAACAGAGATAACCAAGCTTCTGGAATTGGTTTTGTGGAATTTATTACATCAACAGACTGTCGCAGGGCTCTAGGCTTCAATAACAAATACATGGGCAGACGTTATCTCATCATCAAGCCAGTTGATAAGAATGAATTTTTGGCAGAATTTGAAAGTCTTCAACAGCAGAGTGACAGATTTATGGATGTTCCTGTTGACCATGGTGAAGATTCATATGATCCAGTTTTGGAAGTTGGATTTTCAGAAGCTGATGTGAGATTGGAAAATCTACATTTCAAGGTTGAACTGAAGGATATTCTACAATTCTTTAGTGGGCATCAGCCAGTTTTGGAATCAATAAAGCTACAATATCGTAATGGCCAACCAACAGGCAATGGTCTGGTGACATTTCCATCTGTGGCAGAAGCACAGAGAGCTGTTAAGGAGCTGAATCATAAAAGGCTTCTTGGCTGGCCAGTTGATTTATCTCTGGCCTAAAAACATGAAAGATGGCACAGCACCACTGCTATTAAATCCTTTTCAAAGGTATTGCTGCATAAACATTTTGTTTCATTTATTTTTTAAATTTATTTGTTTTTCACCAACATTGTTGTCAATTGAAAACCATATAAACTTTTGGAGGCATTCTGCAATCAAGATTGATTATATTGAATATTACCAAATAGTACATGTACAGTGCATTATCCTTTTGCACTTTCCATCTTTTCACTACAGATAAAGTCATATCTTTCAGCTCCAGACCATAAGTTACTTATTCTGCCATGACTAAATTCCTAGTCAGGCAGTATCTATGCAAGTTGCTCTGCTTCTTTTGTTGCTATCATCATTTTGCTGCTGAAGAAATCTAAACTTTATTTGTCTGATGCCAGATTTTATCAGACAATTTCTAACCTGCTCTTGGTGTCCAAAAATCTTAGACATCTAGTGGTGTAATTTGTCAATGTTTAAAAACAAAGCCTTTCTTGACTACAGTCTGGTTATTATTATTGTGATCAGCTGGTCATTTTACAGAAAAATCTGTACTTGTATATTATTGGACATTCTTTCTACAGTAAATGCTGGAATACATAGCAGATTTTGCATCTCTTGATTTACCACCTTCAATATAGTTGATCACTACATTCTGTTCCTAAAAGTAGAAAAAGTATTTAAAATATCTGATTCGGCACTCCCTAGGCTTGATTTGTATTATTAAAGTTTCATTCCAGTTTAAAGTGGTGTTCCAGAGGGATCAGTTCTTGGAATTTTGTGTAAGTTTGATATGCTGATATGACTTATTGATAGCTATGGACAACTCAGAAAGTTAAGCAATGTTGAGCTATCAAAGTGTGATCTGTATATAACAAAAATCACATTGTAGGTTGTTTTTTTGTTGCAGAAACTTGTTTTTCCTGTTTGAAGAATCCTATCATCTCTATGTGATTCCAAAGTCCTTTTTGAATATTGAAATTATCTCATTATTTTCCAATTCATTGGTTGCCAATTGATGTTGGGAATTCCATTGCAGCTGTATATTTGATTCATTTCTCATTGTGGAGTCTTCAGTTGAGTTACTTTTTCTATCAGTTTAGAGGTTGAAGTGACAGTACTGTTCAAAATGTTAAGGTGAACATTCAGTGGATAGTATAATTAACTGTAGTTTTGATGATAACTTATGTTTCAATGTATAATTGGAATGATCCAAACACATTTGTATACATTTGAATTCAGTTGTTGGAAATATTGTATAGGCCCTAGCCTATGTCAATTTATATTGTTTTTACCGCATGCTTCTTTTGTATAAGTAATGTACACTAAAACTAAATGGACATACAAAAAAATTGGAAGGAATGCTTCATGGGAACATATGATCACGTAATAGACACCCATCACAAAATTTTTCCAGAAATGCCAAGCACAAATAAAGGTGAAACAACTACAGCAGTATCAGCAGATGAAAGAGAAAATATAGCAATAAGTGAGGAACATTGAAGCAGGATTTAAGCCAAGATGGAGCACAATAGACCAGCTTTTCACAATAAGACAAATCATGGAAAAATATGTTTAAGCAAACAGACCCTGTTATGTTAACTTCATTGATTACAAACAAGCATTCTACTCAGTCTGGCGGTAATGACTTTGGCAGACTTCGAGACTGATTAAAGTTATACAAATAATTTAATATAATATATAATTTAACAAGGTTTAAAGTGGTTCAATATGGACTGCCCTGTGTGAGAACCACTGTTCCCATCCAATATAATATCCTAAACTACTGAGGTTTATCTTGAAATCATTCACAGTTGTAGCCATCACTATCCTCTCATCCAGTTCATTCCATCTGTCCACCACTCTTGCACTAAAAGAGTGCTGTTTGTGTCTCCCAACCCATTTCTTGAACAGTTTCATGCTGTGTCCTCTGGTTCGATCATACTGCTTCATTGTAAAAACCTCTCTCTCTGCATTTCCACTTTGTTTGTTAGTATTTTGTATGTCTCAATCAAATCCCCCTCTCTCTCTCTTCTTTTTTTTTCCAGGGTTGTCAATCCACAGTGATTTAGCCTTTCCTCATAGGTTAGTTTATGATATCCTTTGATCATCTTTGTTGCTCTGTGTTGTACTATTTCTAAGGTCTCTATTTCTTTCTTCAGGAATGGACACCATGCTTGAACACAATACTCTAAATGTGGGTGCACCAATGTCTTGTAAAGTCTTATTATTACATCCTTCTCTCTGCTCACTATCGTTCTTTTGATCATACCTAGAATTTTGTTGGCCTTCTTAGCTGCCTCTGCACATTGCCTAGATGGCTTTAAGCTGTTATGCATGATGACCCCTAGATCTTTCTCCTCATTTGTAACTTATAGTCCTTTCCCACATAACATGACCTGTTCCCTTCTTCCCAATATGCATCACAGAGCATTTATCTGTATTAAAAAGCATTTGCCAATCTGCTGACCACTGAGATAGTCTATTTAGGTCTTGTAAAATTTTGCCTCTGCTTCACTATCACTCTGTCTACACAGTTTTGTGTCATCAGCAAATTTTGAAATTTTGGGCATTATATCATCATCATCATTGATGTCGTTGATGTATATTAAAAACAATAGAAGTCCCAACACTGAACCTTGTGGCACCCCACTTATAACCTCAGTCCAATCTGAATATTTGCCTCTTATGCCTACCTTCTGTCTTCTGTTCAGAAGCCAATTTTTTATCCAGCAAAGAACTTTACGTCTTATTCCACTGGCCTGAAGTTTGGCTGCCAGTCTTGAATGAGGTCCTTTATCGAATGCTTTTGTAAAGTCAGGTATATTACATCAACTGCTTTTCCCTCATCTAGCTTGTCATAATTCTCCTCTAAAAAGTCCAGTATGTTTGTTAAGCAAGATCTTCTCTTAAGAAATCCATGCTGGCTCTCCTTTAAAATCTTGTGTCCAGGGTTATTCCTAGGATTGTCAATTTGGGGATGTCGGAATTTGGAAGTCTCTGCCGAAAAGGCTGACATGCAAAAAAAGTTATCAAGTCTCAAAAAAAGGCTGACAAGCAAAAAAAGGTCACCTGAGAATATAAGTTGGGGGGGGTGTACTTTTCCATTTACATATTATACAGGTCAAGCTCACTGGCCTGTAATTTCCTGGCTCCCCACAGTTACCCTTTTTTAATATAGGAGTGACTACTGCATCCCTCCAGTCCCTAGGGACTATTCCCGATTTAAGTGACATGTTGAATATTGTGGTTATTACCTCACTAACCTCATGTCTTACCTCATACAGAAATTTTGGATATTTATTGTCTATTCCAGGGCTTTTGTCAGTTTTCATTTGACTCAGAATTTCCAGGACACACTCTTTATTGCAATTAATGTCTGATAATGCTTCCTTCTCTTTTCCACAAAATAGTTGCAGTAAAAGTAGATGGTAAAATATCCTAATGGTTCCCCACAACTACAGTATTATATTGGAACAAGATGAGGCTGTATGTTGTTGACAACATTGTTCATCATAATTCTGGAGTGCATATTTAGAATGGCATTAAAGAATATAGTATTGTACAAGGTATTGGTGCGTTTGTGCCTACAAGTAAGTTTTCTAAACATTGATGCCCCACCTCAGTTCACAACCTGGCGCTGCCACTTTAGATTATCCATATTCTTTGGATATTGATATCGCTGTGCCATCTGCGAACTTCAAATTATTTAGGTCTTCACTGCTGCATTTCACTCCTTTTTGTTGATGTCTCTAGTTCTTGTACAGTTATTGGCTAGCAGAGGCGTAGCCAAGGGTTTGGGGGTTAAAACCCCTTTTGGCTGCCGACGGAAATTTTTTAGACGTTTTTTTATATATTTTTATTTTTGGACGCGGTTATGGGTAGACCCCCTTGGCTGGTACGTTGTGGACCTTTTTTGCTCGTCAGCATGTTTAAAGTAGAAAAAATAATTATGACCTTTTGGCTTGTCAAGATTTTTTCAAAGTTGGAAAGTTGGTCATGACCAAAACCAAAACCGCTGATGACACAAAACTGTGTGGACAGAGTGATAGTGAAGCAGAAGCAATTTTTACAACAAGACCTAAATAGACTATCCCAGTGGTCGGCAGATTGGCAAATGCTTTTTAATACAGATAAATGCTCAGTGATGCACATTGGGAAGAAGGGAACAGATCATGAATTTAAGTTATGTGGGAAGGGACTAAAAGTTACAAACGAGGAGAAAGATCTAGGGGTCATCATGCATAACAGCTTAAAGCCATCTAGGCAATGTGCAGAGGCAGCTAATAAGGCCAACAAAATTCTAGGTATGATCAAAAGAACGATAGTGAGCAGAGAGAAGGATGTAATAATAAGACTTTACAAGACATTGGTACGTCCACATTTAGAGTATTGTGTTCAAGCATGGTATCCATTCCTGAAGAAAGATATAGAGACCTTAGAAATATACACCACACAGAGCAACAAAGATGATCAAAGGATATCATAAACTAACCTATGAGGAAAGGCTAAATCACTGTGGATTGACAACCCTGGAAAAAAGAAGAGAGAGAGAGAGAGAGGGGGATTTGATCGAGACATACAAAATACTAACAAAGTGGAAATGCCAAGAGAAAGATTTTTTACAATGAAGCAGTATGATCGAACCAGAGGACACAGCATGAAACTGTTCAAGAAACGGATTGGGAGACATAAACAGCATTTTTTAGTGCAAGAGTGGTGGACAGATGGAATGAATTGGATGAGAGGATAGTAATGGCTACAACTGTAAACGAGTTCAAAATAAACCTCAGTAGTTTAGGATATTAGATTGGACGGGAAGAACAGTGGTTCTCACACAGGGCAGTCCCTACTGAACCACTTTAAACCTTGTTATATTATATATTATATTATAAACCCCCTTGTGGAAATCCTGGCTACACCAGTGTATTGTCATAATATATTTTTGGACACCACTTTTCAGCCAAGGGGTGTCCAACAACAGCAGGACACCACCACATAAATGCTGAGATTTTAGCATAAACGTGTAGAGTTGCTTAAAGCAGTGGCGTAGCCAGGATTTCCGGAAGGGAGGTTTCGATTTTGGTTTTTGATCGTGACCAACACAAACTGTTGAAAAATCTTGACAAGCAAAAAGGTCCTCGCCTATTAAACACCGTTACATTCTATGTTCTATGCCCAAGGGGGAGGGGTTTTCACCAGTGGCATAGCCAGGATTTCCGGAAGGGGGATTTTGGATTTTGGTTTTTGATCCTGACCAACACCCACCAACTTTTGAAAAAAGCTAAAAAACCTTATCCTCCAGATTTATTCTCCCAAGCAAAAAAACTTATTTCCAGATTTTTCCTGACAAGCCAAAAAGCCCTCACGTCTTAAACACCGTTACATTCTTTATTCTCTATATTCTATGCCCAAGGGGGGTTTCACTCCCAAAGTCGCGTCAAAAAATTTAAAAAATTAAACATGCATGGAAACTCAAACTCATTAAAATATTTTTCTGCAGTCAAGAGGGTTTTAACCCCCAAAACCTGCCTTGGCTACGCCACTGTGCCAACATAGTGCGGATTTTTGGTTATTAATTCCACAAAACATTGGGTCTAAATATTGGGTTGCCATGACCCACCTGGCCCACCCTGTTGCGCCCCCATGCAGAGCATCGACACTCATCTGACAAGATGGTCCACACTTTGTGGCTCTGTTGCAGCTTCACGGCCAGACTAGATGCTCCATCCTTGCTCGTGAATATTCTATTCCGAGCCTTTCCTGCGTCATTCGCATCTAGTTCCAGGATAGTACTGGCGAGCGCTGTCTGTCACTGCCAGGGATGTTTTTCGACTTCGCAGTCTAGATCCGCTGTGTTCTGCGTAACAGGGACACCTCTAGGGTGTGATTCTTCATCACGCACAGACGGGAATAAGTAGGCTATATCGAATCTGTCGACAACCGCCCTTCAACAAAATTCTCGTCGGTTTTGTGCAATTCCCACGACTGGTCCCAGTTCGAATATGGGTCCTACCCCTAGACTCCGATCGTGATAATGTTTAAACATCAGAGGCGGCTTCACATGGAGGTCCGAGGGACCCGTCAGTGGTTAATCTGGACTCCAGGGTGGGAGGTGAACTGACAAGGCCGGGGACAGTCAGCTGGGGGAGCGCTGTAAGTTGATATAGTATGCCAAAATTTCCGGGAGAATTTGAAATTTTTGGGGAAAAGGGCAATTTCCCCCCGGAAACGGCCTTGATAAAACTCTGGGACCCGTGCTTCCCCTATTGAATGCCCGGCCCCAGTGGTCCCCGACTCCCCAACACCCATACTTTAGTGCGCTCATTCTCAGCAACTAGACTAGTCCAGCAGATTTGTGAAAAATAGTTGGACCCCATGATTAGAAGTTGCCACCCCAACGTCGTCGCCCCCTTGCCCAAGCCTGGAGCCGCCACTGATAAGCATCCGGACGACGAGACGCGTTCGTGTTTTCCACAGAGACCGTCCTGTCCGGTACCTTCCTTCGTCCGCCTCGAGTTTAACTTTAATCAGATCGCTAATTGAGACGTCCTTTGAAGGAGTATCGCCGCCATCTTTCTTTTTGGTCGTCTGTCAGTTTTTTTCTTCTTCCAGTCGACAGAATCCAATTCATTTCGGCGTCATCAGGTGTCCGTGACTCTGCATACAATTGACATTCTGCGAAGATTCAGTGTCCACTCAACAACGGCGGCGGCGACGACGACGGTGTCTTGCTGGTTTTCCATTAGCAGCCCTGCCTGCGTCGTACATCTGGCCGCCGTGTTTTACGCTTAGGTAGACTTGGGTCCTACACGTAGCTGCTCAGAAAAAACACGATTTAGCTTCTTGTCAACTTGTCAAAGCCAGTGAAGACTCTTAACTGAAAAGACTAGGCATTCGCTAGAAGAAGAAGAAGAAGAAGAAGAAGAAGAAGAAGAAGAAGAAGAAGAAGAAGAAGAAGAAGAAGAAGAAGAAGAAGAAGAAGAAGAAGAAGAAGAAGAAGAAGAAGAAGAAGAAGAAGAACTGAAGAGACTGCGTTAAGTTAATTGGTCGATTGCAGTCTGATGTCTTTATGTAGGCCTGTTTGCTGTACACAGTGATGTCTTAGCGTATTGCGTCTCGAAGTCATTTCAAATCCAGCTTCTTTTCTAGATGATCCCAAGTTTAAATTTTAACAGAACAAATAAATTTATCATAATACGCATTTATTTGCGCTTTGTCGGACACCGGCCGGGGGACCGTTTGTGAGCCAAGGATTGGTTCGTCTCCCTTCCCGTTGTATTCTCTGGTAGGATGATGACTTGGCCACTAGCCTACTTCTATAGTCCTGAGAGTCCGAACATCATTATATACAGTGTTTATTCTAGGCCTTCTCTGGGGGGATTCCACCCCCCAAAAAGTTTTTAAATTACTCTCCAAAATTCTTTAAATGTTGGCTGTGGGGGTGGAAATTTCCCCCCCCCCCCCCAAGTGTGGAGACTCAGACCTTGTCCCCTCCAAATATTTCAAAATCCCCCAATGTCAAGGTGGCTAGAATAAACACTGATTATATATATATATATATATATATATATATATATATATATATATCTGTGTGTGTGTGCGTGTGTGTTTAGCATTGGCGTGGCTAGGAAAAAATTTCGACCGGTGCAACTGCCGCCGCCGCCCGCCGCCTTTCCCCCTTCACTTCTTTTCTTTCCCCTTCTCTCTCTCCCTCCTCTACCTCCATCACCCATTTTAACGGAGGTCCGGGGTATAACCCCCGGAAAAAATTTACAAATCATAGATGCCCGCATATGAATTTTAGCGCATTTTAGACACATGAAAAGACACTTAGGATGTACAACTTTCTTCTCTGTGATTGTGAACGTTACAAATTTCAGGTTCACTTCTAGAATAAAGTTTTTATTATAATGTAGGCTAGGCCTACAACACGTACTATAGGCCTACAACAGTCCCAGACGTCATTGTCTCATTACGTTTAGCTTTTGACGCGAAATTCACGATTATCGCAATAGGTCTACATGCTTCAATTTTTGATTAATTATTTGGAGTATTGTCGACTTACAGTACCTGCTAATGGCATCAGTTTCGCGGCCTACTGTACGGCTGGCACCGTAGCTAAAATTGTGGAAACCTGCACATTTTATTATTCACGCCACGCAAAAACAGTACATTCAGCAATCGCAGCCATCAACTTGATTTCGGACGAGTAGGCTACTCAATACGAATGTCAGCAGAATGAAGATATTTTGCCCTAATCACACGATCAGCAATGACACGTCGGAAAATCATCCCTCCCTCTTTCGATATTTTAAAGCGATCAGTGTGTGAAACTTTAATGATAAGTCAGAAATTAGGCCTATAAATGCGATGCCACATAGGTCTATAAATTTTGGATATAAGATATCATAGCATAATTTAAAATCAACGAAACATATTTGGTAAGCCTAATTATTTCGCATCGTTTGTGAGTAAAATTAACCAAATGTGCGGAAACAGATGATAACAGATCTATGACCTATCTGTTCTATAGTTGAGTAGACACAGGAGGATGAAATTAAAACCACACGCGGACAGGCCCACTATTAATACAGCAATGTTGTAATAAACCCTCCAATGCTTACCAGGCTCAGAGGCGTAGCGAAGGGAGGGCAGGTGGAGGGCATATGCTCCCGGACGCCGAGGTGAGGGGCGCCAAAATCGTGTTTTGGGGGTAAGTTAAACAGTCAAATACACAAAAAATAAGAAGAAAGAAATGCGGCGACCCTTTTTTGCTCTTCATGAGTATAAGGAGAGGGGCGCCGTAGAGAGTAGTAGTAGTAGTAGTAGTAGTAGTAGTAGTAGTAGTAGTAGTAGTAGTAGTAGTAGTAGTAGTAGTAGTAAACTTCTTTAGCGCCATTTAGTAGTACATCTGCACCAGTCGATGGTCGCTTCAGTGAATAATCGTAGTCGTAAATCATTTTTTCCGTGGTGAATCGAGGTTGTAGAGAGTTGAGGGGAGGGGTGTCGAGAGAACGATGTGATGATCTTTTTTGCACGTCAGCAGTGTTGGGGGCGCCAACGGTACACTTTGCCCCCGGGCGCCGGATACCCTCGCTACGCCTCTGACCAGGCTTCAAAACTGGATTAGGTTTAGATGCATTAGCAAATGTTAAAAGCGACTGTCTAAACCGTTTAATACCGGCGAACCACTTGAAAACATTGTGATTCATAAATTTTATCTGCGTAATATAGGCCTACGTAAAAAATTATGACGTCATTCAGATTGAATCGTGTGATATTAAAGTCTATGGACCTCCATGGATTGAATGCGTGGCACTGTGCTTTTATATAATTAGCCCATGTGTAAATAAGTAAGTAACAGAAGGGGCTCAGACAGACCTGGTGTTGATGGAAAAAAACATTTTTTGTTTTGGTGGGATTAGTTGGGTAGGCTTAAGCCTACCCTAGCTTTAACCCCTTAACTGGGGATCCCGGATATATCTGTCCATTTTACATTGAGTTACAGTTAAATACACGGTTAAGGGGTTAATAAAATCCGCCGATGGTCCATAGTCTAGATTAAACACTACTGCTGATCCAGTCACGGTCTGTACCAAGCAGTTAGCATCGCAAAGAGAGTCAGGGACACGAACAGACGTAGGTACAGAGATCATAATAGAAGCAGAAACGAAGCTAGAGACAGAGACGATTTGAACAAAAATACAGACAGAGGTAGGAAGAGAGACAAATAGACGTAGGCCTATATGTAGAGAGACAGAGACATAGACAGGAATGGACTATTAGACGATAAAAGGATTAATACGATGAAACAGCAGAGCACCTAAGGGCCTGCGTCTAACGACCATTTTCATCGATGAAAGAGATTTGGGAAAATGTGGCGGCGCTTTTCGTGTCTGGGTTTAATCTCTTTTCTCTAGCAAAAAAAGAAATAAGAATCTACGCCAAAGATTTGAAAGAAACCGTTTGAAGGACCCGGCGACCGAAGGAGACGCCGCGGTCAGAAATAATTCAGACGGAATGAAAACGAAACGGAAATCAATCGATCGTTCGGCAGGTGACGAGCTGGGGCACGGGCCAGAGGCGTAGCTAGGAGCAGGGGGGCATATGCCAATAGGCGCCGAGGTGAGGGGGCGCCAAAATCGGGTGTTTGGGTAAGTGAAATGCATAATAAAGAAGAAGAAACATCTGCGCGGACGACCTTTTTTTGCTCGTCATCACTATATGAAGAGGGGCGCCGTAAGACCTTGAGGGGCGCCGAGAACAATGTGGCGACCTTTTCTTTTTTTCACTCGTCGGCAGTCTTAAGGGGCTCCAACAGCGGTACGCTGCCCGCGGGCGCCGGTTACCCTCGCTACGCCACTGGCACGGGCGGCGACGGGAAGGTCTGTCGGCGATTGATGTACGCCCGGCAGATGGCAGCAGGCAGAGAGAGAGAGAGAGAGAGAGAGAGAGAGAGAGAGAGAGAGAGAGAGAGAGAGAGAGAGACAGAGAGACAGAGAGACAGAGAGACAGAGAGAGAGAGAGAGAGAGAGAGACAGAGACTCTTGAGAAAGACAGAAGAAGAAGAATGAATGAACGCCCACGACGAGCGATGGAAGCCAATTGGCCTTGATGTACTCTGTTTCCTATGTCCAGAGGCGGATTTACCACGGCACCAGCTGGGTTGTACATCGGTACCGGGCCTCCCTTCAAGCTGCGAATTTAGAGGCCTTTCTTTTCTAATAATAATTTTTAAAGACTATTTATTTATTATTTGTTTATTTAAAGTAACTTAAAGTTTATTTAAAGTAATTTATTTTCGGAGATATACATGAATGCTTGTATCGCTTAGACTTTAGTAGTGTTTGGACATGGATTGCTGTAGTATTGAAATGACATTTAATTGTTTCATATTTTCAATGTTTGTTTTATTTTTACTTCTTTAAGTGACCACGATGACGCCGGGGCCTCCATGGAAATATTTGTACCGGGCCTCCAAAATGTAAATCTGCCTCTGCTTATGTTGCCTATACGACAAGAAACGGAAAACGGATTTTAAAAACAGAGAATTTACGGTCGGTGATACTAAAGTCTTCTAATAGAGCGAAAAATATTCAGATAACCGAGTTCGGCTGTATGTGATTCTTTACAACACACGACTAAGATTCGACATCACAGCATAGGAAGCCTACATTAGGCAATAGGATAGGAAACTGGACCGATTATAGGCGTGACTGCGTTGAATGAAATCGATTTCAAAGTACAGTAGGTCAATCATCGGAGGCAGGAAAGCTATGTTTAGCTATATAGAGTTGAAGCCCACATTTTCTAGAGATGAGAATCATGAGATTATGACGGTATTGGTTCTACAGAGATTGTGGCCTCAAAGAGTCTACAGTTTTTATAGAGTTCTGTTAAAATCGTTAAAATCGAATATATATATACATTATATATATATGTATATATATATATATATATATATACACTATATACACTGTATATACATATACCGTGTATATGGCTGATATAAGGCTGAGTCCTTCGTGAATCATTTTAGCCATTCTTCTCAGTCAGGCTGACCCTTTAGAAACGACGCAAAGAAACGTCGATTGCAGACAGTTTATTCTAGCCACCTAAACATTGAGGGAGTTTAAAATTTAGAGAGGAACAGATATTAGGGAGGTCATACTACTTGCCAAAATGTCAAAAAAAATTTGGGAGGGGGAAATTTCAAATTTGGGGCCTCGGGGGATTCCCCCCAGAGAAGGTCTAGAATAAGCACTGGATTGCAGAGAATAATGGCAGAAAGACAACATTCAGAGTTCAGAGCGAAGCATAAATGATGGAAGATATATCATTCATATTTTGAAGCAACTGCTTCAAAGAAATAATTGTGCACTCTATGACAACAGACAGCCACTGACTCGTCTGTCTCTGTCTCTGTCTGTCTGTCTGTCTGTCTGTCTGTCTGTCTGTCTGTCTCTCTCTCTCTCTCTCTCTCTCTACGTGTGTGAGCCACTCACACACATTTCACACTCAGTTGTTCGGCTTCTTGTCCACGTTTGCAAGCTCAGAGAATGAAGACAAATTGCGTTCAGTTTCTGCCGTTAATTTATCTGCAGCCATACACCTCCTCCTCCTCCTCCTCCTCCCACGCAGCTGCATAATAATATACGGCGCAGCGTTTGACAATGGCGCGCCAGCAAGTAGGTGCAACGCCGCCGCCGCCGACAGCAGCAGCAGCAGCAGCAGGGGCGCAGGCAGGACGCCTTGGGCACCGCCAGCAATGAACGATGGCCGCCGCCGCCGCCGCCGCCGCCGCCGCCGCGTCTACCTGGCAAAGGGTCGGAACCAGCGCTGGGCCTAGGACAGACGGAGGCGGCCTACACCGTCACCGAAGTCTTCGTAATCCTGTGACGCCGTCGATCGCGTGATCGGCCGACGACGACGACGACGACGACGCGAGAGAAAGCAACGGAGACGACGATCACTTAGGAAGACACTGCGAATTAGGAAGAGGAGGAGGAGGAGGTGGAGGAGGAGGAGGAGGAGGAGGACACTACGGAAGACAGGGGCGGACACAGAGGCGCTGCTGCTGCTGCTGCTGCTGCTGCCTCCGTCGTCGCAACCGGATGCGCAGAGTCATTTGTAGGGGAAAGTTGAAATGAAGCGACTCACTTACTTACCGACCGAACGCAGCAGAACGGAAGTGGTCCGCCGCGTCGGATAAGTAGAGAGAGACGGAGCGATTTTTGCATTCGATTTAGAATCTGCGGATTCCGTGTCGGTCGTCAGAGAGGAGGCGCATTGCACGAAGATCCGTCTTCGCGCTACTTGCGCTTAATAACTGATTCGCTGCGAGATATTCGCCGTCAACGCCTATATACTGTTACATCTAACATCCGCAGGTTATTATCAAAGGAAGCATTCCACGAGCGCTGACCATCTCGCTCATTATTTCAGCGGCAAATCGGGACAGATTTTTAAACCGCACGCAGTTGTATTTTATACAACTAATCTGTCGATCTGTTTTCACGGTGTTGCTTTAATCTAAAGATACTGAACAAGTAGAAAGCCAGGAAGGAGCGACAGGCGACCAAAGTCTGCTTCTGAAATCAGGAGAGAGGTTGTTGATGATGGCGTCGGGGAGGTGGGCTCGTCTGTTACGTCTGGTTCTGCTCGGTTTTGTCTCTGTCCACTTAATCTCGGTTGTCTACGAGGCGAACGGGTTCTCCATGGTCCGAAGGTACAAACTGGACGACGGATACTCGTCAATTCAGCACCTGAAAGGTATATTGCTTTTAGAAATCGGTTCTCGTTCTAAAAGTGTTTTGCGAATATTTTCAAAGTCAATAATGCTGCAATATGTCTTCGGGTGTGAAACATTTGGGATTCGTTTTTGCGCTCCGCGGACCGCGGTCGAAAATATCCAGTTCCCGATGTCCCGCTGTCGGGCAATCCTATTCCGCCGATGGTCTACCAGTGCCAGGGCAATGACTTATAGGCAGTGTTGTGGAACTGGGGCGTACGAGCAAACCTAATGCATTTTTAGCGTCGTTTTCTTCTTCGCTTATAGATGAAGTCTAGAGCGTCCGCCTAATGAATATTTCATAGACCAATGTCACTGTTATGCACGACGACGGCTGAGGTGCTGGTGAATTGGAGAAGACAAAAGACTGAGCGTCTGTCGAGATGTCTCGCGAAATTTCTACAATTCCTTTGAAGCAATATGTCTGCGCACTTCACACCTCGTTTTATGGCGAAACGTATCCAAAAGTCTCCTTTTCGTGCACCAAATGTTTGGTTACGATGGGTTATACGTGTTCGGTGAGAGGAGGTCCCTTTCCAAGGCTAATCCGATTAGATGGAACGAGTTACCTGGCGTCGTGACCGAGACAGTCTCATCTGAATGTTTCCACAAGAACCTAAAAACATATTTATTTAAGATAGGGTTTGACTGCACTTGTTGTTAAGCGCTCTTGTCTTAGACCATAATCTTGTCTATTGCGTTGAAGAAATTGTCTGGTAATAATAATAATAATAATAATAATAATAATAATAATAATAATAATAATAATAATAATAATAATAATAATAATAATAATAATAATAATAATAATAATAATAATAATAATAATAATAATAATAATAATAATAATAATAATAATATACTCTTGCAATCGCGAAAACCAGCTGCAGTCGGCGAGTTATTGGCCCTTGGTTAAAAATCCGTAGTTAGAATCTTGGCCCAGTTGATCCATACAGTTTACACGGCTCATCAGTAGACCTACCATGAGTAGACTACTGTGGGTACCATTTGATCATACTTTGAAGAATCATTATCTACCGTATTTAGGTTAAAGGCTGACTTATTTCAGTCAGTTTGCTTCTTCTGAGTAGCGATGAATTTTCCGGCATTTCGGTGGATTTGTGAAAAAACTGTTGGTGGTTATGCTGTCATAGGCGTTGGTAGATGGCCCAGATGGGTACAAGGGGGTGCAGTTGCACCCCTGTAAAATAATATGGTAAAAATATAAGGCAGTTAATTCCAAAACAGGCTGACATACAGTATGTAGATATCATATGTCCGACCGGATACTCTGGATTAGACCTGGATCTTTAATGATTTGGATTTGGTGTGCCATCGGTTGATGCTCCTGTGCATTATGAAGTGGCGCTATAGAAGTTTAAGATTAGATTAGATTAGATAACAGTAGATATGTATATGTAGTGCAGTTTCATGCAGTGAGACGTTTTTTGCTGTCAGACATTTTGGTAGTGCTTTGTTTCCAAGTAAAGAAAATAAATGTTGCACTTTCCTAGAAAATGTTCTGTCGACGCCCACGCATGCTACCCAATTTGTTTTGTCTCATACAGTAGGCTATTTCGTCAATGCATACAACAACAGGTGTCAATTACCTGAGTCCGAATAGATTTCATTTCTGGTTTTGTCCGCAAATGCATTCGCTTTTATTGCTCCAATCGTTATTTGAATCGGAAGTTTCTGTAGCATTATTAGGCTATGGCGCCGGCTTATTTGCTCGTCGACATTTAACAGCTGAGCGCCTATTACTGTTGGCTTTCGCTTCGCCTTCGAGGTTCCAGAATAGTTATAGCAAAATAGTCGCACATTTCCGATGGCTTTTTAAAAAAAAGCGCGGACACATTCCGCTCACATTTCGGTCTCTCTATAGATGCGAACATTGCGTTCTCTTGCAATCTTTTTTATACTGCGTCATATAATTATGCCAGTTCCTGTCGTATATTTAAACACCCGTACCCGTTACCCTGACTCTGACAATAATTTAACGATATCAAGATGTTCCGTCTGCAGCAAATTAGCAATGCGCAGTAGAGTTGTGCGTAACTGGTAATTATTCTGCTGCATTATTACTGAATCTGCTGTTCCCGAAGTTATAGCACCTCATCCTGTCACTTCTGTAATTATTAAATACGAAACTCATATTTAAAAGACGGCGAAGCAGAAGAACGCATGCATGATGCATCACACTGGTAACGACTTCTACTGTAGTTGTGCACTTCAAACTCGAGCAGCAAAGAAGTGAACAAATTATACTGCATTATTATTATTATTATTATTATTTATTATTATTATTATTATTATTATTATTATTATTATCATCATCATCATCATCATCATCATTATCATTACTACTACTACTACTACTACTACTACTACTACTACTACTACTACTACTACTACTACTACTACTACTGCTACTACTACTACTACTGCTGCTACTGCCACCACTGCTGCCACCACCACCACTGCCACCACCACTACCACCACCACTGCCACCACTGCTGCTGCCACTGCCACTGCCACCACCACTGCTGCCACCACCACCACCACCACCACCACTGCCACTGCTGCTGCCACCACCACTGCCACTGCTGCTGCCACCACCACCACCACCACCACCACTGCTGCTGCTGCCACTGCCACCACTGCTGCTGCCACTGCTGCTGCTGCTGCCACCACCACTGCTGCTGCACTGCTGCTGCTGCTGCTGCTGCTGCTGCTGCTGCTGCTGCTGCTGCTGCTGCTGCTGCTACTGCTACTACTACTACTACTACTACTACTACTACTACTACTACTACTACTACTACTACTACTAGTACTACTACTACATACCAATGCTTAACTCTTTCATTCTATTGATTTGTATATTCGCACTTTGAATTCGAGAGTTTTAGAATATATTTTAAAACCAGCTGTCAAATAGCTGTTTTCGTGTACGATTTATTTTATAGGCTTTTAGAGATTTCTGCTCATTTTCTTCCTCCATCGTTTTATAGACATCTATCTTCTGTCTGTCGTTTTCTTGTTGATTTATTGCTGGCCGAGTGTTCGTTTTTATGCTGCCCTCTCTCTGTCTCTGTCTCTGTCTCTGTCTCTGTCTCTGTCTCTCTCTCTCTCTCTCTCTCTCTCTCTCTCTCTGTCTCTCTCTCTCTCTCTCTCTCTCTCTCTCTCTCTCTGTGTGTCTCTCTCTATCTCTCTGTCTCTCTCTCTCTCTCTATCTATCTATCTATCTCTCTCTCTCTGTCTGTCTGTCTGTCTGTCTGTCTCTCTCTCTCTCTCTCTCTCTCTCTCTATCTATCTATCTCTGTCTCTCTCTCTCTCTCTCTCTGCCTCTCTCTCTCGGCCGCTGGCGTCTCCATCCTCTTCCATTATCATCGGTAAAGGTGACCGGGCGAGATATTCCGTTGCCGGCCGAGAGAGCTGACCACAATCTCATCCAGGCCGAAGGCGACGACAGCGTCGCTCCAAGCGACGAGTTCCATTCACGGAGTCAGACGCCAGAGCAATATCACTAATCAATAGCCCCTCTACCTTGCTACGACGACCAGTTGGATGGCCGTGCTTCGTGCTGAAAGGGGACCAATTGCACAAACGACATTGCGACAACAACAACGTCCCTTCATCGGAAGACCTTCAATTCAACGGTTCTCAGCTTAGTTCTCCTTTACCGGTAATTTTTCCGAATAAATCAGGCAGAAATGGCGCTACATTAATATCAGCAATTTTACACAATCAACAGATTGAACGGAAACGTTTCTGTCTAATTTGTTCCAGAAAAGTAAAAGTGAGAACCGAATTGAGAACCGGTGAACTGTCTGCAAAAATTCTGTTTCAATTGACAGAAATCAGAGACATTAAAATATGACAACGATTTAACCTAAGACCTCCAGCAATTCATGTAGACTGTTGTGCGACGCCCTCTTGTTCCTGGGCAGAGTCGACGCCGTTTGGCGACAGAATAGGCGCGGTTGTTTTTTTCTGTACGGAGGCGCTGTTCTCATGATCGATTTTTGTTTATTAGAATACATTTCTTGATGAAAGACAGCATTAATGCAGTCGCGAGCTTTTCTTTTCGCTCGCCTGATCTATGCAATGGCTATTCGCGTGACGTCATCTGTGTGGTAGCCAGTCAGTGGTATCGTGCATAGACCCGATCTTCGTCTCTTGGCTTATTTACATAAGCATTATATGTACGACTGCTGTTTTGTAATTATAGAAATCATTAAAACCAGCGCCTGTGCAGTAATCCCTGCTTTCGTTGCTTTCGAACAACTGTCCCTTCTTCACCTGTTAAGTAACACTGCATGCTTCGTAAGAGTCGGCAATGCTACTGCTATTTCTTGGTACTTAGACCGGTCATGATGATGAATTTGATGATGATGATGATGATGATGCTGATGATGATGATTTATTTATTTATTTATTTCAAGACAATTTCTATAGCGCCGTGCACTAGGCTATGGCCTACGACAAGGGCTCTGCACGCACATAGTCAACCATATCCTAAACTAAAAAGGTGCGTCTTTAGTTCTCTCAGGAACAGTCCAGCAGAGTTGGCCTCAGTCACTGCGGTCGGCAAGGCGTTCCAGAGCAATGGGTTCCCGCGAGAGAAGGACCTGTCTCCGAACTTCGGGGTCTGTGACGGAGGCGGAACGAGCAGTATAGGACACGATGGCCGGAACGAAGTGCCGACCTCCGTGCGTTCGACGTTGATCTTAGGACCAGCTCAGCCAGGTACTGTGGACAGTGCGTGTCCTTTAACGCTCGGAAGATGAGCCAGCAGCGCTTATGGATAATGCGCTCCCGGGCTCAAAGCCAGTGCAGCTGGTCACGCAGTGGGAGGGGGTCACATGGGCTCCCCAGGGGCTGCTGAAGACGACCCGAGCAGCTGTATTGAGCACGGATTGCAGACGATTCAACTTTCCATCGGGGGAGGCCGAGCAACACGCTGTTGCAATAGTCCAGTCTGGGCAGGACAAGGGCGCGCACAAGGTGCATTGCCCCGCTAATCGGAAGATGCCGGCGCACAGACCTAACCCTCCGTAGATGGTAGTAGCAGCCGCGGACAAAATTACTGATATGTTCCTCAAGCAACAGCGTCTTATCGAGTAGTAGCCCCAGGAGTCGTATAGGCACTTTGAGGGGACGACGGTCACATCACCCAGCGTGAACGGTGAAGGGCTCAGGAGATGGACTATTGCAACAACGTGTTGACAAATGCACGTCTCGAGTTCTTTCATGTGCGTTTCCAGACTTATTGCTTTGCTTTTCCAATCTTTGCCAACGGCACCCAGATTCCGTGAAGTTTTTGCTGCTCTTATTTTTATCTTTCTGTTTTGTGCTTTTTCAGAGCGGACTTCTCTCATAAAGTCTTCAGCGAATTGGGGATTTTTTTGTCTATTTCTTTCAGCTGCCAATCCCTCTAATAATTTTTGTAGCACAGACTCAACACGATATAATTTCTTTACCAAGCATTAGGTCAGAGTGTCAAACTCATTTCACATGGCGGGCCACATAAAAGTCTTTGTAGTTGTCGGGGGCCGGATTTGTACATAAAATTAACACGAACAACAGTAGGCAAATTACACAAAAGAGTATATAAAATTGTTTCACATTTTTAAAATTTAATTTCTACCGCATGTAAAAAAAATTAAATTTTATATAAGTAATTTCGATTTTCATATATATATATATATATATATATATATATATATATATATATATATATATATATATATATATACACACACATAAATACATACCTTTTGAACACGCCTTAAATGAAACATCTTTGCTTAAACTAAAGTTCTTTCTTGTATTCGGCCACATACACGCGGGCCGGATGAAAAGCTTTCGCGGGCCGTTTCCGGCCCGCGGGCCGTATGTTTGACACCTCTGCTTTAGGTTATTGCAGTTGTAGCGCTCGTTACCTTGTGCTTTCTAGAATTGTTAATTAAGTGAAACTTTCAGTAATTTCGCGGAATTCATGACGGAGTCTTGGAGCTTAACCCCTTAACCGTGTATTTAACTGTAACTCAATGTAAAATGGACGGATATATCCGGGATCCTCAGTTAAGGGGTTAATATGAACTTTTTCACAGGAACTGGTCGCAGTCTTTTGGGCGCTCATTTTGTATGCGACTATTTCACCATCCTTTGTCATTCGCATCTGTCAGGCAATTAAAATTTGATATCGCGCAATCGTGATAGATAGTCAAGCAGTGTTTTATACAGGCATGTTAGGAGGAGATATTTTCTACCCCAAAACCTAAAATCCCCCCCAAAAAAATAAATCGCAGCACTAAATTTTTTGCGTTGAACTGTTCCTCTTCCCCTCCAGCCAAGTCAATTTCCCTCTCCCCAAGGCCTGAAGTCTGGGTAAAACAGTGTAGTCAAGAAATTGTCCTTGATCTGTTGACATCTTTTGATCGTCGAAACTGACGAATAAGAGAGGCCGATGGCATTTTGACCGACAATGACGATGACCGTAGAAAGAGAGAACTTCTACTGCATCACAACATGTTTCTTTGTAGGCTACTTTGCCTCTAATTCTATTGGATTCGGGTTCTGTTGGATGTTTTGGTTTTCGGCTATTATCTGTATTCATAAGTTTCCTGTTGATTGGGTTGTCTTCGGGTTTCTTGACTTTTGGCTCTAACAGCTGCACGAGAGACATCTGATGACCGGGCGACCGAATCGTTCTGTGAAGAGGAATTTAATTTCAAGATGCACTAATTAGGTCTTCGACTCGACTCATAGAAGGCGCCATGAGCCAAATATTGGGTGGGCCAACATGGCCAATATTTCAGAGTCAAGACAGCGCAGCGAGAAATTCTTGCCGTTACGATCAATCAAATCATTGAAAAAACAGTTACATGGCTATATAAATATAATAATTTCCAGTGGTCTTCCACATCTGTGACATCTTAATTATATATGGCAATATTATGCCAATATATTGCAGATTTGTGGTTATTAGTTCCACAAAACATTGTAATTTGCCAATTAAAATTGGGTGGGCCAAACACATTGTGGTCCATTGAGCCTAAATATTGGGTGGGCCATGGCCCACCTGGCCCACCCTGTTGCGCCCCCATGTTCGACTGGATTTCATGCCACAATATCTCGTGTCGTCCGTCGTGATTCAGATTATTTTGAGACATTGTTTCGTGACTTGGAATTCTTCACATTCAGCCCGCCCTCGAATATGGCGAATGTTTGGAAAATTCGTTAGCACGTAGGCCTAAGATGTCGACCTAACTAACATGTGTTACCGCTTTTCGTGCAGGAATGTGACGTCATAATTATCATAGAATATCAATAAATTAGTTAAAATTACTGTAGTAAATAATTAAGTAGCAAAAACTTTAATGTTAATGTTGAAAAGTAAAAGTACTTTAAAAATTCAATTTACGTTTGAATAAGATAAATAACCTTCATAAAATAAATACTTACTTATTTAAATATTTAAATTTAAATATTTAAATTAATTTAAATAACCTCAGATAACCTGTTTTTTTCTTCAAAATCGTACGTAACCTTAGATAACGTTACGAACAACTTTGCCAATTTGCAATTTGTCAACTTAATTTAAAGCAGAAGGTTTTTCTGTCTCTAGATCTCATAGATTTCGACTACGCACAGGAGATGCAAGATCGAGAGGAAGATTCGGCTGCCACTCCAGTCAAAAGGTGCGTATTATGAAATTAACTGCCATTACTAACCCCCACCCCTAGCAGTGGTGTAGCGTGACTTTTGGGGACCCGGGGACATTCTTGATACGGGGGCCCCACAGTTTGGGGCTGACAAACAAAAAAAGGTCATCGTCCACGTTTATAGTGTGTTGACGAGCATAAAAAGGTCGTCACACATCGTTTCAAGGTTTAGGGTTAGGTTAACCCTAACCTTAACTCTAACCCAAACCCCCTATTCGGGGCCCCCCTCGCTCGGGGCCCGGGGGCTGTCAACAAAGTGCCCCCGCCCCATCCATCGTTACGCCACTGCCCCTAATTTTGGCGGCTGCGCCCACGTACAAGAAAGAAATCTAGCAATGGCCTTTTGATTGTCAACACTACAAACAGATTTTTGGCCTTTAGACCCCCATTTCAGATTTCCTGGCTCCGCCATTAAACGGCGGCGTCGAGGAACGTGCGGGAACAAGTTCGACGACGACGTCGACAAATTACCCGTTTCCGGCGAACGCAGGAGGCAGAAAGGCCTGAGCGGCGGTCGGCGTACCGAGCGGGGCTCTAAAGGACTTGACGGGGACCACGCAGCCATGTAGGCGCCTCGGTCAATGCGGTCTTTGATCGAGTCTGTCTGTGATTTATCGCTTCGTTCCTTCGAATTCTAAGGAAATCGAAGACAAGTAATTAATCGGACAGTGATCAATTGTTTCAAACTAATTCGATCAATCTTATAACAATCCAGACCCTAAGGTAGCTCTTTCTTAGAACCCCCCTAGGTCATACAGTATCCGGAATCGCTCTGACGATGATGACGACAACAACAGCAATAACAACGATGAAAATGATTACGACGACGACAACGATGCATTGGATAAGAAGGTCATCTGAGTACGAATAGCTTCTCTCTTTTCTTTCTGGATTTTTGGATTTAACAATAATGGGGATTACGATTCAAACCCGACATCAACTGACGCCAAGCGCATTACTGAAATGGCGCTATAGAAGTTTGCCAATAATAATAGTCTCTCTCTCTTCTCTCTCTCCTCCTCTCTCTCTCTCTCTCTTCTCTCTCTTTCTCTCTCTCAGTCTCCCTCTCAGTCTCTGTCTGTCTGTCTTTCTCTCTCTCAGTCTCCCTCTCAGTCTCTGTCTGTCTGTCTGTCTGTCTGTCTGTCTCTCTCTCTCTCTCTCTCTCTCTCTCTCTCTCTCTCTCTCTCTCTCTCTCTCTCTCTCTCTCTATATCTGACCTTTACCTAAAGCTTAAGAAATGTATGTTGAAGACGCTCAGATGCCATTTGCTCTGCATGAGTCCCCATCAGCATTCTAGCTGTACAATATCATTATATTTTTATATTTGGAATTGTGTATATTGTGTACAATAAAGGCAAAGACGTTCAGTTGCGGTATGGGACTATGGGTGCAGCGTGGTTTATATAGAATCTATAGAAAACGCGCTGCACTGGTAATGCTAAAAACCGGTAGGTGGCGTCTTCTGAATCAAAGGGGACGACAGCGTCAACAGTGAACCAGGCAGGTCAGAAAATTGCTTGACCTCGGATTTTAGGAAGAAATAATGACGCTCAAAGTATCGACAAAATTCCGGAGCAATTCATCTGACAGCTAGAAACAAACCTCACAGTGTCCGAGAGCCAGAGGGAGATCGAGTTCTTTCGTCGGAGGTGGAGTGTTATAGACGCTTGATAGGGTAGAATGCAATTATGAGTGGGAAGAATCGATCAGAGGTCAGAGGTCAGAGGTCATCTGCTTCCTCTCATCGGGTCAACCGTCGCCGAAACGCAGCTTGTTCTTTTGGATCGTCAGTTGAGCTTCGATTTCATTTCAAGATTTTTCCCTTTAAAAGAAAACGTGGGTCTGGGGAAAGTAATGGCAACCTACCCCGGATTAATGGCTTATATACCACCCTCGTCGCTGACTGCCTAAGACCGGAGGTAAGCGACGGGAACGCAACGCTCGGACTCGAGTACGGGACCTATACCCCCACCTCCATTTAAAAAAGGTTCAATTTCTTGCTTTGTGTCTACCCCCAAATCTCTTTCGCTTCTTCTCTCGAGCGCCTTTAAAAGAGCGCACGGACGGCTTAATTACCTGTCATGGCGCCGTCTGCAAGTGCCACTTTGCTGCTGCTGCTGCTGCTGCTGCTGCTGCTGCTGCTGCTGCTGCATAAGAGAACGAGTCGGTAGCACCTGTCCAACTAGTGACAATGGTCGGTCGTTGGTCAGGTAAAACCGCAATTATCCGTCTGCGCAGAATAGCATCTAATTCAGCGTCGACGCCGTCATCAAAGTGCCCGGTTAAGCGTCCTGAGGTCAGCTGCGAAACAGCATCAGGTGCGTCGGGCGGAGGACAGGTGATTCGAAAACGCAGACCATTTCGGCGCTTGGATCTGTTTGCCCGGCGCAATGTATAGGTTCTCCGCCAATGGAAGATCAATGCATCGACAGCAGGCCTAGAACACAAAAGACTGTTGTGAACAGATGTTTGATCTGTTCGTTGAAACTGCTAATTGCTGTCGTCAAATGAACGAGGCAACTTGTTTCCGAATGTATTGTAATGTAATTATTACATTACATGTAATTATGCAATTGCATTACATTCAGAAAAAAGATACCTGGTCCATTTGATGGCAGCAATTAGCAGTTTCAACTTAGCAGTTTCAACGAACAGATCAAACATTATTAGCTACTCGTATTTATGTCACAGTTGTTATACTGTACGTGAACAGGTAAAGCTGAATCTGTTCAGTATTTACTACGAGGTCAAATGTCGGGCCAGGCGGGGTCACGACCCAAGTAACGGGTTATTTTCTTGGCCGTAGGACCAAATGTCGTGGGGACAAAATGACAGCGGAAAAATGTCACGGTTTAGGGTTGAGGTTAGAGTTAGGTTTACATTTTGTCCGTGACATTTTGTCCCCGTGACATTTGTCCGCGGACATTTCGTCCTAGCACCGTTATTTTGAGTTCTAAAAGAGCATCGAATTCATGCCATGAAAATATTTGATCCCGGAGTAAAAACTGCCAGGAGGTTAAGCGCGATTCGTGACGACTTTTAGGACGATGGACGTAAAACACGCTTTGCTGACATGTAACGTCAGTCTAATGAATTATGGATGAAGACTCTCCCAATGCCCTAAAGCTGTTCGTCTGGTAACCGAAAGACGAGCAGACACCGGACAAAATAAATTCCATCGTATACGGCCTTTGGGCTCGAGCATTAGGCTTATAGGCTATAGCTGTACTACCCCCCCGACTGGAGTTCTATTACATAAGTATTTGGCGAATCCGGATATTGCCGAATGCCACACTATCCGGTCGGAACGAATGTCTGGAGTGGTTTCCGGTCATTCCCTACATTTGAATTCGGTTTTTTAAACATTAGCGATGTCCAATGCTGGGCATTGCATGGGTGCACAGAGGCCCGGCTGCCCCTCGCTCGGTTAAATTTTGTCAATTCACAATCTGATAGATTGGAACTATTTTCTCTTAGACCAAGACCAGTGAATGTCAATGCTCGAAATGACGATTGTCGACTATTTCGGCAGATTGAACATTAATAGAAGTTGCGTTTAACCCCTTAACTGGGGATCCCGGATATATCCGTCCATTTTACATTGAGTTACAGTTAAATACACGGTTAAGGGGTTAAGTAATTAATTAATTATAGATAAATGAAGGCAGATCAATCGGTCCCTGTGGTACGCAATGCCTCTACCAACGGCTTCTATACATCGGCAAAGTCCCTGAGGATTCATTTATGTCCTAAAGCCGTCGATAGGTTACGAAGCTATAGAATTTATGTAGCGCTTTACCTATCTTACGGTTGGTGATATCGCCAGTGGCCGCCTTAAAAGTCAATTAAACCGGGTTCGCTCACTAATTTATGAATGGATCGCTCGTGATGACTTTGTTCACCGCAAACAGGTTATTACCTGCGCCGCCGAAATAGCATACGCCCCCCCCCGCAACTCCCCCCCCCATTAACGGCGTTCGATCGAAGTCTCGTGCTTGGACTTGGAGTCTCAAAAGAAGAGAAGAATCGAGCGATGCCATCTACGATTTTACGACGATTCCTCGGTCGCCGACTGCCCTCCCCCTCTCCTCCCCCGCCCCTCGGAGCACTCGTCGACTGCGACGCAAACGCTAATTGCCAACGGAAACGACCAACGAGGAATTCTCCTCTTCCGACGAAAGGGATTTAGAGACGCAGTCAACCGCCGAGCGTCGCTTTCTCCTTCTCTTTCACCTTCTCCACTCTCTCTCTCTCTCTCTCTCTCTTTCTCTCTCACTCTCTAGTTCTCTCTCTCTCTCTCTCTCTATCCATCGATCTATCTATCTATCTCTCTCTCTCTAGTTTTCTCTCCCTCTCGCTCTCTCTATCGCGCTCTGTCTCTCTGTCTCTCTGTCTGTCTGTCTCTCTCTCTCTGTTCTGTCTGTCTTTGTCTCAGTGGCGGCTCCACCGAGGGAGCCAGGGGGGCCCGTGCCCCCTACTGAGTGCCTGGCACCCCAGTGGCCCCCAGTGGCCCCCCAGTGCCCCCAGTTGGGACCCTATACTTAATGCTACATGCATTAAACGGTTGGCCATTAAACCATTAAATGGTTGGCCCCCCATGATTAGAAGTTGCCACCCCAACGGCCCCCCCACTTGCCAAATCCTAGAGCCGCCACTGCTCTGTCTCTGATTGTCTCTGTCTTTCTCTGCACGGATTAACGAACTAATCAGAAATTGTGCGAAGTAGTATGATTTCATCAACTGAGCAGATGTAACAGTGAAAAACGTAATTCCGTATCTAATCAGAATCCTTAATGAAGGCGTCGAGTTTAAGTTTCTGACAAGAAGTCATCATGAAAATCACAAAAACAAAAACGTGGGTACCCGGTAATTAAATTTATCGATTGATCTCAAGATCCAGAGAGCACGAATTATTCTGTTCGTGAAAACAAAATGATATTTTCTGTCACTTTTTAACTTATGAAATATTTTCCAAGATTTCTGAGCGATAAAACGATCTGTATCGTAATTCTTGGTCAGAGTTATAACTGGTGTTGGGCTCTTTCTCCAAAAGACATTCTTAAAAGTTACAAAAATAAATGACGCGATTTATGTTTGAAATGTTTAACCATCAACAATTTCATTCTGTCAAGTTGTGAATGCCGTTTTTAGAAAATTCAAGAAGCAACGAGCAGGCCTGAATGCCGTTTTTCCAGAAAATTCAGGCTGTTTTTGGAGAGTTGATAACGTTTTCAACGACTTGATAAATTTTTCTTAAGAATTTTTTTGTTTCACAGGTTGATAAAGGTTGCCTACTTCTTTTTCATTTTATCGGACACAATCATCTAGGACAGGGCTATTCAGATTGTTTGGGTGGGTGGGGGTCCGAAAATTTATATCGCGACACGATTGGGGTCCAGCCTGACTAAAAGGTTCGAGTTGATTTTTGTTGACGAGCCAAAAAACGTCGTCGTGTGATATTCCAAAGCGCTTCGCCAAAACACCACAATAAAGAATAACTTTAATAAGTAATTAATTTTACCGCTTCGACAGTTTTAAGTAAAATTAATGAGTTTCATAGTAATAATTCGATAAACATGATTTTTCGACCTCTCCGCGTTCCATTCAGGAAGTTTCCGCGGCCCGGACTGCGACCGTGGTCCTGCATTTGAGTAGTCCTGATCATCTAGGACTTTAGGAAAACCTAATCGAGCGAACAGACTGAGAAACGCTTTGGAGGCAGATGTAGCGAAACACTCTCATTGCCTACCGTCTACAATGTATAAAGTAGAATCTGTAGATGGTTGTTATTATCTCGAAAATGCACTGGCGTGGATTGTTGCTCTACGCGAATTCTAAGATGCAGTTGCATTTAATATAGAATAAGTAATTTACGAATTTCATGCATCGCATTGAAATAATTTTTATTGCTGCAAAATGCTATGAAACGCATTAATTTTACTTAAAACTGTCGATGCGGTAAAATTAATTACTTATTCTTTATTCTTAAAAGTTATTATAATCTTCTTTATTCGTGACAAGCACAGCATAAAAAAGTAGTACACAACCAGTAGTACACAACCAAGGAAAACACAAATCAACTGAACAAAACTAAATAATTAAAAAATAATAAAATAAACCTAATAATAAACAAATAAACTAAGCACAAACTTTACACAGTACAGCCTCTGCCCTCAGACAAATTCTAGTAATGCACTGAGCAAAGTACAGTGGCTTCTTCTCATATCTATTAACAAAGGATGCTTGTCGCTTTTCTACAATAGCATGCATACTATCCAAACCCGCCAGGACTCTGATATACTCGAATTATCTGTCGATGTTTTAAAAATTTTGCAATACTGAATCAGTCTGTCATTCTTTTGTTTGGACATGTGGCTTCCATGCCATACAATACAATAGGTAGACAATAGCTCTTATGCGCCTTCTATAAATGTGAATGTATAAGCAATCGAGTTCAGTAGATTTGCAAAGACGTTTTAGTTCGAGTGGTTCTCAACCGGAACTCTGAAGTTGTAATTCCACTTCTGGTAGACACCTTCCCTTGCTCTTCTTGATTTCACGATTTCACTTAACCATCGAAATTGGTGAAATTAGTGGATGCTTTTTTGGGGGATATTCCTAGTTCTTTCGACCTTTTAATTTTCCCCGTCGGTCTAAAAGCACGAAACTTCGTCCTTTGTCGGTCGGTGCAGAGAGAGAGAGAGAGAGAGAGAGACAGACAGACAGACAGACAGACAGACAGAGACAGAGACAGAGAGGGACAGAGACAGAGAAGGACAGAGAGAGACAGCGAGACAGACAGAGACATAGATAGACAAACAGAGATGCGATAGGACTACTGTAAAGGCGCAGATATGCTATACAGGGTGTAAAAGTGAAAAGGGCACCCCTTTATGATATTTAATATCTCGGCTGTGTGTAGAGCGATTTCAATGAATTTTATAGGCCATATACCTGAGAATGTTTCTGATGTAGTTACCAAATTTCATATTGATAGCTTTAGAGTTTGCTAAAATATGGCCAAAAAACTAAAGAGACCCAAATTTTAAAATTGACAAACAGAAGATAACGTCATAGTAATTTGTATCGTTTTTAAGTCTAAAATTGCGTCGTTGTCATTGCGCCAGACAAGGTCAAGGGTTACTTACGGCCAACAGATAAACACAGCAGCATTATGGCAGCATTATGATTGGCTGCAGGACTGTCATGATATGCTTGGAGAAGATTTCATATTCCAGCAAGACGGAACACCTGCACACTGCTCTCAGGACCCAGAATTTTCTGTAGCAACATTGTCCAGATTTCATCAAGAAAGATGACTGGACACCCAACTCCCCATATGCAGTGTATAAATCCACTTGACTTCCACGTCTGGAGAATCATGCTCGACAGATATCAAAGTATCAGCCAAAGCCACAAAACATCACGGAGTTGAAGACAGAAGAATATCTGGGAGAGTTTGCCAGAGAACCAGATCAAGAAGTCGATACTGTCAGTGAAGAAGCGCTTGTCGGCATGTGTGAAGGCTGAGGGGGCATTTTGAGCACCTGTTCCCTTAGCAAATCATCTGAAATCCCCTTTCAAACGGCCCTTTTCAGGGTCAAATAAATAAAAATTAATTTTTATCACTTTATTATGACGTTATATTCCAATGTCAATTTCAAAATGTGGGTTTCTTTAGTTTTTTGGCCATTTTCAGAAAATACTAAAGATATCAGCATGAAATTTGGCAATTGCATCAAAAACATTCCCAGGTATATGGCCTATAAATTTCATTAAAATCTACATACAGCCGAGATATTAAATATCATAAAGGGGGTGCCCTTTTCACTTTTACACTTGTATATATATATATATATATATATATATATATATATATAGGCAGGCAGGCAGGCCTTCCTAGGTAGGTAGGTAGATAGATAGATAGATAGATAGATAGATAGATAGATAGATAGATAGATAGATAGATAGATAGATAGATAGATAGATAGATAGATAGATAGATAGATAGATAGATAGATAGATAGATAGATAGATAGATAGATAGATAGATAGATAGATAGATAGATAGATAGATAGATAGATAGATAGAGACAGAGAGACAGAGAGACAAAGAGAGACGGAAGAGATAGAGAGGGGCAGAGAGGGAGAGAGACAGGGAGACAGACAGACAGACAAAGGCATAGACAGAACAGACAGAGAAACAGAGTTCCTTGTAGAGGTGGGAGGATCTACACATGCTTCCTTCCTTCCTTCCTTCCTTCCTTCTTCCTTCCTTCCTTCCTTTCCTTCCTTCCTTCCTTCCTTCCTCTCCCTTCCTTCCTTCCTTCCTTCCTTCCTTTCTCTTCCTTCCTTCCTTCCTTCCTTCCTTCCTTCCTTCCTTCCTTCCTTCCTTCCTTCCTTCCTTCCTTCCTTCCTTCCTTCCTTCCTTCCTTCCTTCCTTCCTTCCTTCCTTCCTTCCTTCCTTCCCTCCCTTCCTTCCTTCCTTCCTTCCTTCCTTCCTTCCTTCCTTCCTTCCTTCTTCCTTCCTTCCTTCCTTCCTTCCTTCCTTCCTTCCTTCCTTCCTTCCTTCCTTCCTTCCTTCCTTCCTTCCTTCCTTCCTTCCTTCCTTCCTTCCTTCCTTCCTTCCTTCCTTCCTTCCTTCCTTCCTTCCTTCCTTCCTTCCTTCCTTCCTTCCTTCCTTCCTTCCTTCCTTCCTTCCTTCCTTCCTTCCTTCCTTCCTTCCTTCCTTCCTTCCTTCCTTCCTTCCTTCCTTCCTTCCTTCCTTCCTTCCTTCCTTCCTTCCTTCCTTCCTTCCTTCCTTCCTTCCTTCCTTCCTTCCTTCCTTCCTTCCTTCCTTCCTTCCTTCCTTCCTTCCTTCCTTTGTCCTCTAATTCAGTTATTTTGTCGTCCGGATGATTTGTTGACGATCGCTGGTCTACATTTCAGTTGTCCTCCTCTTCTCCGTCTCCATCTCAACAACGAAGTTGTAAAATTTGCCGCGGAGAATTGAGACTTCCTCCCAGACACCGACAGTGGCGGCTCCACCGGGGGAGCGGAAGGGGGGCCGTGCCCCCTATTGAGTGCCTGCCCACCAGTGGCCCCTGTTGTGACCTATACTTAATACTACATACCTAACAAGAAATAGTTGGCCCCTCTGATTAGAAGTTGCCACCCCAACCCCAACCCCAACCCCACTTGCCAAATCCTGGAGCCGCCACTGGACACCGAGTCCTAAGCAAACGACAGTCGTCGAGAGCTGAGCAGCAGCAGCAGCAGCAGCAGCAGCAGCAGCAGCAGCAGACGGTCGCCGAGCAATTCCTGGGGCGCGCTTAGCCTCTTGACCACCTGCGACCGGTCGCTCTTTGTCTGCTCTGACATCTCCCGTAATCCCTAATGACTGCGTGCATATTCGATGACTCCGGATAATGCAGACGTCTTCCTATCCTGTAAATAATTTACGACGGACTCAGATTTGCGATCTGATTTTTGACCACGGTCGCGTGTCACTCGACGACGACACATCGTGCGTGGCATAGTCGCAAAGGCAATCTAACTCAAAGGCATTAGATTCATCAGCATGCGATATGACGCAATTTCGTATAGGCTTGTTCCTGCTAAAGTCGTATCTAATACAGAATGGATACCAGGATGGAGGTGAAGGAGAGAGCGGAAACGAACAGATTGGACAAGGAATGCGTTAACCGTTGAGTTTTCCCGATTACGATGAAACTCCAGAACATTCCTGTTAAAGAAATTGCTATTTGCCGATTTAACCCTGGGGATCCCGGATATATCCGTCCAGTTTACATTGAGTTACAGTTAAATACACGGTTAAGGGGTTAAGAGAGCGAATTTGTCGTTCGCTAGTGTTTTAGCTAACACTATACTCTTCATGCAGTGGCGGTTCCAGGATTTCTTGGTGGGAGATGAAATGAATTCATAGGAAGTTGGTGGTGTGGGGGTGTGATGAAAATAGAAGGAAAAAATCAATAAACTTTACCGAACAGGGCCGACAAAAGGGAATGTTATCCCTAATTTTACTACACTTTTACCGCGGAAAATAGGTTGAGAAGCAAACAAACAAAAAAGGTCATCCGCAGTTTTTTCCCGTAGTTTTACTAGACGTTTACCCAAAAATATGTTTTACAAGCTAAAAAGGTAAGTCCGGAAGTCCGGTGGGGGCATGCATCCCCACTCATCCCCCACGTGAAACTGTCACTGTCTCCATATAAACCGATTTTTACGACCGAAACTGTTTTCTTAGTCTAGTGTTTAAAAATTTATACTTCACAGCAGAAGACGGTTTGCCTTCACTGATTTTCTGCACTTCGTCGCTTGCTTTGATGCTGATCCTATCTTATTTGCGTTTTAACGTTTTCTTTGCTTAACTTCCATAAATATCTTAATTTTCTGTTTCTACCATCCAAGCAAGCAATGAAAATGAGTCAGCCACGACAATACTTGAAGCCTCTGCTGCAACTCAACCAGCTAGCTTTCCGTACCAAGTACGGTGCGCGGTGGAGCAGTGGTTAGCGCACTGGTCTGCCAATCTTGAGGTCCGTGGTTCAGCTCCCGACCGCGGCAGAAACTTTTTGCTTGTTTCTGTGTCCCAAGCGCCCCCAGTCGACTGAGCTGTGAATGAGTACATCGGGTGTTAACTCGATGGAGGGAAAGGCTGGCAACCGCCCTCATTCACCTGTTGCCATGCGAAACTGAAGGCGCTAACCCTTCGGTTCTCCGTACGGGCGAGGGGCCCATGGAGTTTTTCTGTGTAATTCCAGCTTCCATAATAGCAGCAGGCTTAAGCGTGGAGTGGACATTCGTGTAATCAGGTTACTGACTCGTGCATTGCTACGGAAAGCGCCATACAAATTGAATATTCGCATACCCATATGAAATGCATAACAAACACATCTATGTTGCGAATTGCACGGTTATAACACGGGGCAGCTAGCAATATTTTCTACGTTATCTATGCATGTAACCCTACAGGCAATGTTCCCTCTAATTTTTTGTAGTTCGTGTGCGCATTAAATTTCTTGTGTGCAAAATTTCACACGGAAAGTCAACTTCTGTGCGCGCCGAGAATTTGTCCGAAATCAACATTAGGCCTACTTATTTGCTAACAAGCTATTAATACGTCTCAGAACACTGTTGTCTGTCAATGATCCACTTATTACAATTCCCACCAGCTTATCATATAAACACATGCATTGGCGCAAACTTGGATGGGGACCCCAACCCTCTACCTTCCCCTTTCCTATGGTAGCCTCAAAAGAGTGGGAGATCGAGTCTAGAACACTAATAGTAGTTTACGACTAAGATTACACACGCGGTTTAACCATATAAGACACTCATTAGTTTAAACATTGAAGCATCACAAATCAAGCGTTACAAATTTGCAAACTGGTTATGATTTTCATGCCTTTAGAGTTTCTCTTCGATCCTTACTATGTGTCCGTTCGATCCAGGTCAGTTACGCTTCCTCAAAGAAGATGACTCTTAATGCGCATCATCATGTCTAGATGACATTCCTCTAATTCAGTGTTTCCCAAATTGTATGCCGCGACCCAAAAGGGGTCGAAGGGCTCAGTCTAGTGGGTCGCGAAGCAGAGGCGTCATTTGAGGGGGCTGGGGGCCCGTGGCCTCCCAAGGAAATGAAAACATTAATTTATAATGTATTAATGTATTAATGTGGAACAAAAAACAAAAACAGGGACGTCATTTGCGTTTGGGGGGGGGCAAAAAAAGGTCAGGAGCCCCCAACTATTTTTTGGTAATCGTGAAAGGACTGACGAGCAAAAAAAGGTCGTCAACTTTTTTCGAAACTCAAACTTAGTCGAAAAAATTTCCAAAATTAAAAAAATTAAAAAAAAAAATTTTACTAAATTTCTCGCCCCCCCAAGAAAAGTGTGAAATGACGCCACTGTCGCGGGGTAGCGCGAAATTAGATTCCAAAGTGTCATTTTCTAACCAATACCACAATATCACACACGGCCATATTAAGGCGGGGGCTGAGGGGGCTGTAGCCCCCCGGCCCATCATGAAAATAGGCCCACCGATTTTCGAGATAACCTTTTTTTGCTTGTCAGAGATTTTCAGTATAGGCGACGACCTTTTTTTTTCTCAGCCCCAGGCCCACTCGGACCTTAATCCGGCCCTGATATCACAAGCCTTAAAAGTTGCAAGTAGGCTTAGGTTTTAATAAATTTCTGTGCCTGCAATCCTCCTTACACGGCTTATATTAAAGTGATTAGTATTATATGAAACCTTTATCCAAATTTAGTCGACAATAAGTTTGCAGGGTCGCGGCATTTGATAAAGACGCTGACGTTAGTCGCACACTTCCAAAAGTTTTGTAAACCCTGGCCTATAGGACTTTTAAAAATTAATCTTTTAACGCAATAACCATTTTGCTCTGAAACTCCACTAACAATACGGAATCTCTATCCAACATAAGCGATGGACCTGGAGGTTAAGCGATTTTGCCATACTCATAGGATTTTTATGACTCGTAACAAAGGTATGTTCTGGCGTAATTTTAAAATTATCCAAGAAATTTTAATATCTATTTATCTTGTTTGTTTTATTTGGCAAAAATATAAATAATTCTACGTAATATATGCGCCATATTTTCACTCGAATTTAATCAGAACTTTTATTTTCCCATTTATTGAAAACTCAAGAGATTCCTTTAAACCAACGCTCGCTAGATGGCATAATGAAATGTTTTTATATTAGGGATATTTAGGCCTACCTACCTTAGAGTCACGGCACGTTACAAAACCGTTGAAGTGGGCCTCGGTTCCAAAATGTTTGGGAAACCCTGTTCTAATTGATTCCTTCTCTTGTTCTTCAGCATATTCATTAAGCTAAATTGGGGTTCACAGTTTGCGCTGAATGTCAGACATGTTCCTCCTATATTGATCCATTCGATTTCCTAGATCTTGAAACTGTTCACAATCAAAGGCAACCATGAACTCTTAAATGAAGTCGCTGTTCGTTTTCATTTCAAACATAGGCGTACACTTCTATTAGGCCTCTAGGCGTAGGTCCCCATTTTTGAGATGCTACCGTAGGGAATGGTTAATTAAGGTATAGGGGTACGGCTCCTTCACATTTTCTTCCACGTTTACGTCAATAAGTTCACATTTTTATTTTAAGTCGCTTCTATCGCTGACTTTCTGTTCTTTTAGTTTTATCGATATTTGGAACCGCGTGCTTTGCACACATCTTTAAATAAAAGACCTCTTTTGCCATAAGTCTAGACCAGAAGTTAGTAATTGCATGGAGCCGTTACAAGTTCACAGCAAGCGCGAATCTTTATCAGTAAGCATTGGGGAAAAGTTTTTAAAAATTGTGTGCTCCACTTTTCCTTTCGTGCGCTTGTCCTGTGACCTCTGTGTGAGCGCGCAGGCGCACAGCTTAGAAGAAACATTGCCTGCAGGAGAAAGTATTAGCCGGTCGGGTTCTAATATGTTCAATTTCAGCTTAGGCCTATTGTATTGGAACTGAATAAACTGAATTCCATTGTAAGCAGGGGCGTAGCGACAGGGGTATATCAGTATATATATATATATATATATATATATATATATATATATATATATATATATATAATTATATATATATATATATATACCCCCACCCCGCCAAAATCAGACTACCTTAAAATTTTTAATGCGTTTTTAAGATTTTCAAAGTTTTTAAAGATTTATACCCTTGCAAATCACATTATAACCCCTCGAATCAAATTCCTGGCTGCGCCCCTGATTGTAAGAACATTAACATAAACCGCGTCGCTATAAAGCAACGTCTGATTCGACAAATGAGATTAAAGACGTCGGTAAACTACGGTATTTTCGCAAATGTCTTGGTATTTGTTGTTATTGTACGTCCGCTGAGATTTGACTGCATATGTTTCGGCAACAGAGTTCCCTAAACATTGCCGTAAAATTTTATGTCTTCGTTAGCTAAGGCCTATTGCATACGTGCATAGGCGCCGACTTTTGGTTTTGGGTACTGGGGCGAACTTTCTTCCAGAATCCAGCGCCAGTCCCAATTAGACTTATCGCGTAAGCCAACCCGTGACGTCATGCATCTAATTAAAATAAATAGGTCAAGCTGCGCTCAGCTGTTTATGCAAATGTGGACAGCGAAGTGGACAAGGCGTCAAGCACTGCAAACAGCGCGTTTTTCGAAATAAAGCTGTTAGAATCAGACGTTCCAGGAGCAAAACTTCGCCGTAGTGATGTTACAAACAATTCAGTTGTTGAATTAAAACGTTGGCTCGAGTGCAGACAGGGCCGGACTAAGGTCCGAGTGGGCCAAGGGGGGCTGAGGAAAAAAAGGCCGTCGCCTATACTGAAAAATCTCAATCTCTGGCAAGCAAAAAAGGTTATCTCCCTTCCATATCGTGCTGACAAGCAAAAAAGGTTATCTCGAAAATCGGTGGACCTATTTTCATGATGGGCCGGGGGGCTACAGCCCCCTCAGCCCCCGCCTTAATATGGCCTTGAGTCGTTAACGACCGGAAAAAGGATGAACTTGTGCATAGGTGATGTCTAATATAGCGTTAAGTAAAATGTGGTCATGCCGTTTTTTTCATCATCTTAATTTGTATATATATATATATATATGTGTGTGTGTGTGTGTGTGTGTGTGTGTGTGTGTGTGGGTGTGTGTGTGTGTGTGTGTGTGTGGGTGTTATAATTTTAAAAAAGTCTTGTTAGCTCTTCACCCTAGCCAGATTAAATTAACTAGTTTTAGAGATTTTTAGTAGGCGACGACCCACGAGTACGAGTGAAACTGCAGTGATATCATGTAGGATGGTTAAGCGTTTGTATAGGGGCTGTCCATTAATTATGTCATTATGTCAACAATTTTTGGGCAATTTTTGACCCCCTCCCCTCTTGTCATCAACTGTCAACTTTCACTTAACCCCCATAATTACGTCAAAAACTTTTGACCCCCCCCTCAGATCAATGACAGGTCCTAATAACAAGGTTATTATTTTTGTGGTGATGATCATTTTTTTCCTTTTTTTCTCATCGAGTGTCAAAATGTGGTGGTGATGAACTTTTTGCCATGCTTTTTTCCATTGTAATAAGTAGTATTTCGTGAAATTTCCTATTGTTTTGATTATTTGTAAAAAGTGAAATTGTTGACGTCAACTTCTCTTGACCCCCTCCCCCTGTCAACAACTGTCACTTTTTCAACCCCCCCTAAATTGTTGACGTAATTAATGGACAGCCCCTAGTAGACATTATACTTTAACAGTTACTGAACGTATGCCCTGTGCCCCGTTCATGAAAAATGCAATTTGACGGTAGGATTGTATGATGTGTGGAGTTGGCTGGTACAGGATCCGGATTCATCTGAGTTGGCCCAGTTGGATCTAAGAAGTGCTTGTTGCAAATATATGTCCATCTGGTAATGTTCCCGATAGTAAAATTCTCTCGTCGACATGCTACAGCCCACCTCTCTGCTTTTGCTCTGTCAGTCGACGACTCGACGGGCCGGGGAACTGTATAAAACGAACCCCTTCTTTCAAACAAATGTCAGTTTTCCTATTGTCATTTGCACATGTTCCATAACAACAGTGTTTGATGGGCATACTTAATTTTATCACGGAACAAATTAAACTTTAAGAAATCTATTTAGTAAATCACACAATACCGCGTGAATTCAACTATCTAACGATCACATTTGCATACGCATGCGCAGTGAGCGTGACCTCCTTTAGGACCGATTCTAATTTTAGTTCCGCGATAAGTCTAATTTCCGCACGGAGGATGACCCCGTGCCGTGAGTCGTTCCTGCACAGTCGTCGTCGACTAGTGTAACAATTAACAGATAACAATTTAACGACTGCTTGAAATGATGAATCTCTAGTCTAGCTTTGTACTAGGCTTGGATTTATCAAGCTAATCACAAAATACCATCCAAACATTACACATCAATTGATTCCATTCCACAGCCATTTAATTAATTTAGGTCAAAGCAGGCAGTACTGGGGCGAAGCTATACCCTCGCCCCAGTACCTTGGCAGCTGCCTGGGCGAATGACCCGTTTGCCCCGTTGCCCCTATGGAGTGGGCGCCTATGCATGCATGCAACTGTATAAGGATATTTATCTTTATTAAAAAAGAAAGTAAGTAAAATCTCGTTAACTTCTACAGCGCTTTCAAAAGAAGCACCGAAGTAACTGTTTATATTCCTATGCGAAACGATACAAGACGTTCAACTTCTTGACTGAAATCAGTTCTTCTTTCAACATATAACCTCATCCACACACTGTGTGTACGTCACGGAGGCCAATGACCGCTGCTGTAGGTCTGTGCAGTCGGCGAGATGCAGGTGATAGATGGTCTTAGAGGTGGTGACAGCGACGCATGATCCTTTTGCTCCGTTCCGGTTTTCCTCCGGCGCCAAATGATCGATTAAGAAACGCACGGCGGCCGTACGTCACTCGCTCTCTGCTCACGACACTCTCGGAGATGCGTGACGCCCCAGTCATGCAGCTGTCCTGACGCCGGCTGCTGCTGCTGCTGCTGCTGTCGTCATTTCGCACTCTGTGACTCGCTGAATATGGCAACTCCAATCAGCATTGAAAGTGGCTTTCCGACCCCCAATCAGCGGTTCAAGACCCCAGTCACGAATCTATTTTCCGTTCAATTCTTGATCTCTTTACTCCTCCTCCTCTTCCTCCTCTTCCTCCTCTTCCGTCTCCTCTTCCTCCTCCTCCTCTCTCCTCTTCCTCTTCCTCCTCTTCCTCCTCCTTCTCTTCCTCCTCCTCCTCTTCCTCCTCCTCCTCTTCCTTCTCTTCTCCTCCTCCTCTTCCCCCTCCTCTTCCTCTTCCCCTGCTCTTCCCCTCCTCCTCTTCCTCCTCTTGCTCCTCCTCCTCTTCCTCCTCCTCCTCCTCCTCCTCCTTCTCTTCCTTCTCTCTTCCTCCTCCTCCTCTTCCCTCCTCTTCCTCCTCTCCCTCCTCTTCCTCTTCCTCCTCTTCCTCCTCTTCCTCCTCCTCCTCTTCCTCTTCCTCCTTCTCTTCCTCCTCCTCCTCTCTCGTTATCGTCATTTTGAAAGGCAGGGGCTTCTATCCCTATTTAAGGTGGGCGCAGTGTGCGCCCGGAAAAAAATGGGGGGGAAATATTTTGCTTTCAACACCATTATATAAACTATTAATAAGCTAAATGATGCTACTTATCTGAACAGAACCGACACTGATATTGATTCAAAATAACACCAATCGTGACGTAATCAGTGGCGTCATTTGGAGGCAGGGAGCATGGCCCCCCAAAAAATGAAAAAAAATTCATTTACAATGTATTAATGCACAAAAAATTGCAAACAATTGCCAAAAATATAAAAAATTGCAAATTTGCCAACATTGGCCATAAAATTTGCCAAAATTGACCAAAATTTGCCAAAACTTTGCACAAAATTTGCCACAATTTTGCCAAAAATTTGCACAAATGCGTAAGATTTGCAAAAAATTGCTAAAATTTGCAAAAAATTTGCAAAAAAATTATCTCGCCCCAAGAAAAGCGTGAAATGACGCTACTGGACGTAATCAATGGTACATGATAGCTATGCCTAATACAAAGGATAAAAGGCTGAAAATAATACTAAGTCCACAAGTGAGCAAATTAGCAAGGGAATTTGTAATTTGGGGATTTGTATTTTTTTTTGGGGAATTGAGCCCGGCTTCAAGGGGGATAGAAGCCGCTGTTGAAAGGTGGCATATTATAGTAGACTTGTAGTAGTCTTACGTTAAGCACTTACTGTATGTTCCTTCGGAAGATCGTCTGCATGTGCGTTTGAGTTGCTACTTAAACCATTTAAACGAAAATTGCCTCTCATCGATTGACACAGCTAGAGCGACATCTGGAGCACTGTTGAGAGAGAGTCTCCATAAGACGTCCCAAAGGAAACTCCTCCGTCTGAACAATGCTCTTCGGCTCTATTGACGTGGACGTGTATAGCGCTTTATTGCAGACGATGACACTTCCAAGAGCTTTACAATATATATGGAAATGGCTCTCCACAGTGACACTGTATTGATAGGCACGCCCGCAGGCAGGGCCGTCGGAACGAATTTTGGTCAGGGGTGCAGATTTTTCCGAAGTTAAAATTTTCTCTTTCAAAATTTAATCCTTGACACAAGCAAAAAAAGGTCATCAACGTTCAATTTTACCTCAAAAAATCTTGACAAGCAAAAAAGGTCATTTGCACACTCTGCACCCCCTCTATTTCAGGATACAGGGGGTGCATAGGGGTGCAGACTATCATCTTTCCAGGGGATGCATTGCATCCCTACATTTTTCCAGGGGGTGCAGCTGCACCCCCACTTCTGGCGGGCCTGCCTGTAGAGAGAAAATCCGTGCCCCTGGGCAGAGCAGTCATCGGCCCCTAAAAGTCTGAAATTCTTAATTTTTTATAGAAAGTTTGAAGTTCAGTAGTTTAAAAAATACACAGATCAAGTCTGAAAAAATGGGGATGACCTTTTTTGTTTGTCAGATTTTTCAAGACGCTAAAGTCACGCGATGCTTTCAGCGGTCTTCCCAACCACCTTCAACGCCCTCCCCGCCGACCACGGTGTTTTCATATTATTAATAGTGTCACATTAGATCAGTGTTTCCCAAACTGTGGGTCGCGACCCACAGGCGGGTCGCAGGGCTCAGTCCAGTGGGTCGCGGGGTAACGCGAAATTAGATGCAAAAGTGCCACTTTCTAACCAATACCACAATATTACAGGTCTTGAAAGTGGCAAGTAGGCCTAGTTTTTAAGAAATACATAATAGTCTGCAATCTTCCATGCACGGCTTATATTAAAATGATTAGTGTTTATCCAATTTCAGTTATCAATAACTTTGCAGGGTCACGCGGGATGCTACAAATTGGTAGTAGTTCCAGGAAATTTAGAAACCCTGACCTATAGTAATTTAGAAAATTAATCTTATTTCGCAATAAATCAATGAAAGCATATTCCGACCATTTTGCTCTGAAACCACGGATTTCTATTTATAACTGGATAGCGCTTGGCCTATAGCCGCTGCACGCAGCAGTGAGGCCAGCGCGCCAGCCAGAGCGGCCATTTTGCTACTCGTATTCATCAGCTGACACTGCTATATATCACGAAATCCGTGTGATATACTAGCAAGGTGGCGAGGCTGGACTGATATTCTAGGGTCGTTCCTGGCACTATATTCAATTCATTTGTCAATAATTGTATCACTCATCTGACTTGGCATGATTAAAAGTGGCTTAGATGGCATTACTGCCTGTGTGAAAGCCACTGGGACACTAACGGGGCTTAAACCCGTTCCGTCAGCCTGACGCTCCAGCACGTAACCCACTCTGTCATCTATTTACATTTATTTTCTTTCACACTGCTTTTATTTAGTAAGGCGTTTTCGGGGATATTTTTACACCCCTAAGTGGCGGCCCCACAGGAGAGCTCGCGGGGGCCCGTGCCCCCTATTGAGTGCCTGACCTCCAATTGGGACCCTATACTTAATACTACATACCTGACAACAAATGGTTGCCCCCCCCCATGACTTGCCAAATCGTGAAGCCGCCACTGCTAACCCCAAATTTGAGGTCGATATCCCCCAAATTTGGTAATGTAACAATGATATGCATAAAAAATGCATAAGAATTAGCCCTGGACCCCCCCCATGTAGAAGTACAGCCCTCCATCTGCAGATGACTTTTTTTGCTTGGCAGGCTTTTCTGAGACTTGATAAAGTTAACGTTTTTTGCTTGTCAGCCTTTTTCGGTAGAGACTTCGGAATTCCGACACCCCCAGATTTCCCTGACACCCCCAAAATTCACAATCCAAGAAATAACCATGGGTGTCTTTCATTGATAAATATTGTAGTTGGATGTTAAGCCTTTTTATGGGTTGTACATTAATTATGTCAACGATTTTTGGGCAATTTGTGACCCCTCCCCCTTGTCAACAACTGTCAACTTTCACTTATCCCCCCCCAAGATCAATGACAGGTCCCAATAACAAGGTTATTATTTTTGTGGTGATGATCATTTTTTCCTTTTTTCCTCATCGAGCGTCAAAATGTGGTGGTGATTACCTTTTTTCTAATGCTTTTTTCCATTGTAATAAGTAGTATTCTATGAAATTTCCTATTTTTTGATTATTTTAACGTCAACTTCTCTTGACCCCTCTCCCCCTGTCAACAACTGTCAAACTTTTCCAAACCCCTCCCCCATAAATTGTTGACGTAATTAACGGACAGCCCCTTACCCCATCAGTCAAACATCTCTTGACAAATGGACCACATTATGCAGTAAGCCTAGACGTTAGACTATTTACAGGATGCGATGACTAAAAAACGATCATCTTGTATAATTGGGCTGAAATCCTAAGATCTATGCATACAGGCAAGTGGCTGTCCATTAATTACGTCAACAATTTAGGAGGGAGGGTTTGAAAAAGTTTGACAGTTGTTGACAGGGGAGGGGGTCAAGAGAAGTTGACATCAACAATTTCTCTTTTACAAATAATCAAAAATAGGAAATTTCATGGAATACTACTTATTACAATGGAAAAAGCAAGGCAAAATCACCACCACATTTTGACACGTGATGAGCAAAACAGGGAAAAATTGGTCATCACTGCAAAAAAATAATAACCTTGTTATTAGGACCTGCCATTGATCTTGGGATCAAAAGTTTTGATGTAATTATGGGGAGGGGGTAACTGAAAGTTGGCAGTTGTTGACAAGGGGGAAGGGGTACAAAATTGGCCAAAATTGTTCGACATAATTAATGGATTAAAAAATTGGCCAAAAATTGTTGACATAATTAATGGATAGCCCCCAAGTGTGAAGTTACCAGCTACTGCCAACAGCTTGTACAAAAATTGCATACTCTGGACTAATTTTTTTGACAACCCCATTTGTATTTTATTTTATTTATTCATTTATTCTAATAGATTTTGCTACCTTCTGCATAATAAAACACAATAGCAAGTGCATTGAATAAATTGAAAGTTACATTTTATTAAGGCAAAATCATAAATTGTATAAAAACAAAACGAACAATCTTGGTCTATTTACTGACCTTTAAAAAGCACAAGTTTTGTCAACTGCTTGCGCACCTTTGTACCAGTAATAGCAATAGTTTTCTGCCTAGCTAAATGGTGCATCCGGACTGTACAATAGCAATGTGCCACACATTTAATCAAATTGAATACATGGTTATTGTCAGGTGTTGTTGCAAACATGTGCTCATTTAATGATAGAAAACAGTGCAGACCAACTGCTTTAAGTACAACTGTGCAAATAATATGCAGTAAATTACTTCTCTATGGCAACTTATATCCTATAGTGGCATGCATCCGCTGGAAGCATTTCTCTGTTTCCTCACAGACCATCAATACACTCCTAGATGCCTTTACAAGACCACCTCGGTTTTTCATAACCAGAAACTGGCCGCCGACATCTTCTACTGTCTCGCCCGTTAAAGCTAACTGGCAGTCGCTACAGTTAATTTTACGCTTCGCCATGCGTACAACGTAGCCAGCGATGTAAGCGATAACTGCTTTCTTATACTGCGAGATAATGGGCTCGTTTGGAATGTCGGCATAGTCATGATCAATCTGGGCAGGCGCTCTAACTTCAACATCATACATCCTGGAAATTGCCATGTCCAGAGTGTCTTTTTGCATTTCATTAAACTGTATGCTATCCACTGTCACAGACAGCATACAGGTTGCATCTTGCACTGTACAATTCCCAAGACCGCCTTGGACATTATGCCGCATTAGCAAGCGTTTGTATGCCGCAATGAACTGACGCACTGTTGGGTTATTATTGCTGCCACAACTAGATCGAATAGCACCAAAGAAAAGCTCTAGATGATCCTGGCTTAGCTTATAAGTTAGTAGGTACTTCAGCGGAGCCTCGGGCTTCCCAACAAACTCATCATAAACAGCAACAACAGAGTTTATTGTGCATAACAAACCAACGAATGGTGTCCTACGTTTGGTCAAGTACATCAATTGACCCTTGTCGTCTGTCATCTTACTTAAATACAATTTTGCATCATCTAAGAAAGCCCTCCATACTATTTCGTTGCATGGTTTCATTGGAGCTTTGTAGCCCTTTGCTAGAGGGTTGCGTGAATTAAGAATATCGAATAAGTGATCAATTAGACGCAAAAAATGAACCGTTGCCTCTGACCCAGCAAACTGATACAATTTCAAATGAACACGACAAAATTCAATGGCATCAGCAACACTGGAACTCAATGTTTGTGCTGCAAGATTAACTTTCATTTTTTGCTTATTCCACATCATGTGAGCAGCTTTTAGCTTATTGCCTAAGCGAAGGCCTTCAGCCTCCTGCAGCTTGTGCAGCTGCTCAACATAATTCCAGCTAACTTTTGCACCATTGGCATCTTTAAGAATGCCGTAAGATGACAAACAATTACGCATCAATTTCAGCATATGGCATGCATCAAGCACAACTTGAACATGACATGAGGGATCTGCTGGGTGAGGAAACCAGGATTGAATGTTGGGAGGTTCTAATTTTGTGCCAAGAGCCTGCATCATTGAAAAATTACATGATGGACCATCGCAAGTGACAGAACAAATTAAAACACCGACATCGTGCAATTTCAACAAACACTGATTTATGATGTTTGCTCGCTCACTTCCGGTCATACCATCAATAAGGAAATGTCCGAGTGGAACTTTCCAGTGACCATTTAAGCCCACTACCATAATTACTAAAGCCTCAGATGCAATGGGTGCCGAGTCGTCATCAACTCCTGACCCCACATCCACGTAACCCACAAATTTTTTCCCATCCCACTCTACATGCTTCCTTATAGCCATCTCATCAAACATAAGTGAACAAATAACCGGTTTAGTTAGTCGTTGAGCTTCCTTGACACGAGCACTCAATGCAGCAAATGCCTCCTCGGTAAAACCTGGTCGGCCATTGACACCCGCATACCATTGACGGATTGTCGACGGATGTGGTAGAGCTAACTTAAATGTGCGGCGTACATAACCATAGGCCTTCATTGAGTAAAACGACAACGTCAATGCAAATGCCTTTAACTCCTCCGGGTAGGTTGTACGAGTTGGTCTGGCTGATTTCTGGCTCATAATTCGTTTCATAACAGCAAGAGAAACACCAGAAAATGTACTTTGCAGAAGACTTTCGCATCCAGACGAAATCAGAGCGTTTTTCTTCAGTGCTACCACAATGTCGGACAGCGACTTCACTTTACGCCTGAGACGACGAATTTTTGAATTGCTGTACTTCAGTCTCTTCTGAACAACTGTTGCCTGGTGAATTATGGCATCCATTTTTCTTTTCATACCTTTCGGACTGTCTTTGGTCACATAGGTATGGTCAGCTTCGGCTGTCGATGTAGACTGAACAGGTGATGACAAATTAACATCAGTACAGTTTCCCGGGATGTCGATGACGTCGACATCGTCAATCAATTGAAGTCTCGGCTTTGGCAGCTTTCGTGACTTGGTGACCTATAAGCAAAAGCACAACAATACGCAATCATAATAATCATCATCGTTTCAATCTAGAGACATCTTAAAGGACTCCAGACCCTAGACATCCACATCTTCCATGTATGCACGGGTCGGATGGGTCCCATATAAACAATCACCCCAACCCCGAGACATGTCAAAAATACACAAAAACTCGCCTACTGTTATAGCCTGTCAAAACACCAGTAGAATTCAAAAAACTTTTTAAGGCGGAGGCATCCCAGACATCCGCAATATTTTCATTGAAACACTACATAATGTTGTCATCCCCAAACTTCACACAGTGTTACCAATCGCATGACATGTGGCGCAGTTCACAAACATATTTTACTTCAATTCAGACTAAATATTTCACATGACCCAACCCATTTCAATTACGTACAGACCTTAGCAGCCCCAATTATGACCGGTCCCAGGCGTTTCTAGTAATTCAAATTTTACACATTCTCAATCAATCAATAAACTTCTATGGCGCCACTATCATAATGCCCAGGGCATCAGCTGATGGCGCACCAAATCCAAATAGAATTTGAGCCAGGTCAATTCGGAAGATCAGTCAGAACAGCAGAGGAGCAATCTAAAGGGGATAAGCCATGTCTCAGCATAATAGTCAGACATTGATTGGTTTTAATTTACTGTACAATTTGTAAACATGCTGAACATGGTCCGGTCTGAAGCCTTTGGGTCCTGTATCCATCCCCTGTTTGGTCCTAAAGTTCACCAACAGTTTATTTCTCACAAGCTTCGTTAGAAGTGTTCCACTAGGCTAGACACAATGTGCTACTTGGCTTCATCTAATCCTGAATGCAATGAAAATATTTTGTCAGAACGTGAAAATGTATGTAACCCTACGGCTGAGAGGACCATACAAAATGCGAGTTGAGAACAAAGAAGATACATTACATTGCTAGAAAAAACGAGAACATCAAACGTATAAGCTTACCTTAACAAGATGCTGAGGTAACGTGAAAATCGTTGGAATAGATCCAGGTCGAAGTCGAACTGTCTGTCCAGTTCTGTCAAAACAGGCAGCTTCAAAGTGTTCTGAGCAGACAACCGCCCTCTTCGATGGTTTAAAGCCTTCTCTGTGCATGTTTATAACCCATTGCTTCAAAAGATCTGGATGAGAGTGAGGAAATCTGCAAATATTGCAATGGATGTTATTTCTACTCCTAACATCAAACATCACAAAGAGATTAACAGCATCTGCACAGGTTACAGATTGTAGCCGCCCCAGTTATGCAGTTGAAATTACACTGTACAAGTCGGACATAGTTGACAGAGTATAACACTATATCACTATACTATTGATCAATTGTTCCATGATTGGTATGAACGGCTGCTGCCGTCAACTAAGCCGAACAGTGCCTTTGTATTGTTTACACATTTAGGGGTTACTATAATGCCCTACATTAGAAATATTTCTATACAATTGCACCAAACACTGCATGACAACTAAAAACGCAACATCATGTGAGTTAAATTTATCAACCACTGATCCTTTGGATTAAATGAATTGCATGAATGACCCCACCGTTGGCTACACCGCTACAGCAATTTCATACTAAGATTAAGCGCATAGGAATAAGGAGCTACTTCGGTGCTAATTTTGAAAGCGCTATAGAAATTAGCGAGATTTTGCATTACATTTCATCGCATCAAATTTCAGCTTGAATAGACATAGAAATCTTTACTTACGCATGAAATGATTGCTTTGCTCCTTTAAATTGTTGTTTCGAACAGTTAATCGCCGCACAACTCGGCATCTTACACGATTGATTAGTTCACAACATTCACAACACTACGAGTTTCAAGATGGTGGCCTGTTGCCTCAGGCTGTAAGCTGGTATCATAGATCCAGGTCTATAAATAGAAATCCGTGTCTGAAACTCCAACAACAAATGAATCTTTGTTCTCTTTTTGGTTGCAAGAAACCTGGCGGTTAAGCGATTTTGCCATACTCATAGGATTTTTAAGACGCGTAACAAAGGTATGTTCCTGGCAAAATTTTTAAAAAGATAATTTCATAAAATTTCAATATTCATTATCTCCTTTTGTCTTATTTGGGAAAATATAAATAATTCTTTTAAATATTTTTGCCATATTTTCATTCGAATTGAATCAGAGCATTTGTTTTGCTTTTTATTCAAAACTCAGCACATTCTTTTCAACTAACGATCGCCAGATGGCCATGCATTAAAAATATATTACCCTCTGTGATTTGGGTCGCGGCACGTTGCAAAACCGCTGCAGTGGACCGCGATTCCAAAATGATTGGGAAACCCTGCTCTAAATAACATTATTGCAGACCCACTCGGGCTCCCTAGAGATAGCCGGGTCCCTGGGCATCCCCAACCTTCCCCTTCTCGGCGGGTCTGCTGGTTTAGCCTAATAATAATAATTATTATTGACAAATTATTCTGCTAGTTTCATCACTTATCCAGAGTGACTTTGGCAAAAGAGTGGGCACACCCAAGTTTCCCTTTAAAATTAAATGTACAGCCACTTCGCTAGGCTCTGGCTAGCCTAGCTAACTATTTTAGCGTTTTGCCTTCATATAGAAAGAGAGCAATATTTTTGGATGAGAATTTTTATCTGACCGTTTAAATGTCGACTCCACACAATTGGAAGCTCACAAAACAGATGATGCAAAATTCTTGATTGGTAGGGATGAGACATTTGCGCAGAATGTGTGAATTGAACGGAAATCGTCTGCATCTGTGAATTTTGTGAAAAACGACACCGGAAATAAAAGATTATAAACATAAGCAGCATAATTATCAGCGAAATCTAAGAGGTCTCTTCTGACTTTCTAAAACTGAGACCAGCGTATAAACTATTAAAATCTTGCGTTCGTCACGATTTCAACAATTATTATTTCACAAACTATGACAATCGAATCCTGTCAACTTTAAGCACTTAAGTTTCTTTCGTTGAAGTGAATTCGACAACTCGTTGTTTTAAAAACAAATTGGAGGCTTTTCTGTCTTATCAAGGTCTTCCATCAGTGTTTTTATGACGCGAATTTCTAGTTTATGAACCGGATCTGGCGTTGACTGTTGAGTGTTATACACGAAATCTGTGAATATGAAATTATTTTGAATATGCGCTAAACTAGAAGCCTTTTTTGACATTGTGTTGACAAGCAGCACGCTCCTTTTCGTCTTAATTCTTGGGCTGAGTGGGGGTCGAGCCCATCGTACGGACTAGACACCTTATGGTAGTAGTGGCAAATATTATCTCACTTGACCTAAGTGCGCTGCTGAGCAAAACGTCGTTTCTTTGAAACGCCGTAAATCAATCGCCAGACAGAACCAGACTTTCCCCCTCCCCTCCCCCTCCGCACTCTGGTTCATCGTCCCACCCACGGAAGTGAAGTGTATTGCATTTGAATGGGTCTTCTGAGGTGCATGGTGGAGGTTGATTCTCAGAGCTCGGATCAGTCGCGTGACTAGCGGTCATTCTCTCTCTCTCTCTCTCTCTCTCTCTCTCTCTCTCTCTCTCTCTCTCTCTCTCTCTCCTCTCTCGCTCGATGTCTCTATGTCTGTCTGTCTCTGTCTCTGTCTGTCTCTGTCTGCCTGTCTGTCTCTGTCTGTCTGTCTCTCGCTCTGTCTCTGTCTGCTCTGTCTCTGTCTGCTCTGTCTCTGTCTATCTGTCTCTCTCCGTCTGTCTCTCTCCGTCTGTCTCTGTCTGTCTGTCTGTCTGTCTGTCTGTCTGTCTCTCTTCTTCTCTTCCTCTGAGGCAGAGTAGAACCCCTCCGCAGCAGAGCAGTGAAGCGTCGTCATAAAGAGCAGAGCGTTAGTCGTAACGAATTGCTCTCCGTCGATAGCAGAACCCGAAGCGACTACCGACAAAAATTTAATCAACGAAGAGTCGTGCTTTCATCGTTGTTGTCGTCGTCGTTGGTATCAGCATCGTCGTTTTAATCAACAGCAACAGCGTCGTCGTCGTCATCATTTACAAATGCGCCATCACAATGAGTAACGTCATCATAACGCTTCTGACGTCACCGTCTTAGACGTCATCTTACGATGAATTTTGAAAGGACGGTGTTAGATTCGAGCGGGACGCGTTTTGCGCTGATGAATAATACCATATTAACGCCCGGCCATTGGCCAACCCATTTGCGAAGCCATGTCGTCAAATCCAAGTCTTTATTCTAAGATCAAATCCCGTTTCCTTGTCGTTTATCCTAGGATTGTTTTTTGTTGTTCTGTCTGCATTTTGAATAGAATGTTTCCACTCGGAAGCGCTCGACATGAAGACATTCTCCAGTGCTTCCTATCTCTCTACCTCTGCGATCGTTTTCGAATTACTCCAACATGGCAACTGTGACAATTTCTCCGTTTCATCGCGTCTATTAGACTTTCAATTTCTAGATTTAACGACCATATAGCGGGCATTTCTTTAGCGCCTATACATTGCTCCTCCCAACAATTTACGACACATTGGTCAGCGACGAATCCAGTGACGAATGAGAGTTTTCACAGTTATTATGCCATAGCGTGATTTAGAGTGGCTTAGGAGGCATGAAAGCCACTAGGGGCGCTAGCGGAGCTTCGAACCCGCTACGTCAGCCTACCGTTCCAGCGCGTAAACCACTCTGCCATCTTCCGCTCCAAAGTCATACAGACGTACCTCGTGCGTGACAACCTCTGCAGTAAGTAGTGGAGGTAGGAGTAATTCGGAAACGTGGTCTCTTTTCTCTTTTAACCGCAACTTTTCCAACTAACAGCCAGTGGCGTAACCACGCCCGGGCAATTACGGGCAATGCCCGGGTTACTTTGCTTTCTGCCCGGGTTGAAAAAATAGAAATTTATGCCTTTAATATTTGCATTTGCTTACTTTTGCATGCACTGCCATGTACGTCATTGCAATAGGCCTACTATTCTAATCATCTAAAACAGTGTCTCGCAAACTTTTTACCTCGTTTACTAAACAGAATTTTTTCACGTTCTTCATAAAATTACAAAACCAACCAACAATTTATTAAATTGAGTGTTCTTTATTAAGGAACTGCTCTGCAGTCACATATAATGATATGTAGATGTAACAAACGCGAAAGTAACGTTCATAGACTGTATAGATTCTCGCCGTTGTTTTCCTTAGTGTCGTTTTCACCTTGCATTTTCTCAGATCTTGCCAAAAATTTATCCATTTCAAATTTCATAGGGCTAAATCTCAGTAAAGCATCAAATTCAACTGTTACTATACTTATAGTTACCCTACTATTGCAACATCTCAACACATGCAATGTAATAATTTCAAAACGGTAATTGGGTCAAATGTATCCTTGCGCGCTCAGACGCTGTTGTTTTTACATTGTAAAGGTCGCAAGGACGGTGACGTCAACGAAAGACGTTAATTTCTGGCAGTTGTATCGTTGCGCGCGCAACGTTATATAAAAAAATGGATGTCCGATATATTGTATTGTAGGCTGTTTCAGGCTGGTGTGAGGTTCTATATATGACGCCATTTTTACACTTGCTCATCCGGCAAAATTTTTAGAAGGGAACAAAAAACTAAAATAATAGTAAAATTCTGAAATTCTTTCACCACAGCTGGAATCTCTAGCGGCACACTAGTGTGCCAACAATTTACACACAGTTGCGAGACACTGATCTAAAACTAAAGTACATGTATCTGGAAACCGTGTTTCACAGGTTACATTATCAGCAAGAAATTCAGTAATTACTATAGTCATTGTGTTTGGCAAGTATATGTATCTACGTGATATATCGAATTTCACTTATGGCGGTAATGGCTTGTCCTAATGGACGATTCATTTCCTAGCCGAAGTGGACGCTATCTAGTAATGTGATAATTGTTGCTCTGGCCGTGGCTGAAGATTTACGATGACTTGGTGATTGATAACCAGGGATAGCAGGCAGATGAAGTGGCTTTGACCTCTGCGCTCCAAAGACCCTCGTCGGGTCGGTCGACCCGCCTTAGAAATCGCAGCTGCTTTGAGATTTGACCTTTTTGACCCGCTCCGATTTCCATGTTTTTGCTCGGAAACGGCAAACAGCACTGGGCAACAAGGTACATTGACATTAAGAGAGCATTCCTAAAATTCCTAAAATTCCGATCAAAGATAGGAGGGCCTATGGATTCACTCTTTAAAATTCATCTGTTGAGCACTTGCGTTGCCTCGTGGAATGGGATCAATTTAAAATCCTCGTTAATTTGTTTAAATAATTTTTGAGTGTCTGTCCATAAATTAAGTAAACAAAAGAGGGAGGGTTTGAAAAGTGTGACAACTGTTGATACGTGGTCTTGCTTTTCTAATTTATGGACAGCCCATGGTCAGATGCCCGGTTTTTTGACTCTGGTTACGCCACTGCTAACAGCATCAGGAAAGTTGGATCATCGTTGTAAGAGACGCATCCAGCACGCTTAGTTAAGATATATGAACTCCAGAAATTCTCATGATGAGAAACCAAAGGACAGATGGGTTGAAAAGATAAATACAGCAACAAAGGAATAAACTGGACTATTGTTAGGATTCGTCAGCAGATTTACGCAATCTCAGATTTTCTCCTAAAATTCTAGAAACTTAGAAACTTTTCCGTCCTAAAATCTCTCACTTAGAAACTCTCTCGTACCATCTGAACAGTATTTTCCCAAGATTAACATCTTCCATTCCGAACTGATTTGTTAGCTTTGCTGTGCACTTGGAAAGATTATTACACAGATGCTATATAAATAGCCAGTTTGATTGATTGATTTAACTGATTGATCGATCGATCGATGATCGATCGATGTCGTTTAAGTCAGTCCAGACAGTGGCGTAGCGTGACTAATCTGGCGCCCCAAATTCATTCATATCAGAGGCGGCGGATCTAGAGTGTTTGGCGACAGAGGCGTAACGTGCACTCCTGCCGCCCATGGCCCATGTCGGCGCTTCAGAAATTTTAAATTTCAATTTTTCGACAAGCCAAAAAAAAGGTCGTCGCTTCCTAAATTTGCCGCCCCCCGTCGTGTGTGCCGCCCATGGCTAAAGCCACAAAAGCCATTGGCACGCTACGCCTCTGAGTACAGGGCGCTTGTATACAGTGGCGGCTCCCCCGGGAGGGTCAGGGGGGCCTGTGCCCTCCTATTGAGTGCCTGGTCCCACAGTGGCCCCCAGTTGGGACCCTATACTTAATGCTACACACATTAAACAACAAATGGTTGCCCCCCATGATCAGAAGTTGCCACCCCAACGGCCCCCCCACTTGCCAAATCCTAGAGCCGCCACTGCTTGTATAAGGCGCTTGAATGTGTAGCGAGAAAAAATATAATAGCGATTATCATCATCATGGCGTGCCATCTTCGATTCGAAGGTTGTCAGTCACGATTTGTCTTCACCTGTCTCGGTCGTCAGCCAATCTTTTCATTTCCCCATAATTTTCTATGCCAGTCCAGCTTTTTATGTCGTCTAACCAGGTTCTTCGTGTTCGTCCTTTAGTTGCTTTTCCTTCATATTTCCCTTCCAAGACATTTAGAGCTTGCTGTGTGCATGATCCTCTCATTATTATTACAGCGATTATGCGATATCAAAATCGGAGATAGTTTCAAGGGGAGAGTTTCAGATACAGATGACGGATGATAGAAAAATATGCAATTAAAGGTCGTATATTATTATTAGACCAGACCTTTAGCCACAACAACGAACATTCATTGGCGAGAGTCGTTTGAACGGTCGAACACAATCATAAAGTTTACTCTGCAGGGAAATCTCGCCATGTTTTGCTGGCAGCGTGCGTGCATGGCAGTCTGCCCAGCGCGCCGTCACTGTGCGTCCCCGTACGTCGTATATAGACTATATACGCCGAATAACATCCAAATGCACTCTGCAGAGGCACGAAACACGTTCGAATCTCTGTGGACAAACTATATACAGACCAAAACAAGCAGGGTCGGCCGGCCTTAGGGGCGGGCAGTACTGGCAGCCGCCCCCGGACTTTCCACTGAATATGGCCCCACTTTTAATACAACACAACATTTTTCAGATTTTTTTAAAAAAGCAACTTGCACAAATATTTGACAGTTGTACAATTAAATGTATGAAGAAGAAGGCATTCCATACTAGACTGAAAGTTCGAATCTGTAGGCTAAATTTTTCTGAAAATTTCATTATTTGAATAATGTAATTTACATGTTGCGCTGGGCAGTTAGTAAATAAATTTGAATATTATGCTATTCATGTAACTTACATTATAACGCTATACATTAGTTAATATTGTGATCATTCTGTAGAATTTAATTTGCAATAAGATATTAATAGAACTTAACTCCTGGTACACTATGCTGTGCCTTACCCAGGATGGTTGGCAACTGGGTCTCCCACATTGTACTTGCCCGGGGCCTCACGCTTTGTAAGAACGGCACTGAAAGCAAGTCGTTGATCGTTGAAACAACAGCTGATATTTCAGTCCTAAAATACTTCGTGCACTCGATTCCTTTGTCTGCGCCGCAATAAAACCGACAACAGCGTCATTCTGGTTGCTATCGTCAAATCGATCTCACGACAACAGACAACAGTGTGGATCACACGATGTTAATTAGATTATATTAACGTCTTATGGTTGTTCAACACGGCATGAAATGAGGCTGCGGCGGCAACACGAATGTGGCTTCACAGCTGCTGCTGCTGCTGCTGCTTCAGACGTTTGCTGCAAAGATCCTAGAAAGGTCAGCTGACCTTTGGCACTTTTTACCCCTCCCCCTACGTTACGCGACATAACAAAACGTCAGACCCTCCTAAAATATGACGTAACAACGGGCCGACCCCTCCCATTTTCGTCTTCCGAAAAGTCTTGACAAGACATCAATGAAGTAATAGGCCCTATACAAAATGGGTCAGAAGTAGGCCTAATAATTCAATTTTTAGATATTTTATGTGAAAGTGTATGTCTCTGTGGTTTGGCAGTTGATAGTTCTTGTATTGTATTGTTGCATTGTATTGCCTTCTGTTTGGGCTTTTGGGGTCGTCCATAAATTACGTAACGCGATTTTGGCACTTTTTTACCCCCCTACGTTACGCGACATAACAAAACCTCAGACCCTCCTAAAATATGACGTAACAACGGGCCGACCCCCCTCCCATTTTCGTCTTCCGAAAAGTCTTGACAAAAAAAGGTCATCCTTGTATTTTTCCTCTCCAAAATCCCTGACAAGCAAAAAAAGGTCAAAGGTCATCACTTGAATTTTTTTGCGTTACGTCACATTTATGGAACCCCCGTCGTCACACTTCGTAACAAATGGCCGGACTCCCTAACCGCGTTACGTAATTTATGGACGACCCTTTTGTCATTTGCGTTTTGCGGCAGTAAGCGCAATAGAAGAGAGATTTTATAATACCCTGAACGACTTACTGACCTGCCATTAAAATGCAATTATCTAGAGGCACACCTGCCGCTCATTTGACTGATTTCAAGTAATTAATCATCGGATTCTGACCAATCGTTCGATTCTTAGCCTGATTAAAAAGAATTTCTCATACAAGTAGGTCACGGCATATATTATTATTATTATTATTACTAAGACAATTTTTATAGCGCTGTAACATGGTTAAGTACCAAAATCAAAAGCGCTTTGACAACGCTGACATGCCAATGGTGGACAGAAGATGGCGATATTGAAGTTGAAGTCCGCTCGGATGAAGAAAATCAAAACTGGCGACGAGAAGTCCGGTGCAGTCGTAAGAAGCGGTCTTTCACTGGAGAACTGTAACCACCACGATGTTGTCAGCGCAGAACGGAAGATGTTGTTGGTCCGCGAGATTGGTAGAAGAATTTCCCGCAAGGAGATCGACGGCGATGGGCGGACCCGAAGACGGACGCCCCAGTCAGTCAGAAGTATTCCCCGGCGGCGAAATCCAAGAGCGGTCTTCCGAGAGAAAATGTTTCGTCGCCGATATCAGCGAATCCGACGAAGATTGATTCAACGAAGTCCGGAAAACATCCCTTCTCGGTCGCATGGTACCACGCGGCAGCCATTAGCGGCTGACCTTGGCGAGCTTTATACGAACGACGACCGATTCGAAACGTTCAGAACGACGTTAAAAAGCGAAGAACTGCAGAAGACCCTCGAAAAACCAACGAGTCGATGCAAAAGTCCGCTCGTAGAACATCGGATAAAACCAAAACGGCGACGAAATCCGAAACGCACACAAACGTGCGCGGGCCGCCCATGACGGCGCCCACCGGAATATAGGCCCTAATGATGTCTCTTTATAATTAATAGAGCCGATGTACAGAAGACTAAGCGACTCTTTATGCAGGAAGATAGAGCTACTATACTTCGTTATATAAATTTGACTCAATCCGCTAAGGTAGAGTTATTAGAAGAATAAGGTGATTGATGCATTTATTGATTTTGTTCCTTCGTAGATTTCGTTAACGTTTTACTTGAAACAGATCTCTCCCGCAAAAGGTTTTGGCAAATACATTGAATGCATTCTGCTGCATTCTATACGACAAATATCTCGGAGTACAATTCCGCTAATAATTAATTATTAAAATTTGGTAACTATATTTTTACATTTTATTATACACCTTTCACTTAACTGCCCAACGCTGTAGCTGTATAATAGAATTCAATTGATCGAAATTGCCAAAAAGGTTCGTGATGGGAGAAATCTGTTAGCATATTTGGAAACAGTAACCCCAAAACTACAAGAAGCGCCTAGTTTAATGAAAAAACTTTTTCAAATTTTTTTGTAGGTCTGTGTAATTAATCAATTCACTTTCTTGTAATCCTGTTTGTAACTCAGAAAACAGCAATCGACAGTTTTGCGGCACATTGAGTTTTAAATAAGGCGGACGCCTGAGTTTTAAACGTCTCGAACCAAATAACTCGCCGAATAATGGTAAGAGATGGCAAAACAATGTCGACCGTTATGAACATCGTTGTGTGACTGCGAATTCGTCAGGTCATTACGTGACATAATACGACTCGTGCATTACGCATTGTTGAAAATAGAGTGGCATTTCTCTCTCTATACTGTTTCTAATCTACAGAAACGATTCTGCATGTCAGACGCCGTTCACTATATAGCGCCAGTAATCAGCTGCACTCAGTGTGTTGTCATTCATTTCATGTCCAAAAGCAACCGTGATGGGTGGGTTCTGAAGATTGTCACTGGAGTGAAGAGTGCAACAGGATGCTTCGAGTGACGGTTCATTGTCACGCGACTCAAGAGGAGACAGACAGTGGCGTAAACCTGGCGTCAACATTGGGAGGGGGATAGAATAACTTTTTAAAAGTTGACCCCCAGAAATATAAAAATCCCCCTCCATTATGGGGATATTGCATATTATGGTGGGACTTACAGTGTAAAATCGCCCATGAAATATGTGTTGACAAAGAAAAAAAGGTCATCCTGATATTTTTATATTTTCCCTTTCCAAATACCCTGACAAGCAAAAAAAGGTCATCCGAAATGAAAGAATGCGGATTTGGCGTAATTCTGACATCAACATCATAACATCATGGGGTAGGATAGAATTTTTTTTACCATATAGCCCAAAACATTGGGGGGATAATTGATACTCTGTCCCCCGCCAACTAATTATTCGGGGGGACCGTCCGTCGCCGTCCCCCCGTGTTTTACGCCGTTGGAGACAGACCATCTGCATGCACCCCCAAGCGCAACCTTCAAAAGCTTTCATTTAGAGAGGAGAACGTGAAGTTGGAGCTATATTTCTTATTCATCCATTTTCTTTCAACGTTAAATTTTTACAATCATTAGGGCCTCTACTGCGAGTGAATCTTTTTCTCGCGTACAAAACGTCGTAGAATGTCGATACTGACCGCTCTCGGCGACTGCTTCGAAAGAACCGAAGCTCTGATGTTTCCCTAACTGGTTATATACGCCGAGGACAGATTTCAATCCAATTATGCATATATGTATCCTGCACTTACGTTCTTTCAAGGGGGTGCAGTTATTGCACTTTGGACTCCATGGTGCATTTGCACCCCCCTGAAAAATTGTGAAATTAAGAAAAAGTAAAATTACTCAAATTTACCTATAGTACTAAGTTGAAAGATAAATTTATATAAGAAATTAAGAATCCAATGAAATTGCATCCAGTGGAGAAATTTTTCATTTCTTTCGTCACAAGACCCTGTTTTGCACCCCCTGGAAAATTTCTGTGGACGCCCATGGGGAGAGAATGCTGGTTATCGTTCTCATTAGGCGAGGTCGTGAAACGTGAAGTCGCTTGCCTATCGCTTCTACGTTTCTCTGAAGAATAGGCTTACTGCTGCGACGCACACTTTAACATTAGAAATTCATGACTTCAGTCGATGTGCAAAAGCCATTCATAGAAGCTCATTGATTGGTCCTCCGATAGCAAAACACATTATGTCCAGTCAGCCTTACATGGGAAGAAAACAACAACAGAATGATAATACTTAGAAAGCAAGACGCCAGTCAGGGGCGTAGCCAGGAGTTGATTTGAGGGGCATAATGTTATTTTGGAGGTATAAATCTTTAAAAACTGAGAAAATCTTTAAAAAACACATTAAAAATTTTAAGGTAGCCTGTTTTTTGGAGGTTAGGGGCGTATATATATATATATATCGATATACCCCCCCCCCACCCGTCGCTATGCTCCTGACGCCAGTCAGGGCAACTGGGACCAATGACATAACCAGTGACGTCAATGCATTCGCGGAGCTGAATCGTAGACTATAGCATTGAAATAGATGTCGTCTAAATACGTGAAAATGATAATCTAAATTGTTCTTCAGATATAAACGAAGTCGCTCTCTGTACGTTCGGCCGCCGAAGGAAACGAGCGCCTATGTTATACAGCAATGAATGAGTAATAATCCGATCAGAAGCAGTGCTGCCCACAACACCGTATTAATATCACACGCAACTGTTGCGTATACTGTAGATCGTCTCGTGGGATGATGCTGACTGACGGTCATTTTCTCTTATAATAAACAGTCAGTGAACGTGATTGTATACAGAGAACGGGTATTTCGGAGGAGCTGTTGACAAAGTCTGCGCTCCTCTCAGCTGGAAATAGACGCCCATTATAGGCAGCCTAGGCCTAAGTGCTGATTACTTCACAGAGATATACAAATGTAGAAACCAACGTCCTATGCAGTATCAGTATTCGGATTGCCATCTCATGCGCCTATTATGACCACCACTGTCAAAAAGCCTTAAAGATGAATATTAAAAGGATAACTGACCATATACATATACACAGAGTGGCGCAAAAAACCGGACTATATAGTCTATATTAAATGTCAAACCTAATGTGACTAGTCCGGTATTTTTGCACACCCTCTATATATATATATATATATATATACACAGTGGGCCTATATATATATATATATATATATATATATATATATATATATATATATATATACAATAAATATAGTATATATATATTATATAGTATATACAGCTGTTGGCCTATATACTGTATATAGTATAGTCCTATATATAGAGTATGTATATATATGTATGCATATATATGTGTGTTTGTGTGTGTTTGTGTATGTGTGTTAGTAATGATTATAGGGACAGATGAGGATCATGACGAATGTGAATGCAATGAGATAGCGTTTTCTGTTAACAGCCGATCGAAGACGTTCAATGGCTGACAGAGTATAGCCTATAATATATATGAGACTGAATAATTATTAGCGTTGACGTTTAGCCAATCTATATACTGTATATTTAGAGGTGACCGGAAGATTCGGTACCGGAAGATTCGGGACGGAAGATTCGGGACGGAAGATTCGGTACCGGAAAATTCGGTACCGGTCACGGAAGATTCGGTACCGTTGGGTGCGCGGGGCCCGCTGGGGCTCATGCCACCTTATTGCCCCCCGTGGGGTGGGCGGATAAGACCGTTCTAACGCGGGGGAGGGAAATAACGGCGAGCTACGATAGTAATCACATGGCGGGTGGGAGCGGTCCGGGAGTCGTTGAATCGGGTCAATTTTCCCTCCGGAAACGGCCTAGCTTAAACCCTGCCTTGAATTACATGTAAAACGTACTACCGCAGCATATCTATTTTTGTTGGGCCTTTTCTAGAAGGTCGCAAAACAGCTCAAGTTCCCTGCACGTATTGCGAGTTGAAACATCTGTTTACATCCATTAAGTCGGTGGGGGGAGCAAAAGCGCGCCTGAACTCTAGGTGTCCGCTAATGACGCGCGACATTTAAAGCGGACAAATACCAGCAGCAGGTGAGGCGTCATCTTATGTGTATGTCGAACCGGTACCGAATCTTCCGGTACCAAATCTTCCACAAGTAAAGTTTTGGTACCGAATTCTCCGGTACCGAATGTTCCGGTACCGAATGTTCCGGGAACCATATTTAGATGCTAAGAACCGGTCTCTGATACTCAGCGAAGGCAAAGGCCGTCTCTTCTAAACGGTTTCACTTCAGTCTGTCACTCTTAAGCCAGTTTGTAATAACCAATGTCTATTGTCATTCGGATGGATTGCTATGGGGGCTAGTAAGCAATGTTCCCTCTAATTTTCTGTAGTCTGTGTGCGCCTGAAATTTCTTGTGTGCAAAATTGCACACGGAAAGTCAACTTCTGTGCGCTCCCAGATTTGTCCGTAATCAGCATTACTTATTTGCTAACAAGTTAGTACGTCTCAGAACACTGTTATCGGTCTATGATCCTCTTTTTACAATTTACCCACAAGTTTAGAATATAAACGCATGCAGTGGCGTAAGCTTGACTGAAAAAGTGGGGGCCTAAGCCCTGTAACTTCTCCTTTCCTATGGTAGCCTCTCAAAAGTTGGGGTTCGAGTCTAGAGACCTAGTAGTATTTTACGACTATGATTAGGCTTAAACATGCGATTTATCATTTAGTCATATAAGACACTCATTAGTTTAAACATTGAAGCATCACCAGGATGCGATTTGTGACCTGGAGCAGTGGGGGGTGGATATGTCGAGCTGGGGGATTTAGTTGTTGGAAACTGTAGCAGTGGGGGATGTAGTGGTGGGGGATGTAGCAGTAGGGGATGCAGTTGGGCAGTGGGGGATATTCCCCCTACCCCCCGCAAATCGCGCCCTGGGCATCACAAATCAAGTATTACAAATTTGCAAAGGGATTATGATTTTCATGCCTTTAGAGTTTCTCTTCGATCCTTACTATGTGCCCACTCGATCAAGGTCAGTTACGCTTCCTCAAAGAAGATGACTCATAATGCGCATCATCATGTCTATAGATGGCACTCCTCTAATTCAGTGTTTCTCAAAATGTGGGTCGCAACCCAAAAGTGGGTCGCAGGGCTCAGTCTAGTGGGCCGCGGGGTAGCGCGAAATTAGATTCCAAAGTGTCTTTTTCTAACCAATACCACAATGTCACAAGCCTTGAAAGTTGCAAGTAGGCTTAGATTTTAAAAATTTAGATGCCTGCAATCCTCCATACACGGCTTATGTTAAAATGATTAGTATTTTACGAAACTTTTATCCAATTTTTGTCGACAATAGGCCTAAGTTTGCAGAGTCACGGCATGTTACAAAGCCGCTTGCACAGCTCCAAAATGTTTGGGAAACCCTCACCCTGGCCAATAGTACTTTTAAAAATTAGTCTTATTTCGCAATAACGCATGGAATCGTATTCTAACCATTTTGCTCCGAAACTCCAATAACAATAGAGAATCTCTTGAAGATTAATAGTTGCGGGAGAGTGACCTTGCGGTTAAGCGATTTTGCCATATTCATAAGATTTTCAAGACGCGTAACAAAGGTATATTTCTGGCAAAATTTTTAGAGATAATTTTCAAGAAATTTCAATATTTATTTCTATCATTTTGTCTTATTTGGCAAAAATATAAATAATTCAACCTAACATATTTGCCATATTTTCATTCAAATCAAATCAGAGCTTTTGTTTTGCCATTTATTCAAAACTCATAAGATTCTTCTCAAACAACGTCCGCCAGATGGCGTAATGCATTTTTTTATATTATATGCTATTATTAGAGTCCCGGACCGTTATAAAACTGCAGAAGTGGGTCGCAGTTCCAAAATGTTTGGGAAACCCTGTTCTAATTGATTCCTTCTCTTGTTCTTCAACATATTCGTTAAGCTAAATTGCGGTTCACAGTTTGCGCTGAATGTCAAACATATTCCTCCTATGTCCATCCGACCTGATAGATCTTGAAACTCTTTCCAATCAAGCGCAACCATGAACTCTTAAATGAAGTTGCTGTTCGTTTTCATTTCAAACAAGGGCGTTCTATTAGGCATCCGGACTCAAATCCACATTTTGAGAGGATACCATAGGGAATGGGGAAAGATACAAGGGTTCGGCTCTCCCACTTTTTCTTCCACGTATATGTCAATGATTTCAAATCTCTATTTTAAGACATTTCTATCGCTGGCTCTCTGTTCTTCTAATTTTATCGATATTTGGAAGTTGGAACCGCGTGGTTTGCACAAATCATTAAATAACTAGTCTAGACCAGAAGCTGGTAATTGTATGGAGCAGTTACAAGTTCACAAGAAAGCGTCGATCCTTATCAGTAAGTGCGTGTTTGAAAGCAATGAAAGAATTTTGGAGAGAATCTTTCAAAATTTGTGCGCTCCATGTTTTCCTCTGTTCGCTTGCCTTGCGACTCTGTGCGCGCACACACGCGCACAGCTTAGAGGGAACATTGCTAGTAAGTATAATGGCTAGATGGCGTGAATGCACACACACATACACAAACAAAGACACACACAAATACACACACACACACACATATATATATATATATAGGCCTATATAATTATACGCACACGTATAAGCTTATAGTAAGTATTGTTAGGTCTATGCTTATTCCGTTGATGGATAGATGGGCATGCATATAGATGAGATAGATAGATAAGTAAACTTGTATGCATGTTGTGAGGTATAGATAACTGAGCAAATTAGTGAGAAAGTATTATTAGTGAACTTCTATAGCGCCATATTTGTAGTGCACTTGGAATCGGTCGACGGTCGCTCCGAATTGAAATCGCAAGCCCAGCTCCCCATTGTCAAAAGCACAGCAAGTAGTCATGCGCAAGTAAATAAGTAGGTGAACAAAAATAGTCAAACAAGCAAGAACGTAAACAAATGGGTAGACAAAACATAAGCAGTTTGCAGCGTCAAGCAGGGGCTAGGGAACCAACTCCCCTTTACACAGAACGTTCAGTCCTCCCCCTCCCACAATGGGGTGAGCACCTTGAGCACCTTTCAGTCCATCGGCGCAGTACGGAGAGAGAATGAGATAGTGAGAGTGAAAGTGAGAGAGAGACAGAGAGAGAGAGAGAGAGACAGAGAGAGAAGGAAGAGAGAGAGAGAGAGAGAGAGAGAGAGAGAGAGAGAGAGAAGAGGCTCAAAATTCCCGATCACTTTAATACTTGTCAGAAAGTTAAACAGTATTTTTTGGAAAATTTGAAAGTTCATTAAGAAATTGTTGAAATTGTGGTTCATGTCATTAGTCGACATTTATTTAGGCCCTGTCTGATGACGCTTCAACGCAGGCCTACGTTCACGCAAATAAATGACAATAAAATTAGAATTAGTCGCGTTTGAAATTCAAGATAGGATTCCACCGATGCTGCCAATATCGCTGCTAGGTTGAAACGATTTATCTGCAATCGATCGAGAAGTTAAACTTGGGAAACGTTTAAACTGTCTTGGTATCCTGAATCAGATCGCGTGAAGACTTAGAGGCAGTTCTCAAATGCAAGACACGTATTGTCGGCCGTCGAGAAGATCGCTCAAAGACGCAATCGAATGAATGCCAGAGGGATAGAAGGGTAAATCGGTTAGAATCCAATTAGGAACATCACACAAGAGACAGTCGAGTCGAGGAAATGTTTGATGAGATTAAAAGAAGGTCGCGGGAAGACATCGATCGTCGCTTTAACCGAAATAACTGCGCGCCTTCGGAGTGGAGTTTCAAAGCCCTCCTTCCATGCACTCTACGGTTCGCATTAAAGGCGTTCTGTTGGCCTAAGTAACGCATTGTTATTGCAAGCGCGTATCGTTCTAACATCGACGCAATTTCAATTGGGTTTCCTCTGCCCCGAAATTTTTAAAAATTAGACGCACGCTCAGTTAAAATAATAATGAGACTACTTTTTTCTATTCTGAGAACAGATAAGCTGGAAAATAAAAGGATATTAAGATGGACGTCAAGAAGGTAATCTTGAAAATGACCCGTGGAGCTGTGTTCAATAAATCCAAATTCTAAAGCAAGAAGAAGACGCGCAGAGAATACGGAATCAAATCACTCTTTAATCAAGTTAGACTGATAATGAAATAAGACTTAGACAATGCGGGATTCCCTCCCTCTAAGCTACGTCTAAAATCTAAATAGTCAAATACGGTTGATTCAAACTGTGAGGTCGATTCAAACTGCGAAGATGAAATCACTAGAAAATTTATCCGTTTGTCTGCAAAACGTTCAGTCTTGGATGTTTACTAATAAGCTTGCAATAAACCCTTCAAAATATGAGTTTTTACCTCTTTATAGCCTACATGATTTAATTAAAATAAATTTGAAGACATAGGCTACATTTCTTTAAGCTTTTTAAGCTTGAATTTCAGTTAATCAAAGTCAATCTGTCCGCAACCTAGGTGTAATATTTGACAAAAACTTGTCTTTTAATGATCACATAAATAAGGTTAGCAAAGCTGCTCATTTGCAAATCAGAGAGATTCGACGAATTCGTGATCTGGTGCCGAAACCTGCTCTGATTCCTCTTGCCAATGCCCTTGTCAGCAGGAGGCTTGATTATTGCAATTCCCTTTAGGCCTACAATGGTATGGCCAAAACGAATATACAAAAGCTTCAATGGATTCAGAATTCTGTGGCCCGGGCCATTACAGAAACCCCTAAAGCATGATCACATTAGACCTGTCCTTCAAAAGTTACACTGGCTGCCGGTAGAACAGGGAATCGTGTTGAAAACTGGACTCCTGGTTTTTAAAATACCGCAGCCAGGCCAACCTCAATATTTAGAATCTACGTTGAACAATGGCGTCCCAAGGTAGTGTAGTGTCCGAGGCCAATTCAATTTGGATGCCCCCGCCACCTTGAAAAAGTGTTGGCGAGCAGAAAAGGTCGCCGGGTCAATTTAGATGCCCCATCTGATAGATGCTCGGGGCCACCGCCCCACTGCCCCCCCCCCCACCCCCTCTGCACGCCACTGATGTCGAACCACCCGAAACAGCGTCATTCAACAAGATTTGCTGATCCATTGTTAAATGTACATAGAACAAACATTGAAATTGCCAAATTGGTAAGACAGCTTTTTTATTTCTGGACCAAACATCCGGAACTCTCTCCGTCTGGTTATCAGATCTTTCAACAAACTGGATATTTTCAGATCTAGGCTTAAAATACATCTGCTCCAATTAGCATTTCCTCCACAGTCTGTCTTGCTGTTTCCCTCTGACTGATCTCTGCAATGACCTGATATTTTGGGGACGGATATGAAGTACCCTCGATCGATACTCTTGGGTATTAGAAATGGCGCTATAGAAGTGCATTCTTCTTCTTCTTCTTCTTCTTCTTCTTATTATTATTATTATTATTATTATTATTATTATTATTATTATTATTATTATTATTATTATTATTATTTAGGTGCTGTGTATTTCTACGTTATTATATCACGCAAAAAATCCCCAAACGCCACTTAATCTCGTAGTTTGCAACGTATAATGGGCCTAATTTAAAGCGCCATCTGTGGAGTGTTTCGCTCGTTTGGTGTTAGTCATTCTTCTTTCCTAGTTTTGTCTGTCATCTTTTGCTGGGTTTGATCTGTAGCACAGTTGCATCTGCCTTTTGAAAATCACGCACACACCTACACACGGTGAGGTCACGAGAGTACCTGGCGATTGCCGTTCTTTTACTGTTGCTAGGCAACAGAAGCAAGGTGGAACGTGCACCTGTACCTGCGAGACGAGACCTGTGGAAGAGGAACCGGCGAAGAGTCGACCGGCGGCGCCTTATCCAGAGGCAGCTGGGGCCCTGCTGAGAACGGGGGCCGGGATCAGGCCCCAGACGGCGTCCAGGGTCCTCGAAAGACCCCAACAGCAGCAGCAGCAGCAGCAGCAGAAGCCGAGCACCGAAGGCAAGAGCGCCGTAAAAGAACAGCCCTGGAATAACTTCTACGGAATGGAACCGTCGAAGACAGACAACCAGAAACTGGAACCGTCGTCGTCGTCGTCGTCGTCTTCAGGCGATCAGCAGAAGCAGTCGGCTGATAAAGACGCGGTGGTCAGGTCAACTCCTCCCCCGTCACCGCCGGAAATCTTGGCGGAGTCGACAGAGTCAGTCGCCGATCGTAAAATTTCGTCTTCAAACTGTGATTTCAAATGCTAAGGAATCGATTGGTTCCAACTCTAGCTCATTACGACTCTGAGATGTTGCGATTGCCCTAGTAGCAGCAGCAGCAGCGGCAACAACAACAGTAACAGCATAGTAGTAGTAGTTGCTGTTGTTGCAGCAGTTGCATTAGTAGTAGTATTAATAATAGCAGTAGTGGTGGTGGTAGTAGTAGTAGCAGTAGTAGAAGTGGTGGTGGTAGTAGCAGTAGTAGATGTAATAGTAGTAGTTATTGTTGTAGTTGCAGTAGTGGTAATTGTAGCAATAATAATAATAATAATAATAATAATAATAATAATAATAATAATAATAATAATAATAATGAAACTGGGTTCAGAGGGGGAGGTTCGGCAGAATCTTTCCTGTGTGATGAACTGCTTTGATTTCGCCATTTTTCTTATTAATCATTCTCTCTCTGAGTCTCTGGTTATGCTCGCTTTATTCGCGTGTTACCGTCGGTCTCTTACCTGTATTTTTGTATACCTTTGCAGAGACAAGCATGACGCATGGGGCCATAACAGGTGAGTTGGACGCAGTTTTGAGGTTTCAGTGAAATGTCTCTGTTTTTGCCTTTCAATGAAGAACTCGTTGCCTTGTTCTTTAAGAAAATTTCGTCGCGAGTGAAAGCATTTTAGCAGATTAATTAATTATGCACGATTAAATTATAATTAGTTAAATGAATCAATGCACAGATTAGGTGTCGTCCGATGGTCTAATGCAGACATGAACATAGGTTGGGTCCACCCATGGATTGGATTGAATTGGATTGGATTGGACTGGATTGGGTTGAGGCTGAAATTTCCATTCTTATAGTGGGTTGGTTAAGAAAGGTCATGGTTTGAGAAATTGTAATGCATTACGGTGAGTTGAGTCAAGTGAGTGAGTTGGGTTGCGTTGGTCTGGAACACGATGGGTTGGTTTAAATAATGGACCAATGCCAATGTCTGGTCTAACGCCGGAAGACACACGTGTCCTGCAGTCCCGAGACATTTAGAGCGTCTCCAGCGGTGGCCACGGGCCATGCATGGCGCCAGGCTGCAGTCGTTTTATGTGTGAGAGTCTAGTTCGACGGAGCATGGAATCCTAAATTATATTGACACCATAATTTAGGATTCCATGGACAGAGTAACTGGTTATGACTCTGAAGATGAGTCATCAGTTTCATTTCAGAGCTTTTAAACGCAAATCAAGTGGTAACGGAGGAAACGTTCAACGCAACACTGCGTCAGACGAATATGCTTACACAGTGCGGGTATGACTCTAAACAACGGGGAGAGTTTATCAGGGCCTAGGGTCCGTAGTGGCTAAGCCATCATGAACACCCCATCACCGGACACTGTAACCTCGTCGAACTCCTACGATCAATTCGCGAAGAACTTGAAGACACATATATTTGCGACTTCTTATGAATGTTAAATATGTACATATGTACAACGCCTTTGACTTTGGTAGACGCCATGCGTACGGCGCTATATAAGTTTTATGAATAATAATAATAATAATAATAATAATAATCATCATCATCATCAATTTTTTGCTTCTTGTTGAACAGGCGTAATCAGACGTAGACTCCAGGCCTATTTTTTTTTACAGACAATCGGTTAATATATAATTGGTTCAATAGAATTTAAGGTTGCTTTTCGGTTAAGTCGAAAAACGAACGAATCGTACAGAGCATTTTCGAGGACATTATAAACGTCTCATAAACTATTTAAACAGCGCAGTGGATTTTTTGCTCGTCAGGCTTCTACTGGCTGAGTTTAGCGTTTAGACCCCCTAAGGACAAAAACCAATATCCGCCCATGCAGTGTGTACACATATGCTTGATTCTCCAATGAGTCAGTACTCTTTCTCTCCCTCTCTCTCCCCCTCTGTCTCTCGCTCTCTCTGTCTCTGTCTCTGTCTGTGTGTCTGTCTGTGTGTCTGTGTGTCTGTGTGTCTGTGTGTCTGTCTGTCTGTCTCTCTCTCTCCCCTCTCTCTCTCTCTCTCTCTCTCTCTCTCTCTCTCTCTCTCTCTCTCTCTCTCTCTCTCTCTCTCTCTCTCTCTCTCTCTCTCTCTCTGAAGATTGATCTACAAACACATCTGTGGTGTAGATGCTTTTATGGAAATCATTATTAATGAAACACAGACTAGCTCAGACGACAGAATAACTTATCAGAACTAATTTTCTGCAAGAAAGCAGATTTTCTGGCCTAAAACGTCGCTGATGGACTCATAAATGATGCAGCCGCCGCCGCCGCCGCCGCCGCCGCCGCCGCCGCCGCCGCCGCCGCCGCAGTAGTCACAGGTTCCATGCGTCTCGAAGGTTCAGGCCGCCGAACGATATGCGATGGCCGTTGGTGTTTTTTAGGCTTAAGCGTACGGCTCTTATACGCGGCGCAGATAATTCAATCAGCCGGCGGAATGCGTCTGAAATATTAAAACGCTGTTCGGAGTGCAGGACGAATCGTCGCTTTTCAGCCTCCACTGCGTTCGGCAGGCAAACTCCTGTTCGGATGATCCTCTTACTGCATCATCTGCTTTTATAACGGCCAATGTCCAACGACTGACGCTATCCGCCTGCCAAGGAATGACAATTCACCAGCGATGTTAATCCTTGTCCTGGTCCTTGTCCTTAAGGACTCCGTAAGGACCAATTTGAAGTCATTGTTCTTGTCTTCGTCCTTGGGGAGTCAGCTAGTCCTCGTCCTTATCCTCGTTCTTGGAGGTTCGGTCCTCGTCCTTATCCTCGTCCTTGCAGACCGGTCCTTGTCCTGGCCCTTGTAAAAACCCTTATAAGGACCAAATTACTTGCATGCCATTTTCAATTGTTCTGATAATTATGTTACAAGGTAAGAGTAGTATACTAGTATGTGGATTAAGGATTTATATTTACATACTTGCTTTGAGTTACTCTAAATGTGTCGTCCATTGTTTCCTTTATAATGCCATTTGAGGAGTTCCTTTTGTAATACCAGTATAGAGGAGATGATTCTTTAGCAGCATTTTTTGTTGCCCTGCGACGTCTGGTCCAGTTGAACGAGTGTTTTCGCAAAGCGGTCTCATAAGTAGACCTCATCGTGCGCGCATGACTGATCAGCTGCTGGAAACACCTGGAAACACTTATTTATTTGAAATGAAACATTGCTGTTGACTAGATTATGTTTTACAACATTCTCTTTTGCTTTTCTAAATTTTTGATTCGAATTGAAATTGTGTTCGGTTTTTTCCTTTCTGACTTTTTTTGTCTGACAGAGGTCGGCCTTGTCCTTGATCCTTGTCCTTGGAGGTCAGTCCTTGTGGCCCATGTGCTTTGGGGGTAGGTCCTTGTCCTTGACCTTGGAGGGTCGGTCCTTGACCTTGGAGGGTCGGTCCTTGTTAACATCACTGACAGAAATTAGAATTATAATCCAAGTTTAAATAACTATCATGTCTAGATCAAACCAAATTAAATGGCCGCTGTAAATACAGCTGTAGATGGTCCATCGTGTGAATGATTAAACCTCAGTACTATAGGATACTAGATTGGAAGGGTACAACAGTGGTTCTCACACAGGGCAAACCCTCCCGAACCACTTTACATGTAAACCTATTATTATTATTATTATTATTATTATTATTATTATTATTATTATTATTATTATTATTATTATTATTATTGCCAGAGAGTCCATTTACATGCGGTTATAGGACACTATTTACCAGTAAATCAATGTATTTAATTTATGGTTATTTAAAATAAATTCTTTTACGATATTTCAGACGGTTTCCATGGAAACATCTCCCGGACACGATGTGCTTTCGCGAATCGTGCAACAAAGACAGCGAGTGCTGTATGCGCTACAACCTGTGCGACAGGTCGGCCAAGGTGTGCGTCGACTGCTGGTACGGAAGCATCTGCACCACGGAGCAGGACTGCTGCCAGCGATTTCCCTACTGCAAGAAGCCCGCCACCAAACCTCCCGCAGGCGCCGCCAAAGCGGAAGCGATTCCAAACGGGAAGTGCGTCGGTAAGGAGTGAAGGAGTGAAGGGAGGGGTGAGGATCTCGTTGAACTCAACGAGGAGCAGTCGTCTCTCGATGACTATCTTGCCACCGGCATGTCACGTGACTCTTCCTCTAGCTTTCTGTCGACTGTCTACTGCGAGACTCTATTCTGACGTCTACTGTAGTTTGTTTCTTTATTTTCAGTAAATTCGCTGAATTTGTGCTAATTTCTTTTCTGTTATTTTAAAAATCAAACATCAATATTATGGATCCGATAGTAGATAATGGAACGAGATAAGAGGAATGCATTATGAAGATTCTGTGAAGAACCAAGAACCAAGCTAAATGTCATATCTGCCAAGGACCGACAATCATTAATAGGCCCAGGCACGTTGGAACGAATTTTTAGCAGCGGGTGCAGTTTTAGAAGTCCTGACAAGCAAAAAAGGTCACCACCCTTCTCTTTATCATTTATCTTCTTTTTTAAATCCTGGCAGGCAAAACGGCCTCATTTTCCAGGGGTGCGGCGCACTCCCCTAATTTTTTCCAGGGGGTGCGGCTGCACCTCCTGCACCCCATTTCCTAGGGGTCTGAATAGGCCCGATCAAGGTGAAAAATAGACCGCAAATCCAACTGTTCACCTGTGAAGAATTCGAACTTAACCTCAATTTTGTTTGACAGAGGAATCAAAAACCAACTATAGAATAGTTATCACGCTCTTCGAGGTTTCGAGACCTTATACATAAACATTCAATCGAAATGCATCTAAAATATGATTGTCATGCATTCAACTCACTCTAATCTTTCGCCTAGAATTCAACCGTATTTTCCATTTACGCACAACTTTAATATGGTTGCCATGTCAACCGAGACTTAACTCAGACAGACCACGCCCAGAGTTCGATTTGCTGTGGAAATTAATGACACATCTGATTCAACAATAATTAATAGGGGATTACGATTCGAACCAAGGAGCGACCATCGACTAATGTCAAGAACATTATTAATATGGCGCTATCGAAGTTCGATGATGATGATGTGATGTGATGATGATGACGACGACGATGATGATGACAGTTGTCGTTCATATTCATATTCTTGACAAGCATTTGAGGAAAGGCTGCGTCAACGTATAGCCTACAGCTGGTATTCACTCTGGACTTCTGAAGAATTTAAGACTTGCCTACTAATTTGAAAAACCCTTGACACCAATGTTCCCTCTAAACTGTGCGCGTGTGCGCGCGCACAGAGGTCGCAAGGCAAGCGCACAGAGGTAAAAATGGAGCGCACAGATTTTTGAAAACATTTTTCCATTGCTTGCAAATCATACACGTACTTAATGATAAAGATTCACCCTTTGTTGTGAACTTGTAACGACTCCATACAATTTCAAACTTCTGGTCTAAACTAAGGGCAAAAGAGGTCTTTTATTTAATGATTTGTGGTAGGATATTTGTAAAAAGTGGATCATTGACCGATAAGAGTGCTCTGAGACGTATTAACTTGTAAAGCAAATAAGTAATGTTGATTTCAGACAAATTCTCGGCGAGCACAGAAGTTGACTTTCCATGTACAATTTTGCACACAAGAAATTTCAGGCGCACACAGACTATATACAAAAAATTAGAGGGAACATTGCTTGACACCAGTGGCGGTTCCAGGATTTCTTGGCGGAGGATGAAATGAATTCATAGGAAGTTGGTGGGGCGGTGAAAAGAGAGGGGAAATCAATAAACTTTGCCGAAAAAGAAAAAGGCTGACAAGCAAAAAAGGCAATTTTCCCGAATTTTACTAGACTTTTACCGCAAAATAGGTTGACAAGCACAAAAAGGTCACCCGCATTTTCCCCCAGTCATTTCACTTGACTTTTACCCAAAAATAGTTTGACAAGCAAAAAGAAGTCCGGTGGGGGTTGCATTCCCGCTCATCCCCCAAGTGGAACCGCCACTGCTTGACACCGTATTATCAGTCTCCTGTAATCCCGTGCATGGTATTTGAAATCTTTCACAATAATAATAATAATAATAATAATAATAATAATAATAATAATAATAATAATAATAATAATAATAATAATAATGTGATTTTAAGTGGTTTAGGAGGCTAAGTAAGCCTGTGTGAAAACCACTGAGAAATAAATCATTGAAATTAAATCATTGAACAAGATCTAGAGTAAATGCAACCAAATTCTGACCTGCTTAAGCGTTTAAATTTCTTTAAAAGCTACAAACTCGCTTTCAATACAATTTCTATCACAAAAACAGAGGGCAAATTTACTTTAAAAAATGCTATTTAAAGTAAGATAATAAATCAGATTTGATTTTTAAAAGCATCAAAACGACAGAATGAGAAATACACAATTTTCTGGCCACACTAACTCAAGCCTGGTCCTGTGGTTCGGATTAAAATACTATTTCAGGACAGGATTATTTTTACAATTCGTGTCCCTTTCAATCTTCCAGTCTGACTAACTTTTCATGTAAGTTAAATCTCCTATAGAGTATATTGTCTATTGCATTAATTTTCTGCCAGTTTTGAAACATATAGGCCTAAAGTGTTAAATAATAATAATATGTACCTACCCGTACTGTAAAAATAGTCTATAAGTATACAATAAAAAGCAATAAATAATATAAATAATAAACTGTCAGGCTGAAATTGGCAAAAGAACCTGATGATTTTTTAGCAGTAACTAAAAAGTGGAGTTTATTGACAGAACTCTGCTGTGTGATTGCTGAAATTTGTTTTAGGGGGCCTAATAAAGCATGCGTTAGAAATCACCCACGCTCATTTGCGATTTTAAAAAAAACTTCTGTAGGTTATGCGGCTTATGCCCCCTCCCGAAACTCATTAAAAGGAGGAAGGGAGGCAGCGGTGAGAGGGGAAATGGAGGATGGAGAGAAATGTAGGGGTTGGCTTCACCGCTTTTAAATTAAAGTCTATGTCCATGAGGTTATTACTTTTCGGAGGTTGACAGTCTCTGACGAATGAAGTGACTTGCATGTCTGTCTTGCCGCTTCCTTCTGAGACTGATCTTTGGAATAACCTGGTCTTTTACGAATATTATCATCGAAGTGCCGTCGATTGCAGGGTGTAGTGGAGGGGAACGAGGGGAGAAGACGTCCACCCAAATAGCCCTGATTGAGACACTTGGCTTAGCCTATAGGCACTTTCAAATCTAGCCAGGTGTCTCAATCGGTGCCGCTTAAAGAAGTTTGGAGGCTAGGGTTGCCATATCCGTGTCTCCAAAATGCCGGACACCCGTGTGTGTATATGACAAAAATGCAAACGTAAAAAGATGGACCAGAGGAAAATTTGTACTATATATATATATATATATATATATATATATATATATATATATATATATGGTCAAAGCTAATAAATTGTAACCTTGTGATTTTACAAGTTCATTCCAAACTTCAAATTCTTCGTTTCCTCGAAATTTTACATTTTTTGGATAGGCCACTCTGGTCCTCGGCACCTCAAATAACATGCAATGTAAATAGAACAATAAAATCGCTACTGTCTCTTTAAATACATAGTCTATAAAGTAGAAACTGTATCGTTTACAACAAAGAAATAAAAGAAACTGTTAACATGACTTTGTATATTTATTTACTGGACTCATGCAGCTGCTTTTATTAACATCTTGTTTTTCACTTGCATAGAATATACTTAAAAATTACATCTCACTAATTCTCTTCCATGTAGTCAAAATATCAAGTGAACCAATATCATTTGGGACTATACAGATCTTTGAAGGCATGGGTCCATCCATATAGTACGTACGCACTGAAGGGCAGGGAGGGTCGGATTATCATTTGGGGATTTTAGGAGATGGTCATGTACTCGAATATGTAGGTAGGCATATGTAGGTAGGCATACGGTGTGCAGACGACAGGAGGGGTTGAAAATATGCTTTTTCATGCGTAGGCTATTGTATGGATGAGCCCTATACGCTGCAACAAACAATACTGGTACTTTAAAAAAATTAATATTGTTTCGTAATATCTCAAGGAAAGCGTAGGGGCCTATTAATCGACCATTTTGCACTGAAAATCCAATGACAATAAGTATTCTGTTCTTCATGGAATGCATAGACCTGGCGGTAAAGCGATTCTGCCAGACTCATAGAACTTTTCAGAGGCGTTACACGGGTATGTTCCTGGCAAATTTTAAAATATAATTTCCAATAAATTTCATTGTCTATTTCTCTCATGTTGTCTTATTTGGCAAAAATAGAATTATTCCCGTAATGTGTTTGCCATATTTTCATTCGACTTGAATATGTGCTTTTGTTTTGCCATTTATTCAAAACTCAGAAGAGTCTCTTTTCAACTAACGTTCGCCAGATGGCCCAATGCATTTTAAAAATATATGCTATGATTGGGGTATCGGAACCATGGAGGTATTGATCGGAACGTTACAAAACCGCTGACGTGGGCCACGGTTCCAAAAGTTTGGGAAACCCTGCTTTAGACTACTTAATAATACAATTTAGGATTTGTGTTTTCCAAAACATATGGTATTATTTATAGGAGAATTATAGACAAAATGTTGCATTATACTCAACTGAGAGTGACTTGCAGAGCCTGTTTTTAACGTGCAGTGATAAATAAAATGTGCAGTGATAAAATGAAAATGTGCAGTGGTAAAATGCAATTTTCTGTGCATTGTGCCGAAATTGTGCGGTGATAAATTTTACGGACGACCTTTTTCTGCTTGTTTTTTGCGCTGATTTCCATAAATATTCTGCGTTTAGTGCAGTGATAAATTTTTCTTAAAACAGTCCCTGGTGACTTGCCTGCTGTAGTTTGGTAGTCCCCAAAAAATACCGGACACATGCACGTTCGGTATTGCCTCAACTTTTCACCGGACAAATAGGCAAAATACTGAACAGTCCGGTTTTAACCGGACATCTGGTAATCCTTTTGGGGGCCCTGTGCATATTTTAGAAAGTAGCACCAACAAGTGGCGATGGCCTTTCTTGTCATTGTACTTTTTGGAGGACAGCATGAAAAATCAAGCACCAAAATGGTGATGACTTTTTTTGCTCGTCAGACTTTTCGAGCATCAGAACATCGAAAGTCAAGCAACAAACAAACTATTTTTACCGCCCGCCGGGCCCCCTCATATATCGCGGGTTCCTAGACACGTGCCTACCATGTCCATGTCTTAAAACGGCCCTGGTCTCAATGCGTCCAAAATTCGCTAAAATTCACCTACGTGCATATGCAATTTACAAAATTTTCCGGTGGTTACACTCCCCGACTCCGTTACTGAGGGGCAGTGGCGGCTTTAGGATTTGGCAAGTGGGGGGGGGCCGTTGGGGGGAAACTTCTAATCATGGGGGGCCAACCATTTGTTGTTTAATGTATGTTGCATTAGGCCTAAGTATAGGGTCCCAACTGGGGGCCACTGGGGGGCCAGGCAGTCAATAGGGGGCACGGGCCCCTCTGTCCCCCCTGGTGGAGCCGTCACTGCTGAGGGGAAGCCAAGAGAGGGAAAGAAAAAGAAGTGAGGGGATAGCACATCAGAGCAGTGGCGTAAACCTGGCGTCAACATGGGGGGGATAAAACCGTTCAGAAAGTCAGGTAAGACCCCCTTTTCATTCCCAAAAGTCTTGAGCAAGAAAAGGTCATCCACAATGAGTGATTACCAGATTTTACCTTAAAGGCACAAACCATTGGGGGGATAATGATATTCTGTCCCCCTCTTAATTACTAATTAAATTATTGGGAGACCGTCCTCCCGCCGTTCCCCCGTGTTTTACGCCCATGGGGGATGGGGAGAGGAAAGAAGGCGAGGGAGGGGCATTCACCAAATAAATATAATGGTGCTATAAAAGTGCATTATAATTGTTGTCGTCGTATGTTATCCAACTTATAGCGTTTGGCACAAACTTTAGCTACATAGGCCCTATTTGGCACACAGAATAGTTGCATGGTTTATGCAGATTGGTAACACGCTAGACAGGCACGCTGAAGGAACGGATTCAAAACCCGCAAGACTCGTAGTCCTTAGGTCGACTCAGCCTTCATTCGCCTGATGGCGGTGACAATTACTGAGTAGAGGTTTAACAGCAAAGTGGAAAGGCGCGTTACACGAGAGCACTGGCCCGTTACCGTGTAACTTGCATCAATCGCTTGGCTGTGGGCCTAGAAACGGAAGTCAGCGCCGCTGGCCCACTTTTTAGAGCCCTTATTACCCTTTGGGCTTAGGGGTAAGAGCCTAAGGCTAGCCTTGAATGCGCTGCTAGCGCACCAAGCGACAGGCGCAAACCCAAGGTATGGAGGCGATACAGGCTCTGCATTATGTTGAAGCTCTTCGTAATGCAGAGTCCCTGGATTTAGTGGGAAGTATTTTGTTGTCGTTGAGTGATTAAATCGGTTTGATTTGTTGAATTTTTAGCAGAAATTTCTTATTAAGCGCCTCCTTTGCGTGCGATTTTTATGGCCGAGGGTCCGAATGTCGGCGTCGCCGTAGCGTCGTCGACGGCTGGACCCTACACGGGGACCGGAATCATAGACGATGCTCAGCCCATGGCCGTTCGTGCGGACGACGACGATCTGTTAGTCTTAGGCGCAGAACCTCGTTCTGCCGCTGGACGATTGATTTCTCGGTGCGAGGAGCTCTTTGGAGGCTCCATTACCTGCCCCACCTGCGATGGAACCGGTAAAGTCTCACGAGGTGAGTTGCATTAGTATGCCCTTCGGATCCTACGACTGCGATCATGACGACGGAGTGATTGCACCTGCCTGATGAGCTCCTCAAGGCAGTGCTTACAAAACGGACGCGATAGCATTACATGTTGACATTTTTTGATGGAGTGTTTTTTGGAAGATGTTCCCAGGAAAAGCATGTTTTCCTTATGCTCCTTTGACAAGGATATCAGAAAAATAGAGCAATAATAATAATAATAATAATAATAATAATAATAATAATAATAATAATAATAATGGTTTCAATTGATGGTACTTCAAATCATCCGCAAAAGACCAGGCTATTGCAGAGGTCAGTCAGAGGGAAATAGCAAGACAGACTATGGAGGAAATGCTAATTGGAGGAGATGCGTTTAAACCTAGATCTGAAAATACTCAGTTTATTGAAAGATCTGACAACCAGATGGAGAGAGTTCCAGATTTTTGGCACTGAAGTAGAAAAAGTTCTTTTACCAATTTTAGTGTTGGTTCTAGTTGCATTTAACAATGAAGCAAGTGGAATATGAGAACAGAATTTTGAAGAGATGAGGCTTGTGCTGTTATAACCTATTGTACTCTTTTATATAGCACTGTTTTAGGCTTTCTTGCTTTTATTATTTCTAGCTTTTATTATTTTCACACCTTGATTACAATATGATCATACATTGAGTATATTTAGTCACATCATGCTTAAAATTTATTAAAAGCAAATTGTGATGGTAATGTATGTTTAACTTTGTAACTAATTTAACATCATAATGTAACTGTGAATTTTGAAAATTGGTCAGCATTAGTGTTTGAGTTGAAGTTAAAAATCACTTCTCCATTTTAAACAGAATTATCGTGTTTTGCTTTGCATTGTTTACAATGTTGTATTTTGTTGCTAGTAGGAGATTCCAGTGTTGTTTTTAATTGGTGCTTTTGCTAATTAATTAGGATTAGGTACTTGAAATATCTAATTAATTAGAATTAATAAATTCTGATCTCATTAAGTTAATTAGCAACTTAATTAGATCAGGAATGACGATGATTACGAATTGTCAAATGACAAATGACATTTAATGCAGTCATGTTATAAACAGTTTCAGTTTCAAATGACAAATAATGCAATCGAGTTATAGACATTAGTCTTAACAGTCAGCTGGCAATGTTAAATCGACTTGTCTCCGTTGCGACTTGGCAATGACAAGCAACTTCTTCCATGTTTTTGTCTTTTCTACATCAAAAGTTTTGTACTTGTAAGTAGTACAAAGCTTTGCCTTTGCATGACTAATGAAATTCAACGTCACCCTTATTGGTTTCCAATCGTCAGTTATCCTCTTCTTGCATGTCTCACAGGATCCAGAAATGCACGTTTTATTGTCCTTTTTTTGATTGACTGTAAGTCAAAAAAAGTCAGTCCTTCCCCGAGCCTCACAGGCTCATAAGGCAGCGCTGATCTCTGTTTCTATAGCCCTCAGCCAGGCGTGCAATACCACTGATACGGGGCTAGTTTATCGCTTAGCGTACCTGTTTGACTTATCACAGAGATTTTTACCACTGCTCCTCATTTTACCACCGCGAAAAAGGCTGAGTCAACCTTTAGGGCTCCTGCGGGACTCGAACCCACGACCTCCTGCTCCATCGTCCAACGTTATCACTCTGCTAACTTCTCGCCCCAGATTTACTGTAAAGGCCCATTAAAAAATGTTCCAGATTGTCAGGTATTTCTTCCAAAAATTCGCCATGATCAACCAACAATTTACAAATAGATATTATCAGGTCATTGATATTATCATTGAGACATTGACAATAAAAGGAAATACTTTTTAGAACAGCAATCTAAGTAAGTAAGCAATCACTTTATTCCAAAAAGTTAGATTATTAAGATTATAAAAAGTATTTAGATTTAATTAGAATTATTTCTAATTGATTAGAATTAGTTTTAAAAATCAAATTAATTATAATTGTAATTACCTAAACAATTTTTCTAATTAATTAGAATTATAATTAGCACATATTCTGATTAATTAGCTAATTAAGCTTAATTAGCTAATTAACAATACAACACTGGAAGATTCTAAGTACAATGTTGGTTGATATATAACTTTTATTTCTAATTAGTTGGCATTTGCTTGATCTTCATATGTCAGCTTATATGGCTTTTGATTGGAAAGGTTATAGTTAAATTCATTGCCATTAAGTGATAGTCTTGCTTCATATATTTTATAAAGTTTGAAAGACATTTTGCAATATCCATGCAAAGTGCTAAGTTATTTTGCAAACCATAGCCTGATGTTAGTTCATTAAATCTTCTTTTAATAATTATTATGGCTTCAAATGAGATCAATGATCTTTCCTTCTATCTGTAACTTATCTAAATGATGCAAAGGAAATATACAGCACAGTCTGAATGTGTTTTACTGCTAAAGTTCCTATTTATCTCTCATGTACTGAAAATATTTTGTTTATTTTAATTTTATGGCAACATTGGTTGATGCTGCATTTGAAACTGATTTGGGATTATAGTATTCATTCTCTTTAATTTTGTAGATCGTGAACATGATCTTGTAGCATTGATTCCGATGAACGACAGACGACTACGTCCAAGACACACGTATGTACACATCCCATGTTACATTACCAAGGAAACTACCGGATGTTTAGTAAGGTTGTTAACGGTTAACCGGTCCTAAGAGCAAGGATCGGTCATTTTAACCTTGACCGATTAACCATAATTTCAATTTGAAAACATCAAAGCGCTTTGATGTAGGCCGCAGTATGCCGGCATAGTCGCCGGCAACATCAAAGCGCTTTGATGTAGCTGCGCAGGACACCAGCTTCAACACCAGCAACATCAAATTGCTTTGAAATAGCCACACTTTGATGTAGGCACGACACCAGGCTGCTGCTAACGACCGGTTAACTGGTTTACCGGTTTTTTTTTGAACGGTTAACTGGTCCTTTAGAACCAGTGGTTTTAACAACCTGTGTATATAGAGGGCTAATTTTCAAGTCCATGAACTTTTGTCATGAAGTCAAGACCAAGAGTGTTGATCCTGAAGCCAAGGCGAAGCCTGAGTACTTGAGAACAGGGCAGACAGTTTAACCCCTTAACCGGGGATCCCGGATATATCCGTCCATTTTACATTGAGTTACAGTTAAATACACAGTTAAGGGGTTAAACTGTCTGCCATTAATTAATTAATTAATTAATTAATTACATTGGCTGTACAGTTGAATGTTTATGAAAACTGTGTTATGAATCCAGATGATATTCTGCAGATTTGAATTAATAATAGTTTCTGCTAAGATTTATGTTTAAAAAAGACTGCACAAATATTTCATTACGGCAGAAGGTAGTTTAATTGTTTCTGATTAAAAAAGTCTTCTTGACAGCAGACATTGGTCAAAACACCATCGTCAATTTATAATTTTGTCAACGAAGATGGCTGAGAAGACAAAAACAAAATATTTTTATTGTATTTTTTGTTGTGATTTTTGTCAAGCATTGGCTTTCTTTATTGAAATTTATTGATAGTGGCATTTCTGTACAGAAAGCTGTACGTCGCAGTATCAGTTGGCTTTTGCTTCCTGGTTGCTGGTTTGTTGCTGTTCTTCCTGTTTCCACGAAGCATCAACCTTCGTAGCAATCAACCAACTCTTATTCCGCTGGAAGCTGGTTACGGTGAAAATCACACAACAATGTACATGACAGTCGTTGTAAGTGCACTGTTTATTGCTGTTGTAGCAGGCTTCTGTTAAGACCCGTTCTATTCTGGTGATTGCATGACAAGCGTTTAGTGACTTTATGTGGAAATTAAACACAGATTATGTCATGTAGTTTGGTGATTGTGATGGAACATAAATTAGTATGCTGCATATATGCATAGTGATGTATCCTTACAAATTAAATAATATAGTGACTCTGAGATATGTTGACTAAAATATGTGGGGTGCTAAAATATTGGCTTCTAGTGTGCTGCTAACAAGCATTTCTGCTTCCAACAATACGGATTACGTATTAATTTATAAGACTGCTTTCCAGTAATGTAATAAATGTAATTGGTGCAAGCTTTTTGTTTGATAATTATGATTTTTGAGTGAACAGTTTAGTTGTGTGAATTGAATTTTTATGATGTTATAAAATTGGTTATTTTGTGAATGCTTTTGTAGAACCTAGACTAGTTAATAATAATAATAATAATCATCATCATCATCATCATCATCATCATCATCATCATGAACTGATTATGGTGGCATATCGTACAAGTACTACTAGGACACCTTACAACTAAAAAAACAAACAGTATATCCTACAACGTTTGCAATTGATAGAGTGAAACTCAACTGAATGATTTGTTTTCCTGTTAACAGTCAAACCTTTGTTTGCCTGTGTCATGCAAACTTTTTAATTATGCTTGAATTTTCCTAAAATGATGTCAGTTATTTTGTCATTTTATTTTATTTTTCTGCAGAACATGTATAACGTCACCAATGAGAATTTCTATCAGGTTGAATTGACATCAGTGGTGGCTAGTATGCTTTTGAATCAACGTATCTTGGCCAGTACGACCAACAGCAGTTCACTGACCATTTCAATGAGATCAACGAAGCTTTACTACATTACACTTAATGCTACGTTCAGTTTGGAGCTTGATTACATCATGTAATTAAGTTACTTAATTTCTCTTTGCTAGTGCTAGTATATGAAAAAGTTTTTATTGGATAAGCATTCACATTAAATTGTAATGTTTTACATTTTAGTTCTGTGTGCATGTATGTGTGCATGCGCGCATGTGTGTGTGTGCGCGTACGTACGTGTGTGTATGTTATCTGATCAGGGCTTTTTTGTGCCGAAACGTGGCGGAATGGCGTTTCGGAAAATCTGAAGACTGGTATTTTTGCAACATTAAATTTATAAGTAGAGAATTTAGAACTGACCTAGCTCTAAATTGTCTATGTATGAATTTAATGTTTTATTGATTATAATCATTATAGTAACTATTTGGCCGCTACATCGTGTTGACAATTGACTTCTGACTATTGCATTTCGGACATTTTTTTTTTTTACAAAAAAGCTCTATCTGATCATTGTTCTACTATTTGTACTGGTATCTTCATTTGTGTCATGATGTCTTCTCTTTTAATGCTAATGCATTTCATTCTCAGATATAGGCAGTTGGATATTTAATGTGACATTTTGTGTAATTAAATTTGTAAAATTGTTTGTAGACAGTATTGTTGGTATTTTCCGGCTGCAAGTTTTTTTGTCCAGTGTCAGTAAGTGTGATTGTTGTTCCTTAAGTTTCATCCCATTCTGCTTTGTTTATTTATGACTTTATATGAATCAATTGTGGTTGATGCTTAAGTTTATAATCGTCATTAGGTACTTGTCGGCTTACATTGAGGACCTTATTAGAATGTGACGTTAATGGTACGCACACCTTGTACTGCTGCCTGAGAGTATCTGATAGGTAATGCATGAACTTCCATGAGGTCAATCATAAATCTCTTCCATCAGATTAGAGACCAGACTCACAATTAATGTCTTGAAATTTGTTGTTTGAGGCTGTGAAGTAACTTTGAACAGTTAAATTTTATACTGGAGAAATCATAAGTGATTGTTTAGCAAAACAACTAAATAGGCCTAAGTTAATAACCAATTGCGTGAACTTGTTACATTTATTGATAGGATTATATATTCTGGGTTTTAGTAAAATTTCTGAAAAGTGTCAAGGTGCAAAATTTGTATTGTGGTGTAATGTAGGTGTAACATAACAGAATATTTGTATAGCGCCTCTTTCGAAAAATCCCTCAGAAGCACCCCCTGCTGTAATTACTGAAATTTAAATACACATTTGTGCAAATGGCAAGAATTTCCAAAAACCAGCAAACTATCTTATAGGACAATTAGGACATCTTCAGGATGTTTTTACAACAGTTCTGTAATAAGTGATGAATGTCAGGTTGTTAATGATAACAGTCAGAATGGAAATATTAACACAGATTTATGATTCAACAAAGTCATTTCATGGTAATGGACATAATGTATCACTGGATCACTTAATAATTAATAAGAATTATGTACTCTGAAAGGTTGTATTATGAGAATATAGTGATTTATTATATGTAAATAATTTGAGTGTTTATTTTCTTGGATCTTTTAGAGCAACGGCAACATTCAGCTATTTCCAGAAATCGGAAGAGATGACCTTAATTACTTACCAGTATATTAACTGTCCCAAGCACCACTAATTGACGGAGGCGTTTGGAAGATGGAAGTCACTTTGGTTGTATTTGGGAAGTAATGCCTGTTCATGTTCATTTGCATAGTTAGCTATTTAGTTAGTTAGTTAATAAGCCAATTTATATAGTGCTATAGTCACAGCAAGCCAAGATCAAGAGCGCTTTACACATTGCACTTAAATGAGATGCTAAACAAGTGCGTCTTTAGTCTGGTAGCGAACATATGATAGCGATGCATAGGAGTGATGTAATGTTGATTTGGGATGTGAGTCAACATTACAGGATTTGCTTTTAAGATTTATAATTATCGGTAATCTGTTAACTGAATTTGTAATATGAGATAATCTTTTTTCACACTCTAACAAGATGGTATTTGTTCTTCTGATTTCTTTGGCTGATTCTTTCTCCCAAAGCTGCACTTCATTTGTCTCCAGTCATTTTATACTTTTTCCTTAAGTCGTCTCCTGGATGTCTTTGTAGCATCTCCAAATGATTTTTCTCTTTGTTTCTAAGATACTTCTTTTCATAGAAGTCATTGTTTCCACGTTCCTTGTAAAGCCACCTTTGACTTTGGCCCTTGCTATGTCACAGCGCTATATAAATTGCCTTGAATAATAACAATAACATAGAGCAATGTCTTGTTTTCCTATGGGCATCAATAAATTATAATCTGTGATAAGATGATCTTCATAACAGAATTCATTCTTATATGTGCTAACCATCGATTTTGTTATTTAGTTACCAATTTTTCTGTGGTGTTATTGTAACATATTTTTGTTCTTCATACAGGATGTTCAATTGTTGCAATGAAATTGTATGTTGGTTTCTATAGACATTTGTTAACTCCATTTTGTTTATAAGATATCAGTAACAGTCCTTTGAATTTTTAAGATGGTTTTAACCTTTTGCTCGGGTTAGCCGTTTAAAGACGGCGGCGGAAAACCATCACGAAACGGGGTTAGCCGTTTTAAAACGTTGCGCTATATAAGCGACTGTGTACTGCGGACCTGCACGATTTTCAAAATTCCAACGCGGCAACCGAGTTAGCTCACATCCATTCAATAGGCGGCAGCACCGTTTTCGATAATACTGACTATATATGCAAGGGATATTGACTGTAGACTGACCAAGGCTGGAAAATGTATAGGAAAAATCTTCAGCCGGAGGCTAGAATGGCCATAACTATGCCGAATATGGTCCGATCTTCAAAATTTTTGCACTATTCTGTTCCAATTACACCTCCCGACAACTTTCCCGCTCACAGTTGGGGGGTCACCGCTGAAAAATTTTTTTTATTGAGCTTTGAAAAATTTTTGTCGGAGATGGTCCGATTTTGGGGTGTAGAGTGGACCCTACCCCCCAAATTTTTTTTTTGCACGGATGGTTCGAAAGCCCAATAAAAATGCTCAACAATGGTGCAAACCGCATCTTTCTAGCTTCTATATAGCCTGAAATATACCGAGTTGTTCGGTTTTTCACATTGAAAATCCGTTCGCGTAATTGTCATTTCAGCAAGCAATTGGTACTTGGGTATGAAACTCCATAATTACCCCAAATATGGTCCGATCTTCAAAATTTTTGCACCATTCTGTTCCAATTACACTCCTCTAGAACTCTATCGCTCACATTTGGGGGTTTACCGCTGAAGACGTTTTGCTATTGACCTTTGATCAAAATTTAAACAAAATGTTGGGGAGGGGTCCGATTTTGGGGTGTAGAGTGGTCCCTACCCCCAACTTTTTTCTTTTGGCACGGATGGATAGAAAGAGCAATAAAAATGCTCAACAACGGTGCAAACCGCATCTTTCTAGCTTCTATATAGCCTGAAATATAGTCAGTTTATAACATATATGTTCACGTTTTCATACGAACGCCTTTTCCAAAAATTAATTCCCCCGACGCGGGATGACTTTAAAAATTTAATTCCCCCTTTAAAAGGTTAAGCAGATTTGAAAGAGGTTTTACTCTGCTCCAGAATACTCGCTACTCTAGCATCTCAGACTTTATGCTTAGCACCCTCCAATGGCTTCCAATTTCTGACCGCATTAAATTCAAACAAGTAATTATTGTTTCTGCAGCACTTTGAGGTCAGGCACCGTCTTACATTACTGAGCTATTCAAATCACCCTCTTCTGCTGCTCATCGCCTGCTCCGCTCCACTGATCGGAAGAATGTTTATGTCCCCAGATCACGCACTGCTCTTACCCAACATCAGGCATTTGCAGTGACTGGACCCTCCCACTGGAATGCCTTAAACCCATCCATTCGGTAATCACTTCTTACTCCCTCGCTCTGCTCAATGCGAAAGCTAAAGTCCCACTACTTTATCCTGCGACTCCAATGCTAGGAGTGCCTCTGAGTATAAATAGAAGAGGCGCTATACAAATGTCACATTACATTACATTACATTACATAGTATATACAGTATTTATATATAATCTGCTCCAGAGTACATGTATAGAGTACATAGTACATAGATGACTTCTTTGCATGGTAATTAATTAATTCACTGTAGTAGCATTTGAAATTTGAGTAGTTTTGCATTTTTAAAAATATTCCTCTGTGCATTGCTGGAAAGTGTATTAATGAGAAGCATGCTATTTTCTTTAGAATGTTTTTTGCTTGCACAATAATACACTGTAGATTGATATATTTTTATTAAATTGTGCAATATCCTGTATAACCAAAATACATATCATGGTTCTTTTTGAAGATTGATGTGCAAACAAAGTTTTTCTCCACACCACCGACCGCATAGGTAAAATCCTGTATAACATGCATGTTATATGCATACAAATATGGCTAAATTAAAATTATGGATGTTATGTACATAAAATTGTATGTACATAAAATTTATTTCTATGTATAATATGCACCCACACCTTGTACTGATTTTTTAAGGGAAAAGAGTGTATTATATGCGAGGTAATATGGTAGATGTTTTATGAAATGTGTCTAATCATTGGCACTTGGTTCTTGTGTAGAGTAATGAAAATGGCTGGTATTTTCCAAAGCACATTACAGTTTTGCACCTGTGTGATTCAATTGCATTAATCAATTGTCTCATTTTTGTTTAATGCATTGTGTTTTTTATCTACAGGTTATTACATTTATAGTATCTAATTGCAGTTGTTTTCTGTCCCAACAGACAATTAAATTTCCTTCTTGATGTGAATCTAATTAATTCCTCAACAATGTTTTTTATGTGTTTGGTCAGTTATGTAAATTTCTAACAAGTCTCACGTTTTTTTCAAGGGGTCTTTCTTTTGTTATTCATCATGACCTTGAGAAGATATCTTTGGGCAGAAGCAGTGCTTGTGATGGTGATGACTTGTGGGAAATCTGTCTGCAATTGATGCGGTCTTGAAGAGCAAAGATCACTACAGAAGTCTATATAGAAAAGGATTATTGCTTTTGAAATGAAGTGCTCCAGGAAAGGATATTGGATTGGTCAAGAGGATCAGCAATAAGGAACAGCTTACATTTATATAGCACCTTGATAATACTGTAACGAACTACACTAATAATTAGTCTAAAGCACTACAGAGACCGACGGGCCCGCGATGGCCTATGGGTTGTACCTTTACCTTACTACAGAGACCATGGTGATTTCCTCTGAGCACTGGTGAACATGTGAGCAGGGCCGATGAAAGGTGGGACAGAGGGTGCATTATTACCCAGGCCTGGCAATAAACAAAGGGCCCGCATAGCCATATGAAAAGAAAGCATTATTAAATGATAAATCTACGCAACTTCATAGAAAATTGCTTAAGGGCCTACTGTTTCAAAAAGTGTGTATCGTGTGTAAAGGTCGTTCGTGGAATCATGGAGCCTGGAGGTGATTTAAATCATGATTTCAAAACAAAAATTCATGATAATTCATGATTTCATAGTTCATGATTTCAAAACCAAAAAATCTAAAATGTCGAAAATTGTACATGGCGAGCAGGGGGCACGATGAGCAGTGGGGGGATGAGCAGTGGGGGTGTCAAAAATGGTTGACATAATTAATGGACAGCCCCTTATGGTCGGCGCAAATGCCAAAAAAATGTTCTCCCTCTGCTGACGGTGAATGCATTTCCCTGTCACAGGGGGGGATTGACTTCCCTGGCTGGGATGTCAGTAGCCATCTTAGTGGGGTGATGTAGTTGGGCAGTGGGGGAATAGAACTTCACTACATATCTTTGAGTCGAAAATTCCAAGGGGTGCAGATCTGCACCCCGCCAGCCTCGTCTTCCAGGGGGTTCACTGCACCCCTACTTTTTCCAGGGGTGCAGCTGCACCCCTTGCACCCCCACTTCGCCTGGTATCACCAAAACAATGAAAGTGTCCAGTCAATGGAATTCTTAATGTAAAAGCCTAAGGCACAGAATGGACTCTTTTATTTGACGCAAGATAATTCGATAATTTGTATTCAGATCACTGTTCAAGATGTGCCAAGCACACACTTGATGAAATTATTAAAGTAAAATAAATTATGTTTTCTCGTTAATCAGGTCTGTTGTGAACCAGTGATTTAGTAGGCAGGGACTAATCCATATACCTCGCGCTGGGGTACAACGGCGTAGAGGCGCGTCCCCCGGGTGGCGGATGGGGGGAAGTCCTGGGCTGGGAAACCTCCTGGGATTGCACCGAATAATACGGAATAAGGTGCCGTGGACCAACTGTACCAGAAGACAACGGCAGGGATGGTGGATGTATTCAACTGAAGAGCATGGAAGAACAGCATCACTGGTGGAAGATCTTCGTAACGCTGTCTGGCCAGCAGAGGCGCGTGTCCAACTACTGTATATGGGGCATTGCGGCCAGCTCGATATACCGAGAAATCATGACCAGTGCTCGGCGAAAACAGGGTCATGGAAGGACACAAGACGGAAACAGGAGGCGGATCAACATTCTGTGTCTCGCTATTGCCGCTGAAGAGCTGGCAGAGGGCAGGATGGTGACGATGCCTCTTGGAAATGTCTTGTGCCCAGCTATTGCCACCAATGGGTTGGCAGAAAGCAATGATGATGATGATGATGACTAATCCATATAGTCGTGTAGTACAGTGTTTCCTGAACTGTGGGTTGCGACCCAAAAGTGGGTCGCAGGGCTCAGTCTAGTGAGTCAATGAGTAGCGCGAAAGATTCAAAAGTGTCATTTTCTAACCACTGCCACAATGTCACAACCTTGACAGTTGCAAGTACACTTAGGTCTTAAGAAATTTATATGCCTGCAATCTTCCATACACAGCTTACATTAAAATGATGAGATTAAAATGATGAGTGTTTTATGAAACTTTTATCCAATTTTAGCCCACAGTAAGTTCGCAGGGTCACTGCATGTTACAAAGCCGCTGACGTGAGTCGCACAATTCCAAAAAGTTTGGGTAATCCTGGCCTATAGGACTTTTAAAAATTAATTTTATTTCGCACTAACGCAAAGAAAGCCTATTCCGACCATTTTGCTCCGAAACCCCAATGACAATAGAGAATCTCTCCTGGTATCAAATGTACCCGACGGTTAAGCAATTTTCTCATACTCATAGGATTTTTAAGACGCGTAACAAAGGTGTGTTCGTGAAAACATGTTTAAAAGATAATTTCCAGGAAATTTCAATCTCTTTCTCTCCCTTTGTCTTAATTGGCAAAAATATGAATAATTCTCCTAAAATATATTTGCCATATTTTCATTTTAATTGAATCAGAGCTTTTGTTTTGACATTTATTCAAAACTCATAAGACTCTTTTCAAATAACGCTCGCCAGATGGCCTAATGCATTCTTTTGATCTTACATGCTATGATTAGGGTCGCGGCACGTTACAAAACCGCTGGAGTGGGTCGCAGTTCCAAAATGTTTGGGAAACCCTGATGCAGTACGTACGCAAAAATGCATATTTTCAACATCCCGTTTGCACCCTACATATGCAAAATCGTCTAAATCCAATAAGCTTCTCTTTCAACGCGTATATATATATATATCTTTATATCTATAATATTAAGATCGTTATCTGTATGTCTGTTACCTTCAAGCGTTCTGATTGGTTGACTATTGCTAGACGGCTTAGACCGTTTAGTCCTTACGTCGCGATGCGTTGGTGGGCGAGCGTTGACTATTGGTAGACGGTTTAGACCGTTTAGTCCTTACGTCGCGATGCGTTCGTGGGCGATGTTCGAAGACGACGTTGCTATTGGTAACAATTGTTCGTAGAATCGTAGTTTAACACGGTCGGCTGGGCGTGCGACGACGTTGCTATTGGTAACAATTGTTCGCAGCCTCAGGTAGTTGTGCAATTTTAACGTACATTTTAACGTACACAAAAAATACGTGTACAGCGTCACACATGGCCACAGTTGCGTGATTTTAACGTACATAGGCCTAATTATTACGTGGCGCAGAGCTTGGCTAGGTGGCGATCATTGAAATGTTGTTCAGCATGAATTCAATGATTGGGTATTAGGTATAGGTATTGGATTAGTATTATCCTGCACTGCGAGCGAAGCGAGCGCGAGCGAAGCGAGCCTCTTTTATATATATATATATATATATATATATATATATATATATATATATATATATATATATACATCGGACGCACGGTTACGGTATGAGGAAATCAGGGACGTCATTTGGAAAGGGGGCAGGGGGACCTTTGCCTCCCTGATTTTTAGGGGGAAAATGTTCGTAAATTTGTGTGTCTTTAATTATTAATTGTGTTCTCAATTATTTTTATAATTCTATTACAATCACTGGTATGGAGGCTACTACAGCTGTATGTAGTGTCGTATATGTAGCATGTATTATGAACAAAACCAATTTGCGTACTGCATAGGTATTTTTAAAATACTGCCTGCCTTGCGGTCGAAAGTCTTGCCCCCTGGAAAACAATGAAATGACGGCCCTGGAGGAGATCATGGCCATTTGCTGCAGGCCTACCTGTGTCTTGGCGTAAGCCAACAACTAGGCATTCAGATTGCTATTTTCGCATGACAAAATTTAAATGTCTCTGGATTTCTTTAAGTCGAGAAACTAAACCTTAAAACCACATTTCAATGATTCATTCTGCAAACGAACTAATACTGCTACATTGCTGAGGAAATGCGTCGAGACATAGGCTACCCATTCGCGTGGCGGCGAAGGGCAGCTTATTGGCTTATAATTCGCTGGCCAGTATTTAGTAATTCGGTGGCATCTGTGAGCCTTCTGATTAGTGGCAGGTGTTGTGTCTGGTAAACTGTCGTCACAATTCTTTCATCGAACAAACAAACCGCTGTAAAACTCTGCGTTTTCCAGACCTAATTGCCCTGATTTGTTTTGTTGCAAATAGCGAATTCCCTCATGATCATATTTTCCCGGAAGGCGCCACTCCACCTCCCCTCCCCCCCCCCCAATATCTGCAAGATATTTATGACTTCTCCTAGCGAATATTTCGATTGTGATACTTCAAGAACGCGTGACAATATATAATTGGGTTCACTAGGATCAAGCCTATGTTCGAACCGATGTGAAATCTTCTCGATGTGATTCTTATCCAAGACCCATCCGACTTAAGGCCAGTCCCCAATCCAATTAGCTAACAGCTTCTTCATCTCTTCCTATTTATTCTGCTTCAATTAGGTTATCGGTTTAAAACGATTCGAATGTGTTAAGGAATCAATAGGCCTACGAGGCGGTTCAAGTGTAAAATAAACAGAACAATTTCTTGCCAATCAGAGGGATCCATTCTCATAGCACTGACAGCAGTACGTCATTTGTACAGTGTAAGCGGTGCTAGGACAAAATGTCCGCGGACAAAATGTCACAGACAAAATGACATGAGGACAAAATGTCACGGACAGAATGTAACCCTAACTCTAACCTTAACCCTACGCCGTGACATTTTGTCCGTGACATTTTTTCCGTCCCCATGACATTAAATTTTGTCCGTGAGATTTTGTCCGGCCACGGTGTAAGCGCCGATGGGCCTATCTATTAATTTCAGGCTTACTTGACTTCACAGTTTTACGTTTTATCAATTTAAGTGACTATCCATTATATCCGTAATGCTGTAAGAATCTTTCTCGAGCAAAGCAGATGTAGGCCTACAAAGCTGTCTTGGAAGTTACGTGCTGTGCAAGGAGTTTTTCCAGATTCTCTTGTAACCCTTGAGGTTGAGGTATTGAGGTAGCCGCCTCCCCTTGGTTTTCACCAATTTTACAGAAAGCTGATGAGATATTTTCAAGCGCTTATAACGTAATACCTACACTATAGGTGATCCATTTACACTAATTTAGACATTTTTTCAATGTTTTTTCTGAGTAGGCTGTGAAGCGTCGACCATTTTACCAAGATAAAGAGTTGAATCATTTGTCTAAACGCAGACAATTTTAATTTATTCCACTCTGTGTCGGCAGAGCAGCTGTGAGTTCCCGAGATTACCAATCTCTCCATTCCCTATGATTGATTTTAAGTCTATATTATAAGGTCTCGTCCGATACAGAGATGACGTCCTATAGCGGATGGGTTATCGAGATAGTTGAAAAGACATGAAGACATCTAGGCAAAAAGCGAAAAAATCAAAAGAATATTTATGACAATTCTTTTTGAATGTCCTTTAAGATAAATTTTAAAAATTCGAGATGAAACTGCAGTTCCGACAAGCACAAACATTGTCTAAGTTGTTGATTAAGTTGTCCCACTATCTGACCTATTTATTGCGTTTCTAGACGACGTGTCCTTATTGTTTACTTGACACATTCTTCGCCTCTCCTTCTCGGAGATGGTAGCCTCGAGCCTCGAGGGCGATCCATTTGATTGAAAATGTCCTTCTGCTTTGTCCATCTGTCAGATGCGTCCGTCCATGGACTATGCGCCGACTGTCGTCTGCCTCTTCCGTCGGGCATTTGACCACCGCCCCCTCCCCCCGCGCACCAGCCACTCACACCCGCTCGTCCGTCCGCTGTAACTGCGTCCGGCTGCGTTTTAGAGTGCTAAAAGCAAAACACTTGATAAGCGCGTATACGGCGTTAACAGCCGCTGCTCTATAGCGGCCAACTGGACGCCAGGTGCACGCGGTTACTTCGGCGGCGAATGTCACTCGGACTCTACCGTCCACCGCCGCCGCCGCCGCCGCCGCCGGTAGAGACGCGGACATCGAGGCCTAGTACAGGCTGCCGCGTCTGCGCTTATATGAGGGGTCTGATCGCGTAGAGTCATGCTTCTTCTCCGTCAGCTGGATTTAGCTGTCGAAAGGGAGAGCATCTGTCTTATGAATCGAAGCGCGTCGATGCACGCGGATTATGTCCTTCCGTCGACGAAGATGTCGTCGTCGTCGTCGTCGAATTTGTTGTCTCTGCGCTGAGACGCTCTCTGCCGCCGACGACGATTTCTCACGACGACCTCGGACATCTTCACCTGCCGCGGCCGAGAGAGAGAGACCCAGCGGCGCCGAGTCGTGCCGTCGTAGCCGCCGCCGCAGCAGCAACAGACGTCCGTTCCGCTGACGTCTGTCGGCGATGGTCATAAATCGTCTTTTCCGTCGAAATGATTCGCAAATGGATGTTGCTGAAGCTCGCCTTTCCCATGATCATCCAGCGGCTATTGTTCTTCTTCTTCCAGGAGACGTCTTATTGTTCGGCCTTTCCTCGTCAGCTGGGTCAGCGCGTCATCAGCACCCCCTATGGTCGACTGCGAGGCGCCCTCGTCACGCTGCCCAACCCCCGTCTGCCGAAGGTCGAAGTGTACTACGGCATTCAGTACGCGTCGGTACTTGCGGGTCAGTTGAGGTTCATGCCCCCCACAGGACCGATGGAAAAGTGGGAGGGAGTTAAACCGGCGATTCAGTTCCGACCCGTTTGTCCGCAGCGACTGATCGATGTGGAAAAGCTGGAGCAGAAGATGACCGCAGCGGAAGTGGAGAAGTGGAGAAGCCTGAATCCGTTTCTGGAAAAGCAACAGGAGGACTGTCTCTTCCTTAACATCTACGTTCCGGCCAAAGGTAGGCAGACTCCATTCACCTGCCCAATGGACGATGCATTCGTTCGAATTGATTCGTTAAGTTTCCCGGTGTTAAGACTCTGTCTCTGTCTGTCTGTCTCTTTCTATGTGTGTGTGTGTCTGTCTGTGTGTGTGTCTGTGTCTGTCTGTCTGTCTGTCTGTCTGTCGAAGTAATTAGGCGTGGAGGTAAGACGCAGCAGATGTTTGGCCATGGCATCTAAAGTGGTCTTCAAACTACATCGACTTATTTTGCCGGAATCCCCAGGTGGGGGTTAGCGCCCAGAATGCGCGGACGAATAATACCTGGATCCCACGAACAGGAACAAGAAACGTTGTATACGGCAACTTTGTCGTCGTGGAGGGGGGAAATCTAAGACTGCCGAGTCGAACTTAAAGAGAAAATATTTTTAAAAGTAAAACGTTTAATTTTCAACACATCCTTTTCATTCTTGCTGACGAACGAAAGGTAGACCAGTGAGTCAGTGACGTAGCCAGGATTCGGAATAGGGGGCGACTTCGACATTTTTCGGCCCAAAAGTCTTGACGGAAAAAAGGTCGTCGTCTTAAATGCTTTAAAGTTTTTTATCTGATGCGTTTTCCTCCATCTACAATCTACCTCCCCCAACTATTTCAGATCTTCTCCGTCGCGTAGGGTTTTTAAAATGCCAAATTCGCGTTATAGATAGCACAATTTTATTATAGGACTAGGCCTATAGGTTCTAGTACGGGGTTTCGCACTGCCATGGACGCACAAGTCTAGCTACATGGCATGACCTTCTAGGGTCAAAATTGTGACCAACGAATTTATGGCACAGAGACTCGCTCAGCTGATTTTCTGCAGGAAAACCCATCTTGTGTGTACTCGAGCACTGAGGCGTCCCCCCCGGCGCATCCTCCTTTTCGTCGGGAAAGAAAACCTTTATTAAAATTTGAAGCAGGTTATAATGTTTCTGACAGTGGCGTAGCCAAGACGTCAGCATAGTGGAATTAGTGGCCTCACCAGAGGACGCGGGTCAAATCGACCAACATCTGAAGAATGTAACTATACGAGGTCTTCCGATTGGCACAGATTACGGGGTTTTTGTCGTCGTTTTATATGGGAAGCCCCATAATTCGAGGAGAAGCCCCTGAGATTTTAGGTGTTCGCTGTGTGAAGGTAGATTTTTGATCTTTCTTATTATTTCAAAGCGGAGTTCAAGTCGTAGTCAGTTACAGGCAGTGGCGTAGCCAGGATTTTCGGAAGGGGGTTTGGTTTTGATAGTAGCCAACGTCAAAAAATCTTGACAAGCAAAAGAGGTCGTCACCTTACACCTTTACATTCTATCTATAGCACTTATAAATTTAGGGTCGGCAGTCAGCCAAGGGGTGGGGTTTGACCCCCAAAACCGCGCGTCCGACCAAAAAAAAATGTATGAAAACACATAAAAAAATTTTGTCGGAAGCCAAGGAGGGTTTTAACCCCTACTCCCCCTTGGCTACGCCACTGGTTACAGATGTTGATATTGCTTTGGTCAGCTACAGTGTATGTCTTGTTATTTTGATTGCATTGTGAGTGATGCGAAGACTGTTGTGCGAGTGAGATGCAATTCCAGTGGACGGGTCAGACAAATCAAGCGAAATGCTGATAAGATTTTTAATATATATATATATATATATATATATATATATATATATATATATATATATATATATAAACTTATAAAACCGTTTCTCAGATTGGCTAAAAATTTTCGATATAACAAAACGTTTTTGCGACCATAAAACCTCTCCGACTGTGAAATGGGACCAAATGAAATGGCGGGTCTTCATAAGACGCGGTTCGGCTGTTGGATGTCCACGTCGACTGAATCCGAATAATTAATAAGAGAAAGTCATTATTCGCCATTCGTCAAATTCAGGCGAAAGACTTTCGACAGTATAGCGTCATTTCACGCTTATGAGGGGCGAGATATTTTTTGGCCAATTTTGAGGCAATTTTGGGCCAATTTTGGCAAATTTGTAAATTTTTGACATTTTTGGCAACATTTGGGCAAGTTTTTGCACAATTCACATTTATTTATTTAGTGCACTATACATTATTTCTTAATTTCCTTGGGGGCCGTGGCCCCCAAAAGACGCCACTGACTTTCGACGACAATTTCAAGACCAGATCAGTGTTTTGCTGGTAAGTCGTGACTTTAGGGAGATCAGAAATGTGAAACTCGTGACCGACTGTGTTCTGTTCGTGCTATTCCGCTGATTTTTGTTTGGCGTCATGGATGTGTATCAATGCTGTGTTTATGGTAAAAGCCCCGCACAGACGACGAAATGAAATCGCATTATTTATAAAAGTAGGCCCACTACTGTTATTTTGTGATAGTTTACCGACATTAGGCCACTGAACAATGAGAATATACAAGCATATAGGATAATAGGTAGTTGTTGGCTGTTTTCTTTAACACCGGAGCAATGGTAGCAGACACACTGAGTCACTGACTTAATAATAAAGACAATTTACAGATCAGTACAGTATTACAAATGTACCGATGATTAACCATAACATGCATCACCAAATTATGAAATACGAACTCGTCTTGATATTGAAGATCGCTTAGCTTATGCTTTGGACATAATTTACACTTTTTTGTTAAATTATCAGTCGATTTAACCGATGAAACAATTCTATTATCAGTTTCAAAGTATCTGCTCCTGTCTTCAGCCATTACAATGCAAAGCCTAAAAGTCGGTTTGTCTAAGAAGTTAGTAAGAACCAACCTGGGCCCCGCAAAGATACCACACTGCAGCTGGTTGTTTTGCAACACAAGGACTCATTCAGTCTGTGTCAATGACACACTTCGACAAAAATCCATCATGGACAGTGGCGTAGCCACGGGGTTGTTTAGGGTTGTTCAAACAGCCCCTCTTCAAAAAATATGACCAACACAATTTATGTGAATGCGTTGACTTTTGGTTGAATTGGGGGTATTGGGATGGGGTGGTGGTGGGCGGGGGGTCGGCCGCGGCTTCAGTGTTCAGTTGCATATTGCCTCCAGTTAACAACCTCACTTTGCATAGGCTGGCTACGCCACTTGTCATGGAAGTACAGTAGGCAAGTAAGTAAGCTAACAATGGGAATCAGATTACTCATTATTTGTCATCGATAACTGTACATTTATTGCTGTTCTACGTCAACTTATTTAACTTCAATTACAGTTACTCGTTCTTAACAATTTATGACGTAATCAATTATAATACTCTATAGTAATCAATGACTTATCAATGACTGATCAGTGCGACAGTCAGTTGAATTGAGCGTGGATTTCAAATGGGCCAAAGTCCAACCAGCGACCAGGGAGTAGCCAGGAATTTGATTGGAGGAGGGGAATAAATTTGGGGCGGCCGCGGGGTGAGGGGTATATATTGTTATATATAATATACATATATATATATTATATATACATTATATGATATATATTATATATACTATATGTGTTGTATATTATATATGTTATATATATATATGTACATATATGCTATAGGCCTATATACTGTATTATATATATACTGATTTTTGGGGAGGTATATATACCGATATACCCAACGTCGCTACGCCGCTGCCAGTGACTATAAATCTATAATCTCTTTTTGGTATGATTCGAAAGCGCGCGATAATAAGACTTGTCTGTATTTTGGGCCAGGATTTCATTTGACGGAGTGGATAATCCACCCATATTTTATGCCTGGCTCCGCCACAGACGAGTGAGTGGCGACAGAGTCTATCACTGTCGATCAGTCAGCTGTATTGCAATTTTCGTGGAGAAATCCTGTCACTGAAATCAATTTCGTCGGAATTGATGAAACTAATACCGACTGCCCCCTCTCCCGCCCCCCCCCCCCGCCCCACCCCGCGTCGTCGTAACTCGATTGCCACACACGAGTAGCGCATTCGTTTAGGCGTTCGACGCCGCTCACCAGAACGTTCGAATCGGAAAATTAGAAAGTGAAATATTAATCGAATGAGAAACTGAGGTGCGGTGGTTGGATTGATCGATGACACAGACCCGGAACCGAATCTGTGGTTTCGTCCCGATGATAGATGCCTGAGCGTAGCCCTATGCCAGCACAAACGTCTCTGTTGATTTCGATGACAACTGCGATATATAAACTAAACTGCGATATAGCCGGGGCCTTGAGCGGGAACTTGGTTCGGCAGAAAGACACAGATACGCGTTAAAGAATGACATAGATACGTGATATCGAGGGGACATATATATATATATATATATATATATATATATATATATATATATATATATATATATATATATATATATATATATATATATATGATAAAGAAGATACGGTGGCATAGAATGGTATAAATACGTGATATTATTTGCCATTATCAATTATCTCTTCCTCTGTCTGCTAGATCGTCAAACGAAATGAACACTTTCAAGTCAAGACTCAAAATTCATCTCTATCAATGGGCTTTTACTCCACATATCCTGACTTACTGTCTCCCACTAACTGATGTCTGGACTGACTTGGTATTTGCGGATTGGATTTGGAGTGCCATCGATTGGTTCCTAAGGGTATTAGAAATAGCGCTATAATAACTATGCATAATTAATCAATATATTATTATGATATCGAAGGCCATAGATACGCGATAAAGATGGGCAGTGGCCTAACCAAGTGGAGGGGTTGGGGGGTTTAAAACCCCCCTTGGCTGCCGACGAAAATTTTTTTACAAGCTTTTCCATACATTTTTCATTTTCGGACGCGATTTGGGGGTCAAAACCCCCTTGGCTGGCTGCCGATTGAAAAATTTCTAAGTGCTATAGAAAATAGAAAGAATATGAAGGTGATGACTTTTTTGCTTGTCAGCTCCTAAAAAATGAAAAATAAAAAAATGTCCACAGTTTGGCCACGATCGAAACCAAACCCCCTTCCAGAAATCCTGACACCGCCACTGAAGATGGGTACAGAACTACAGATAAGTGATAAAGAAAGACAAATACGTGATAAAGAAAAGACTGATAAAGATAGACAGATACGCGTTAAAGAAAAGAGAGATGCGTGATAAAGAGTTTCTAAAGACAGATAGGTGACAATGAAGAGCATTGATACGTTTCAGACCATCGTTGGCCTAACTTTTAGTCCTATTAGGCTATTAGGCTCTGTATTTAGCCTGCAGTTCCAAAAATAATGAAGAGAAAGAAAGTACTTAGTAGAATTTTGTCTCTAAATATCTCATGAAATGTAAAACAAAATTATTTGTTTGCAATTCTAAAATCGTCTTCGAAAATAGATGCATTTTGGAAAGGTCTACATTAGTATGCGCGCCAGTAGTTTGCGCACCTGGGAGTTTGCGCACTAGGATTTTGCGCACCAGGGGCGTACCAAGGTTAGGATTAGAGTTGGGGTTAAAGTTAACCCTCAACCTAACTCTAACCCTCACCCTAACCCTAAACCTAAGTTACCTAACCCTAAACCTAAACCTAACCCTTACCCTAACCCTGGTGCGCAAATTCCTAGTGCGCAAACTCCCAGGTGCGCAAACTACTGGTGCGCATACTAAGCTACACCTTTTGGAAATGACATTTTAACGAATTTCTTCCGACACTTTACAAAATAATACCTTCTGTGTGACTGTGTTTCAAAATGCAAAGCTATCGCAGTGATAAGACGTCTGCCTTTGGACAGTAAATGCGGCCTAAATTCAGCCCCCCGCTCACATGATTTTGACCTGTCTTCATCCAATTATGATTTTCTTGTGTTTTTCTTTTTGAAGGTGAGAAATAATCACATTTCTATTTCCTTCAGATGGATTGTTTTGCGATGAAAGCCTAGGACAGAGCCAGCAGGCAGCCTACGTGTTGGAAATTTCACCGCGGTGGCTGTTATACGAGGCAATAAACGCAACGGTATAAAGCAGTGAAGGTCATTCTAGTGCTTCGTCCTGCGTGTGATCCTCATGAGGATGGCTGTTCGCTCATTTCCTATTTTATGACGCCACCGAGAAACCATTAAACGGTGGTGAAGACAACGGCCGGTTACTGCGCCCTGACACAGCAGCTACAGTCAAAGACAAAACGACTGGGAAAGACGAAGACTGCTAAGATCCCATTAAGTAAACAACAGACAAAGAGACTTCCCCAAACGAAAGAAAGTATGCAGAAAGCAGCGTTAACAGACTGTAACTAATGACTGCGAAACTGAGCAAATGATAGACGACTTAGAACACTTGCAAGACACACACACACGTACCAGAGATGTGCGGGTCGCGGATAGATCCGCAGGCGGAGTCAGGTCCGCAAGGATTTAATGGATCCGCGGACCTTGGCGGATCCAAGTATCAAATAGTCGGCGGACGCGGATTATCCGCGGATCCTGGCAACTGGAACACGCACACACAGACACACAAAATACATACACATTGTGCATTGATATTTGCTACCTTTTCAAATTACCTCCCTGAATTTTATGGCTATGGCATGGTTTCCGATGACCAAAGCGAGTGATGTGATTAATGCGAAGTCCGTTGGCTGTTTTGAGAAGCTCCTAAAGACACACTTATTTAACATCTTTTATAAGTGACTCCTTTGTAAAGCGCTCTTGACTTTACCTCCAGTTATGTTACTGCGCTATATAAATTGTCGTAGATAATAATAATAATAATAATAATAATAATAATAATAATAATAATAAAGCGGAAATTACCGCTTTGATCAGCAGAAATGCTAAGTTAGGAGGTTTACATAAGAGATCAGATTCACTCACGGGAGACGGTTTCCGACAAGTTCAAAGTCCAGACAATCTGCATCGGATTCCATGTCATTTAATCCCCAGAGCCGGCTTTATAGGAAAACCACGAGGAGCATTGACTAGAATGACTGGCCGAGATCTTTAAAGACCGGTGAGTAGAAGCGATTTCAAGTTTGATTTCAAGAAGATTTCAATTGAGAACATCTCAATAGTGATAGCGACACTAATTCTCTTTCAGTGCCTAATTCTCTTTCGTCAAAGCCCGTTGAGTAAACAAAGGGGGATTATGTCGGGAGTTTCATTTCATCAGGTGTACCAGGAAGGACAATGTCCGGGGGATTATGTCCAGGAGGGAGAATGTCCGTTCCCCTTTGAAGAGGTAGGTGCCCTATTGGGGAATTTGGAGCGTCTTGGTTATAAAGTAACCAATTTATTGCCTAAATTTGCTTTGTACTGGTCGAGGTGTGCAATATACATTATTCATATACGAACGTACATATAGACTCTCGAGACATTCCTTCATAGTTTACGTTCTTCACATTGCATTTCTAGCTAACCGTCTAGGCTACTTTTTAAATGTAACTTACTACTGTTCGCGTCGTTGCTATTCGTTGTTATACAACGTCGAGGAAAAACGATTCCGATAAAATGATGGAAAAGATTAAGGTTGGAGAACTGAGCGAATGCTCTCCGACCAGACTTAAGTTAAAATCTGATGTGTACAGAAGCTTTACGCTATTTTTTTTATAAAGACAAGGAGGCATATCGGAGCTATGTGAGATGCAAAGTGCCGCTGTATGGAAAAATAATAAAGCAGACTTATTTCAAGACTTTTGCAGGTCAGTAATTTACAAAAACCATTATTATTATTATTGTTATTATTATTATTATTATTATTATTATTATTATTATTATTATTATTATTATTATTATTATTATTATTATTATTATTATTATTGTCAATTTGTATAGCGCGGCTCCTGATATCGGAAACGCTCGCGGATGCGGATCCTCCGCGGATCCAAACCTCGCGGAAGCGGAATATCCGCGGTCCAAAAATTGTTGGATCCGCACATCTCTTACACGTACCCACACATGCACATACATACATACATTACACCTAAATACATGTATAAATACATACACATGCACACATACATATATAGTTATATACATTCATAGATACATACATGAATTCATAAATGCATGCACATATACATGCATAGGCCTACCTGCATTTATACACGCATGCGAAAGGCACCGAAACACGCATTCGAATACGATATTTAGATCGGATGAAAGGGAAGAAGACGAAGAGAAGGAAAGGGAGACAGAGAAGAAGCCACAGAGGAGAGACGGAGAAGGAGGAGGAGGAGAAGGAAGAGAAACAGAACGACGACAAGATGAAAGAAGTGCATTCTTTATTTCGCTCTCTCCGCTGCACTCAGCAACACTCTTCAATTGACTCCATCACGACCATCGCAGCCAATTCCCCGTGTTATTGTTGGAGCGTGCTTTTACGGCAACCGCTGCCGACCGAAAAGCCGTCAATCAATCCATCAATCAACGCCGTGATTGATGGCCACTGGCGGTCAGTTGCCGCTAATGTTTAGGTGACGATTGTCAGGATTAAAGAAGAAATCGTGGATTTTTCTTTGTAATTGTAGACAATATTAGTATTCTCAGACACTTGTATCCAGCTTATAAGGCTTTCGGTACCGTTCTAAGTACACATGGATGTACAGCAGTGTTTCCCAAACGGTGGGTCGCGACCCAAAAGCGGGTCGCAGGGCTCAGTCCAATGGGTCGCGGGGTGGCGTGAAATTAGTTTCAAAAGTGTCATTTTCGAATCAATGCACCAGTGTCACAAGTCTTGAAAGTTGCAAGTAGGTTCGAGTTTTAAACATTTTGTATGCCTCCCATCCTCCATATACGGCTTATATTCGCAAAGTTCCAATAAGTTTGGGAAATCCTGTATGACAGTACTTTTAAAATTAACCTTATTCCGCACAAATTCGCAGTAACGCAAGGAAAGCGCATTCCTACCATTTTGCTCTGAAACTCCGCTGACAATAGGGAATCTCTTCACTCATTAGATCTACAAGGACCTGCCGATTAAGCGATTCTGCCATACTCATAGGATTTTTAAGACACGTAACAAAGGTATGCTCCTGGTAAATTTAAAAAAAGATAAATAAAAAATTTTCAATATCTACTTATCCCATTTGGCAAAAATACGAATAATTCTGCCTAATATGTTTGCATATTTTCATTTAAATTGAATCAGAGCTTTTGTTTTGCCATTTATTCGAAACTCAGAAGATTCTTTTCAACTAACGTTCGCCAGATGGCCTAATGCATTTTTGATATTACATGTTATTATTAGGGTCGCGGACACGTTACAGAGCCGCCGAAGTGGACCGCGGTTCCAAATTGTTTGGGAAACCCTGATGTAGAGCATAGGTGGAGGTGGAGTATGGGTAGAGGTGGAGTATGCCTGAAGATGTTTGCATTGTACGTGTGCGCGTTTTGTTACATGACAAACATGGATGTGCCTCATGCGTTCACGATCAATTAAATTATTTCGAATGGGGGTGGTGGTGGAGAGGGGGGAATAAATGTCTTGTCTTGTCTTGTCTTGTCTTTAACCGTCTTCGCTCCGGAGATTGGCTGCATTGTGGACTGCCTTCCTCCAAGTGTTACGGTCTTCTGCTGTTCTTGTCGCCTGCTCTATACATGGCGAGCCTTGTCCATTCTTCGGTGTCGTCTTCCCACTTTTTTCTTGGTCTACCTCTTTTTCGTGATCCTGGATTTATACCTTTATTTATTTCTTTCTCTAGAAATACTACAATGGCGGTGGTGGTGGTGATGGGGAGGGGGAGGGAATAAATAGACTATCAAAAAGACAGCGAAAAGGAGAAGCGAAGCGAAGACCGCGTAGACTGTAGACCGTAGACCGTGCAGTTGTTAGCGTCGAATCTAATCGTGTGGTGAATTTCGATCAAGTTGATTGGCTGAAAAGAAAAACACAATTTCTCCGAGGAACAATTAAAGAGGAAACTCTCGTCATCTGAAGACTAACAAGTCTGAATTCGATTAACTTTACACTCTTAATCTCATCTCAATCATTTTAAGCAAATTGGCAGGAATATCAAAAGCTGACTCCATTATATCCAATTATACCAAAACATTTGATTTGCGACGGCAGCAGATATAGATAGATAGATATATAGATATATAGATATATAGATATATATATATAGATAGATAGATAGATAGATAGATACATACATAGATAGATAGATAGATAGATAGATAGATAGATAGATAGATAGATAGATAGATAGATAGATAGATAGATAGATAGATAGATAGATAGATAGATAGATAGATAGATAGATGATAGATAGATAGATAGATAGATAGATAGATAGATAGATAGATAGATAGATAGATAGATAGATAGATAGATAGATAGATAGATAGATAGATAGATAGATAGATAGATAGATAGATAGATAGATAGATAGATAGATAGATAGATAGATAGATAGATAGATAGATAGATAGATAGATAGATAGATAGATAGATAGATAGATAGATAGATAGATAGATAGATAGATAGATAGATAGATAGATAGATAGATAGATAGATAGATAGATAGATACAGGCAGACAGATAGAGACAGACAGACAGACATACAGAAAAAGACAGACAGACAAAGATAGAGATGGATAAATAGATAGAGACAGAGACTGAGAGACAGAAATAGAGAACTATAATAAGAAGCCCGTAACATAACGAGCACAGGCTGATAGTCACTGATGTCTTTAGAAGCTGTTCTGGCAGAAGACTTTAAGACGAGTAAGTCGTGATGTTGGATCCATTCTTGACGCCATTTCGATTGATCAATGTAATCAGAGAGAGAGAGAGAGAGAGAGAGAGAGAGAGAGAGAGAGAGAGAGAGAGAGAGAGAGAGAGAGAGAGAGAGAGAGAGAGGCACTGTGTGAACCCATTCCGCCTCGACACGTAAAGGAGAAGGCCTCGGCGACGACGCATCTGCTCCAGATATTTTAATAATTAATCGAAAAGGAAGCTCAGAGACGTTCTTCTAATTAATTTTAGCAAGTCTCTGAAGTCGAACATTTCGATGATTAAAAATTAATACGTAGATATTCGGTTTTCATATGAGATAATAATACAAAATCCCAGGCATTTTAGAAGTGCCTCTAGTGGCAGACCATCTTAAGATTTTACCGCCTGGAGTATTAACGTCGTCACGAAAGGAGCACCGGGGGTGAGGGTGGGGGTGGGGGTCCGAGCCCCATACTCGGGCTGGGACCAATCATGGAATTTGTCACTTGTGCACATTCTATGAGATCATCTTTCAGAGGCAGGCGTGATTGGCGATAGATTCTACAGTGTATGTACTTAGTTGTATTAGACTTAAAGAGTATTTGATCATTCTGTGATAGTAATGCAGTTAAATTCTTAGAAGGGTGCAACAGAACTCACCCATTCGTTTCAATATTGAAGCAAACTCGTTATCTCGTTCCTTTATCCGCGTATGACAGACGTTCAAAGGTTGAAGCGGCTGTCAACAGAATCAGGGGCGTAGCCAGGAATTTTATTTGGGGTATGATGCGAATTGGGGTGGTATAAATCTGGAAAAACTTTGAAAATCTTAAAAATACAGTAAACACTTTAAGGTGGCCTGATTTTTTTTTGTGGGGGGGGGGGGGGTTGTGGGGGTTGGGTTATATACCGATATACCCCCAGTCGCTACGCCCCTTATCAGAATGGCAAGAGGCCTACAATCAATCATCGAATAGAAGTACGCCTGAGATTTCACGCTTCGATTGCGATTAATTGACATCTGTTTAAAATCTACATTTAAAGAGTTTTAACAATTTCTGGATTGTCCTAATGTAAGATTGATGAACTGAGGTAAATGCTTGAGATTCGAGGTTATCCACCTCCACCCAAAGAGTAGATCAACATCATTTGTCATTCCAGCGAGTCACGTGTTCTTCCGTCAACTGCAATTAATGCGAAAGTTTGGATGAGTGACAGTTAAAACGGTAAACGGATTCAAAGGCTATCTTGGAAAGCTGGGTTATTGAATGCAGAGAGTAACCACAGTGGTTTTCACACATACTTACTTAGCCTCCTAAAACCACTTTAAATCACATCATCATCATCATCATCATCATCATCATCATCATCACCATCATCATCATCATTATTATTATTATTATTATTATTATTATTATTATTATTATTATTATTATTATTATTATTATTATTATTATTATTATTATTATTATTATTATTATTATTATTATTATTATTGAATGACGGCATTGCTGCACAGTGCACGAATCCTTGGTATAGGCTGTTTCCAGATGTTAAATTTAAACCTTTTTTCGAAATGCGAAAGACATTTGCTGTCCAACGATCGATAGACGATCGATCGCTCCTGTGATGTCACCGACATTTCGCTTTGTGAAGAGCACCTGTGTATTTGAAGATTGCCTATCAGCGCAACCGATCGATATATCGTCTGCGATGATTAAAGGAGAGATGCACCCACACACACACACACACACACACACACACACACACACACACACACACACACACACACACACACACGCACAACAGACGCACATAACTATGCATTTGCAGGACCATCCTTGGACCCGTTTTCCCCTGTAAGGAAGACATTAAACTTAACAGCAGTCGACGTGGTTTTCGTGTGAAATTGAATTCATCAAAATTTAAATTCAATTACTGTAGGGTGTCGTGAGAGGTTCGTGCTTCGAACAAATTCAAGAGTTTTCCTCGTGTTAATTCAACCTGAGAGCACTTATTAAACCTAATAGAACCATAGCGTGCACGCAGTGAATTAGCCGTAGTCGACTTCTTACTCAATTTCATGTTTTCACAGCATCCTGAAGACTTTACCGCCTGGAAAACTAACGATTAACGATTGTCCGATTATATAAAATTTCCCCAAGTCTGTTTGTGTGTTTGCGGAACCGCATCCTCATTGGGCGACGCGCAGCAATCATTTACTATCACGCGTTCAGCATAAGCCTGTATGTTGAAGCCAGTGGTGGAGGACGCCATATTTGTTAACTCGCAACATTGCGTTTGCGATAGGCGACATCCAAGCGACATCCAAGGGTGATGGCATTCGAATCGAATACGTTTCATTTGATTTATAATGAAATATTTGAATAAAATAATCGTCGAACGTTTGCTGAATCATCCCAGCGAGATTGAAAATTTTCGCAACTTTTGAATTTTTGAGCCCGTTTTCAAATCCGGGCTTTTCTGGGCTTTTTTAAAAACGCAATCTGGGCTTTTTCTTATGTTTTGCGTGAATACGTATGGCGGATAGGCTCCTCCCACACGCCCATAGCTGGCTTCAGTCGTTAAGCAAGCCTGCTTAGGCTCAGGCTCTCTCCTGGGTATCATTCCTCCAAGGTTACTATAGGTAACGTCAATTTCATAATGGGCGGAGCTTACGATATTCATCATCATCATCATCATCATCATCATCATCATCATCATCATCATCATCATCATCATCTCCAGCGTGACGTTATTTGAACTCTAGTGCTTCGCTGGACGTCTTCCCGTATATTTATAGCTGCTTATAAGTTATATGCGCGCGCACAAAGTTAGAAGGTTATTTGCCTATAACTTATAGGCATATAACCTTCTAACTTTTTTGCGCGGGCATAATTTTTTGTATCTTTTTTCGCATTCATCCCTTCTCCGTCCCTTTCCTTCTCCCTCCCGTCTTCTATCCTCCGTCTTCCACTCCCTTTCCTTTTCCGCACTCCTTTCTGCTAAATCCTCTATCTCTTTTCCCGCAAAGTCACTCTCTCTCCCTGCCCAACTATGACACACAAACCTACCCTCTCCTTCTCCTCCCTTCCCAATCCTCAGCCTCTTCTCTACCGCTATTCTCACCCCTTCTTCCCTCTCCTTTCCCAACACACTTCTCTGTCATTCCGCTATCTTCCTTCTCCACTCTCTCTCCCTTCTTTATTTCCATCCCTTCCCTCATCTTCCACTTTTCTCACCTTCTTTAAGGGCAAACATGTAGGAATGTTTTAAAGCCAGCCAGTCTTTGCTATTTACCCATGGCCACCTATATGTGGCGTTATCGTGAATTCGTGAGCAAGAACCCCACCCACTTTTCCACCCCTTCCCTCTCTCCTTCCTTTCCCTCCCTCTCCCTTTTCACTACCAACTCCATTCTCATTCCTATGTCAACCTCTTCTTTCCTATTCAAAACTGGTCTCCTGGTTTTTAAAACATTGTAATCTGGCCAACCTCAATATTTAAAATCTACGTTGAATCACCCGAAACATCGTCATTCAACAAGGTTTGCTGATTAATTGTTAAATGTACCTAGAACCAACACTGAAATTGGTAAGAGAGCTTTTCTATTTCTGGGCCTAAAATCTGGAACTCTCTCCCTCCGGCTGTCAGATCTTCCAATTCATTGAGCATCTTCCGATCCAGACTTAAGACGCATCTCTTTCAATTAGCTTTTCCTTCATAGTCCGTCTTACTCTCTCCCTCTGACTGATCTCTGGAATGGCCTGGATCTTTTTGCGGATGGATTTTGAAGTACCATCGATTGATACCTTTGGGTATTAGAAATGGTGCAATATAAGTGCATAATTATTTTTATTATTATTCTCTTTTTCTCTTCCATCCTCTTTTCCTGCCTTCCCTCTCCATACTGCTCACACAAATTAGATTGCTTGGCATAGCAAGAAGCATGTACATGCATGCATACATACATAGATGCATACATGCAAACATATATACATGCATACACTGTATAATGAATACGCACATAGATATATGCATACAGTATTGCGTTATATGTAATGTGTACAGCGTCACGCTATGTTTATGGGCGGAGCTTGGTGAGGTGGTGATTTTTAATCGATTGGTTGTAATATTATAATATATCGGAAAGCATTTTGTTGAATAACATTGTTATCCAATATTTTCCGTCATGCTTAAAAGGCAAAATTACTAGACAATTCTTCACAGTTCTACGAACGTCGAAACCTTTAACTGAATTTCTAACATTCACGGACAAAAACAATCTAACCTTCCCATCATCATTATTATTAAACGACAAGATTAACGTGACATAATGTCTAACGACTGGCAAGGGCACGTAACAATCGTCCTTGACGGGCAAACACCTGGTATACATAATCTTTATTTAACCATAAAACCATAGTATAGACACAGAACAAAAATATTAAGAAATTAAAATAGGAAATTCCAAGATACAGTAGACTGTGTTTAGCTAACGAACGTGTATATGAAGTTGGGTCAAACCAACCATTTATTGATAGGTATGTAGTAGTAAGTATAGGGTCCCAATAGGGGGCAGGGATATTTTTACACCCCTAACACCTTCCAACACCTCCCCCATTTGAGACCGACACCCCCAACATCTCAGCTATGAGATGACGTTGTTTTTGCTTGTCAGACTTTTTACCGACACCCCCAATCGATAATCCTAGAAATAACCCTGTAGGGGGCCACTGGGGGAGGCATCCAACAGGGGACACGGCCCTCAGGCCTCCATGTGGAGCCGCCACTGAATGTTGGAATACTACAGAGAGTATGGCGGACTCTTACTTCGGACTGATTGCGACCATTTATGAGTGAATCAACACCAGCTGGACAAAGCAGCGGCTTCAGATAAAAATGTCCGCTGCTTACCTCACCCGCCGGGAACCCCCTCTCCGTGTTTCTCTCTCTCTCGGATGAATTCTCAGCGGGTCTCCTACCACCGCGAGCGCCTGCCTGGACTCCTCCGCTGCGAGAGTTTTCGCTTTCTATTCGCAATTTAGAAACCGCTGGACGCGCAATCAATCTTCGACATCGACGTCCGTCTCTCTCTCTCTCTCTCTCTGCCTCTGTTTCCGGTTCTTGCTTCCAGTTCTTCGTTCTTCGATCCGAACGGACATTGATCGAACGTCGAAGCGACGTCATTAGAAGCCATTAGAGGGCGCAGCGTATGCTCGGTCGGCGCTCTAACTTTAAAACGCCGTACAGAGTATAGATCATTCGAGAATCGATGTCGTATAGGATGCGACAGCGAACGAAGACAAAAATACAAGGAATCGCATTGAACTGATTACGAAAAAACTAGATCAAACAATACTTTTCTAAGACACATCGTTTGACATAAAATTAATGGATTCAATTTAAGACACAAACTAAACTAAGCTGTGAAGAAAAAAGACAGTCGTTCCGATGAAGCTCAGGACTTTAGCTTTGGCCCCGCGTCGAGGTTAACTTCAGACAAATTGAGTGTGTTCTTTGGGATATGGTGTTTTGGGATGTGACTATTTGTAACAAGATTCGGTAGATCTTAGAAAATACGATTGGAGTTCGGTTGAAATCGATTTCATTTGAAAATTGAAAACTCCGAATTCTGGGAACTGGATTTTTAGCAAATCGGTTTTGCCTGTCAAACTTCGTAATTGCGAACAGCACACCGATTCTCGTTTTGGGATTTTTCCATCGATTGTTGCCTGGGGTATTGCTGAAGGCGCTATAGAAGTTCGCAGTAGGCGGAATTGTTAAAAATTGAGATCGCACGTATGATTGGTCACAATCGTCGATAATTGGAAAATGCCGGGAAATTTGAATTATATGCTTATGTGTCAACAGCGTTAATGTAAAACGTAAAATGGATAAAATTGTCATGGGTTGGGTTGGGTTGGAGATTTAATGGGCTGGGTCGGATTGGGTTCTAAAAAATGGACCAATGGACATCTCTGCCGCAGACTTCCGCCTGGCTATCCAGTCTGATATCCTGGTTTTGACCTTGATCTGACGCGATTGGGGTTTGGTGCGCCATCGGCTGATGCTTCTGTGCATCGTGAAATTGCCAGGGCCTCCGAGAGCGGGGGGCAGGGGGCGGGGGCAAATGCACAGGGGCCCGGCGGTCTGGAGGGGGCCCGGTTCGATGATGAATATGCATAATTAACAATACTACCAATAATAACATTAAAGAAAGGGGGCCCGGCGAGTAAAAGGGGGCCCGGATCTGAGGACATCAAAAGCATCAAAATGAACAGTGTGAACAGGGGCGTCATTTGGGGAGGGGCAGGCGGCCCCCCAAAGAAAATGAAGAAATAATGTATTAAGTAAATAAATAAATGTGAAATGTGCAAAAAATCAAATCGCCAAAATTGTCCAAAATTTGCCCCAAAATTTTAAAAATTGACAAAATTGGTTCAAAAACTGCCCAAAATTTGACCAAATTTGGCCAAAAAATTATCTCGCCCCAAGAAAAGTGTGAAATGACGCTACTGAATGTGAAAAAGAGCGACAAGAAAAAAAGGTCATCACTAGTTTTCGAGAGTTGCAACATGACATCGTGTCGGTTAATTTGGGTTAAACCAATGACAAGCAAAAAAGGGTCGTCAGCAATTCTTTTATTTTTTTCGGGGCTCGCCGGCCACTCTGCACAGGGGGGCCCGGAATTTCTCTCGGCGGGCCTGGAAATTGCGCTATAGAAGTTGGTGATTAGATTCGATTAAAGGCTACCGATGTCTCCAGAAGCCCTAACCATGTTTCCGTGCCGAGAGAAACTGACGCCTGAAATGCACGAAGACGAAAATTCGACACAGCTGTTGTTTGCGTCGCGAATTATTACAGATTCTTCCGAGAATTCCCCGCAAGGAGCTTTTCCGCGTATCAAGGATTTGCTGGTTGAGATCCTTTTGGTCAAATAATCGCCACTTACGTGTATATCTACAGCGTAGTACGGTGTACCAAGGTCCTCTATTCCTCGTCGGCGACCAGATAATGTCCGCCCCCAACTGCGCTCGATCACAGATAAACCCTCCTGTTTCGTTGCGTGTCGTGGCAAACGGCGTGTGGCGCATTAGGGGACACTTTGCGATGGTTAAATATTGAAAAGGAAATTTGGTTTTCCGTAATCGCTGAAATCAATAACAATTAATTATATCTCTGGGACGTTATCTCGTTTTCTGGATACTGTATCTCTCCCTTTGTCTGTGTTAGGCTAGAGTTAGTTCCGTCCTCGAGCGAGCGTAGGGTCCGGCGCTGATCTCCGATTACTAGGCAAAGCAGCGACGCAGGTAAGTAAAGTAAAGGTTTTCACCCGTAGGCTCACGCCCGTAGGGTCCGGTGCTGATCCCCGTATTTAGTAGCCAGCAGCCCATAGGTGGCTAAGCCATACATCGGCGGACGGTGGCCAGTCTCTTCCGCCGAACCTATGGTTACTATCGCAATGTTGCCATTGCTACTCATTTTTGATGTTACTACCGCCCTCTAGCGATTAAGACTGAGTCGACCTTAGGGGCTCCTACGGGATTGAACCCGTGTCGTCGGCGTGCCTGCCCAGCGACGCAGGTGGCTTACGCCATTAATCTAGAGTAGTTTGCCATTGCCTTTTCTAGACCCGCGTTTTACCTTCTCAGCTAAATGCTGCTACCAATTTATCGACGCCTAAGCGATGAACGCTTGGTTGGCCACCGGCAGAGGCGGTTCCATGTTGGGGGATGATTGGGGCTGCATCTCCCCACCGATCTTCTTTTTCCTTGTCAGCGTTGTCAGGGTTTACCGGGTATGAGCCGCTATCCTTATGCGCAAAACAGAGCTTAGGACCATTTTTCTTGTCAGTCTTTTCGGCAAGATTTATTTACATCATTTACTGGGGAAAATACTGCTAATGACCTTTTTTGCTTGTCAAACCTTTTCGGGATTTCGTTGCATCCCTCCCACCAACTTCCTAGAAATTCATTGCACCCCCCCCCCTCCACAAAGAATTCGTGGAACCGCCACTGGCCACCGGCACCACGACTCGATCTCTGGATGGTCACCCATCCAAGTACTAACCGCGTTCGACGTTGCTTAACCTCTGTATTCCGACGGGAACCGGTGGCAGTGCCCTGCGTCCGCTAGAGATTTTCAATTCGCTTTTGCACTTGCAGAGATCTATAGACTGCGACGCAATTTCCGTAGGATTTTCGTCCATGTTCTCTGTCAATCTTTCTCTCTCTCTCTCTCTTTCTCTCTCTCTCCCTCTCTCTCTCCCTCTCTCTCTCTCTGATTTCTTGACATTGACCTGAACTTGTGACATCATGACAATTGTTCTTATTGATACATTGTTGTATCAGTTATAAGATAATAATCATTTATTTCGTTTAATCACTTGTAAACAATCCTCTTGTTATTTGATGCTTCCAAATGCCATCTCTGCATTTTACGTTCATGACCTTGGACGCAATGGCTTCGAGGCGGGGTATTTGTTCAGGAAATTGATCGCACGTGGACCTTGGAGGAGGATCGTATTTCATCCATTGGACGCTGAATACAGGGATTCTGTCATTTGAGTCGCAGAGAAAGAACTCAACGTATTTGCATGAGTTTTGCTAAATTTGCATCTGCTAAACACGACTGCGTTTTCTGTATTTCATTCGATACGCGATTCTGAGAAGGTCTTGTCATAAATTCAGGGGCTTAATGTCTAACTAAGCGGGCGGGACGTTAGCAGAGTGGTAATGTTGCGAACCGACCTTATTGCTAATCTACCAGGATGACTGACGTCGGCCGCTAACAGGATTATCTCTCTTTCAATTAAGGCGGGTGGGTATTCGACTTAGCTTTTTGGCTAAGGTTTTATTATTATATGGCTGATTCCTTCTCTCTCCTTCTATCTCTCTCTACCTCTCATGTAGTACCTCTATATCTCTTTCAGGTACTACCTTCTTCTGTCGGGTACTACCTCTCTCTTCTTGCTCTTCAGGTACTACCTCTCTCTTCTTGCTCTTCAGGTACTACCTCTCTCTTCTTGCTCTTCAGGTACTACCTCGCTCTTCTGTCAGGTACTACCTCGCTCTTCTGTCAGGTACTACCTCGCTCTTGTGTCAGGTACTACCTCGCTCTTCGGTCAGGTACTACCTCGCTCTTCGGGTACTACCTCAGGTACTACCTAGGGATCTACCGGGCCTTTCCACGGGCTCATTCCCTCTCCTAACGCGCCGCGGTCTTATCTTTTGATGGGGCACAACCCTGCCCCTTGGGAACCGCTTCCGCGGTGGATTGCCACTTCCCTAGCGGAAATGTAGTACCTCGAAGGTACCTCCACCTATTCGGCACTCCAAGTCGAAACTCAGTATACCAGCCCCGTGGCCATCTAAGGGACCAATATTTATAGGACTCTGATACTACCTTTAAAGAGGTGTGCTAAACTGCAACTACCTATCGGGCTATAACTCAGCAATACCTAGCGTCCTCTACTGGATATTCTATGTCTAACTTCTCTAGGCCTTTCACCTATTTATTATATAGTTATTATTATTAAAGGTCCTTAATTATTATTATTATTAATTTATTCTTTATTTAAACTACCTAACTGGCCATCAGTGCCATCTAGCGATTGCCTTATAAACTATCTTCTTATATTTTATTATTGGATCTCATGCTTGCTATTATCAATTTCGCTACACTACCCCGGACTTAGGCACGGGATGGTCCCCATCCCTCATTTAATAGAACAAACTAAAATGTGTGCGGGGAGTGCCTTAGCGTGTTCACAATCAGCACAACTAATCGCAGTTACATAATCAATAGCGTTTTTACATCAAGCGTCAATCAAATTAAAGTTTATACAGATTCATATACAATATAATTAAACAAAAGAACAGTTATAAAATGATTGAGCAACTTTAACAATTCTTTAAACAAAATATTTAAGCAATTTCTTTTTGACATCTTTTAGATCCAATCATCGTGACGACGACATCTGCGTCTACAATTAACAAGTACATTTTAAAAATTAAACAATAATGTCTCTCTTTCTTCCATCAGTCCTTTCAATTCTCTTCTAATCTTCTTCTCCTGAGGATGTGTACTCGATTATCAATGAAGAATCCTCTGATTCTGACAGGTTTAAATCCTCTTCCAGCGGAGTGCTACATCTTACTGGCTTCTTCACTTCGCCGCCGAAACTATGTCCTGGAGTTTCAGTGGCCTCCACTGAATTGTTTGATCCTGCTTGACTTCCAGTTTCTACTTCTTCAGTCTCTTCTCCTTCAGTCTCCGCTTCTTCTGACGTAGATGCTTTGGCTTCTGTTTTCTTACGTCCTTCATCCTTTGGGAAATGAGCAGCGACGAGTCTTTCCATTAGCTCTCGTCTCAAGTTGGGACATTCTCGCTTTCCCATTTCAATTAATTCCTGAAACGTCTTAACGGTGTAAGCTGCTCTACATAACCGGACAAGGTGCTCGGCTTCTTCTGCGACTTGTCCCCAATTCACTGTCTTCATGACTTCGGTCTCTTTGGGTCTTTCTCTTTCCACCAGCTCGGCGATTGTTCTTGGTCTTCTCACGAAAAGAGTCGGACGTGTAGAATTGCGTGGTCCATCTGGACTCCTCTTTGACTTCCCTATAGACGTCTTGCTTCCTTTAGACTCTTCGTTAATCTCCAATGGCTCTGGAACGTTCTTGGCGTCTGCTGCCGCTCCATACAACTTCTCCGGACTTTTAGTTTCCACATTCCCTCGACATGCTCTCTCCACTTCTCGCACGTCTCTCTTTATGTGCTCCTGTTCAGATCTTCCTTTCTGTACGTCCTGCTTCAGTGGTGATTTCCTAGACTTCGGAAGTGATGATTTCTCTGGAGACTCCACAGTCTCGCTGCTTCTTTGTGTCCTCTGCATGTATCTTGGGCTTGTCTGTACCCCGGACTTATTCTTCAAGTTCTCTTTCTGTAGTGTCTTAACAGTAGTCCGTGTGTACGTACATCGTTGTTCTTGACTGGTTCTTCGCTCGCTAATCTTTCTTCCTCTCATACTCACTTCTCCTGTTTCAAAGTTTATCTGACATTCGTTCTGGACTAGAAATTCCATTCCCAGCACCACTTCTTTTATTTGTTCTGAGACTAAAAAGGTAACGTCTTGATTGCATCCCCAATGGAACTTCATTTTCACTGTTATCTTTCCTCGCACATCTATTTCGTCTCCATTGGCTGCTAACAACTTTTGTGATGTTGGCTCTAAAGTCATACATTGAGCTATAGATGATGGCATCAAGTTAATTTCTGAACCTGTATCTACTAAGCATCGATGTTCCTGGCCATTCACGGTTCCTCTTATATATACTGACTTTTCTTTGTTCGTTTCACTTAATACTCCATAGTTTGTTGTGTCTCTAACTGTCTCGGATCTATCACTGCTTCTGCAATTCCTAGCCAAATGCCCTAATTTTTGACATTTGAAACACCGAATTCTCTCCTTCTGTGGACGGTTCGTAAATCTTCTTTCGCTGTCTCCACTTATTATTTTCGGCTTTGTCGTATTGCAGTCGACCGTTGTTTGTTCTCTTGCTGGTACTGGTATTGGCTCTTTTTCTTTCTTTAGAATTCTCTGTTCCATACTGCTCTGCCAACTTTCCAAACTGTGCCTCTGTTCCGCCATAAAATCAGACACTTGCTTCATCAACTTGGAAATTACATCTCTGAACTGTTTGTCTCTCACGTCTGCGGCTCTCTGCAACCAATAACTCAGGGGTTTCTCTTCCTTTTGGTTCACCGCAATGCTTCTGTGTTCGTGAGACTTCCTTTCTTTTTCAGCATTAAACTGCTTCCTTTCACTCGTCTCTTCTTTGACTGTTCCTCTTGTGAATGTTCGTACATCCACTGGGTCGTTGGGATTTCGACCAATATACTTCTTAATATCAGGCCTCCGTCGTGCAGTGACGTTCGCCTCATCTAACTGGAACAGTTTATCTAGGCTGTATACTTCTGTCTCTGAGTTTGACTTCATAGTACCTTCGTACCTTGCTGGTCCAATCGACCACAGTCTCAAATCCACACTTAATGAATCTACCACACTTAATGACTCTACCACTTAATGACTTCACCCCACTTAATGACTTCACCCCACTTCTGGTACCAAATCTGTTGCGAACCGACCTTATTGCTAATCTACCAGGATGACTGACGTCGGCCGCTAACAGGATTATCTCTCTTTCAATTAAGGCGGGTGGGTATTCGACTTAGCTTTTTGGCTAAGGTTTTATTATTATATGGCTGATTCCTTCTCTCTCCTTCTATCTCTCTCTACCTCTCATGTATTACCTCTATATCTCTTTCAGGTACTACCTTCTTCTGTCGGGTACTACCTCTCTCTTCTTGCTCTTCAGGTACTACCTCTCTCTTCTTGCTCTTCAGGTACTACCTCTCTCTTCTTGCTCTTCAGGTACTACCTCGCTCTTCTGTCAGGTACTACCTCGCTCTTCTGTCAGGTACTACCTCGCTCTTGTGTCAGGTACTACCTCGCTCTTCGGTCAGGTACTACCTCGCTCTTCGGGTACTACCTCAGGTACTACCTAGGGATCTACCGGGCCTTTCCACGGGCTCATTCCTCTCCTAACGCGCCGCGGTCTTATCTTTGATGGGGCACAACCCTGCCCCTTGGGAACCGCTTCCGCGGTGGATTGCCACTTCCCTAGCGGAAATGTAGTACCTCGAGGTACCTCCACCTATTCGGCACTCCAAGTCGAAACTCAGTATACCAGCCCCGTGGCCATCTAAGGGACCAATATTTATAGGACTCTGATACTACCTTTAAAGAGGTGTGCTAAACTGCAACTACCTATCGGGCTATAACTCAGCAATACCTAGCGTCCTCTACTGGATATTCTATGTCTAACTTCTCTAGGCCTTTCACCTATTTATTATATAGTTATTATTATTAAAGGTCCTTAATTATTATTATTATTAATTTATTCTTTATTTAAACTACCTAACTGGCCATCAGTGCCATCTAGCGATTGCCTTATAAACTATCTTCTTATATTTTATTATTGGATCTCATGCTTGCTATTATCAATTTCGCTACAGTAACAGCCAGACATGGGTCAATTACGTTTTAAGTAATTACAATTGCATTACAATTATAAAGATTTTTGTCAATTACAATTACAGCCAATTACATTGGGATCAATTACAATTACAATTACAAACGTGTCAATTACAATTTCAATTACTTTTCATTCCTCTTTCTGCTTCTTTTAATAAACTTAAGTGTCTAAAATAATTATTAATTAACATAAATTAGTTCAACAAAGTCATATGCTACGGCCTATGTCAAAAAACCGTAACACAAAGTTTCACAAATCCGCAAATGAGTCAACAAATTCGAAGTAGCCTTCTTCGAGAATGACACTAATTCACCACACAACCGGCACTTCACTTCAACATTTGCATTGGAAACAGCATTATTAAAGTCATTAGACTTTTCAAAATAATTTCATATTACTCCTGCTTGATTTACGCTCATCTTTACTGGCATTAAACTTTTATTCACAAAAAAGCGCAGCCGCAGAACACAGGAAGTAGACAAATGATAAGCTGGTTCCCTTCCAATTTGAAAGGCAGTAAAAAGTAAATAAGTAAACTTTTTCATGGCAACTGACCAGAGCAGTGAGTCCATTTACCAATAACCACTGTGCTTTGACAATTCACTAACCATCCAATGTATTCACTGCCATACATTCATAGACTGACAAGACTTCGGCTCATACATGCTAATACGCTATTAGAACTTATAAAACTCACATTCCTGTAATTGGGTAAAACAATTACAATAGCTCAATTACAATTACAATTACATACAAGACAATTAAAATTACATGTAATAGACCTTTCTACAGATCAATTACAATTACAATTACATTGGCCAAATGTAATTAATTACAAATGAATTACAATTATAATTGTAATTGACCCATGTCTGGTAACAGCTTTGGTCGATGGAGCAGAAGGTCGCGGGTTCAATTCCCGCATGCAGGAGCCCTAAGGTCGACTCAGCCTTACTCGCTAGAGGACGGTGGTAAAATGAGGAGCAGCGTTAAGCTGCGATGATTAAACGTGGGTCTGAATAAAGTAATGGCAACCTACCCCAGATTAATGGCTTATACCACCTACGTCGCTGATTGCCCAGGCCGGAGATAAGCGCCGGAACCCAACGCTCGGACTCTAGTACGGGACCTATTCCTCTGCCTAGTGTCTAACTGTTGTTTTCTTTCGAAAGCACTCCTGATAAGAAAGCCAGAGTTCTTCTTTCTAATCTGCCTTTGGTCTCGAATGGCCAGCCCCACCCCCAACCACATGCAATGCTTGTCCGATGTCTTTATATTCGAGACCTTTCTACCATGATTTCATACGAAGATCCAAGCTAAAAGATTTCTTTCAGTACAGAACATTCGAGTGTACTTTTTCTGACTTTTTGCGTAATTGGGCAGGAAAGTTCTTCGACAGAGAGGAGGCCCCTGTCTTATATTTACCCCCACCCCCACCCCGCCCCGATTGTCTATGAACTTTTTGCCCTGGATTAAATTAGAAGTCAGCCTTGATCCTTCATTTCAAACGGCGCCTGTATGTTTTCGATTTCTATTTCAGAGAGCAATTGATGCTCACACTTTCATGTTCCCACTTCTCTTTTATAATTGGCTTCTTGCGATTTATAGACGAACATTCAACTACGAAGAAGGCGTTTAGATTTCTTGGTCATCGTCGTTTTTTATCTGCGCCGGAGGCAGAAGAAGAAGAAGAAGAAGAAGAAGAAGAAGAAGAAGAAGAAGAGGCGGGAATCGAGGGGAGGGAAGTGGTGAGTGGGGAAGGGAACGTTTCCTCAAATCCTCCGGAGGTCATGACCCCAGATATCGAAAGCGCGATCGAATGCATTGTTCCTGCGAACGAGACGTCGTCTTCGATGTAACCGTTACTATGGCAACGGTCGCCGCATCGAATGAATCACGTGACTATTACAAGGCCTTTCGATATTAGGCCCAAGTCAGGCGACACACACACACGCACAGGCACACACACACACACACACACACACAGCCGATGATGTTCAGATGCACATCGGATGCAAGTTGTGACTGCGATAAAAAAACTTTGTGATAAAATAAAATCGAACGAGACACGATTATCATAGATTTCTCTCTGTTGTTGGAAAATAGAAAGACACAGAAGAGGAGGAGGAAGATGAGAAGGAGGAAGATGAGAAGGAGGAGGAGCGGAGGAGGAGGAGAGGTAGTGTTCCTAATGATATGCTCGTAGAATCAGTCGATGTTGGATGGCTTAGAATTGTATTCAGTTCGTGATCCCATCGAATGCGTTATGAACGTGGTATTAAACTGCAAATAGTTATTATTTTTTAATAAGCTTTTAAAGTTTATTGCTTTCTGCATAATATTATTGCAGTGAGAATGACAAATCTAAAAAGCAGAAATCAAAATGGAAATAATCCGCCCGCTTTTATATATTCCAGAAAAATTATCACGTCCGTTGCCAATGACGCCTTTGCTGAACGACAGAAGTGAGTTGATTTTAGGTCTAATCTAAACTAGGACTATGTGTGTGTGTGTGTGTGCGTGCGTGCGTGTGTGCGTGCGTTTTCTACAACGGATTCACGTGATCCGAGTTCTTGACATGAAATCTGATGTCTTTGAGCTATTAATAGATCGTCTAAGTACAAAACTATTCTTGCTGCCAACTCTAAGAACAGAGTTTCAACCTTTGACAGGAGAAGACCAAGAAGGCTGCTGAAGAAGTGGAGAGTGGAGAGGGAATTGAGAGCAAAACACTTCTGTCCAAAAATCAATTGACAGCTAATTTCGCCACTTTAAACCTTCTAAAAATCTATCAACGAATTCAAATCCATGAAAAGTGCTCAATCAGTGTTTATCTAGATTTAAGTTATACAAAATAGGCCATAATACTGTATGAGTAAGGATCAGGGATATTTTTTACACCCCCTAACACTCCAACACCCCCCCCCAATTTGATTGAGACTGGCATCCCCCCAACACCCCCAAATCTCAGCCTGTAATGACCATTTTTTGCTTGTCATGGTTTTTGGCAAGGATGGACCCCCAAAATATACCGACACCCCAAATTTATAATCCTAGAAATAACACTGGCAAGGATAGTCAGAGGCAGGTCACTCCGTCGAGAATACAAAAAAATCAAATGAGTATTTTGGATAAATTGGATTTTTCAGCAGTAAATAGCAAAAATATAAATATTTGGTATGGAATTAACATTTTTCTATGGACGCAGAACGTTCCCAAATTGCTAAACGGAAACAAATGAAGCGATTTTCGTCAGGCGATTTCTTTTATTGACAATGCATTCAGATCCTCCAAGCAGTTCCTGGTTTCCACACTGCGAGTTGGATCAACAAGGCTACAATATAGAATCTATGTAAAACAGTAGTTTCCCATGCCCAAATTTGAGCTTTGGGGCCGGTGCTGATCTCCGGTCTCTTAGGCATACAGCGACGCAGGTGGCATACGCCATTAACCTAGAGTAGGTTGCCAGCCAAACATCTAGGCCTGCGCTTTACTTTGCAGCGAGCGCTGCTCCTCAATTCTGATGTTATAACCGCCCTCTGGCGAGTAAGGTTGAGTCGACCTTAGGGGCTCATGCGGGAGTTGAACCCGCGACCTCCTGCTCCATCGTCCAACGTTGTTACCACTCTGCTATCTTCCCACCCCATAAAGTATCTACGATATAGACGAAAATAATGCAATAACGAGAAAAGTATAGAACCTGCATATAGTATCTACACTCTACAGTGTCGATGCTTTTCTCTTTATTGTGTTCTTATCGTCGATGCTTTCCATTCTCCACATTTCCTCCACAATCTCAATCTTTATAATCTTCCTTCAAATTGCGTTCTTGGATAAATGCGATTCTTCGACTGACTCTTGAGTTGATTCTCTTCTTACTTACTTACTTCCTTCGGCCGATTCTTGACGATTTGTCGTTTTTAGAGAGCGATAATCGATCGAAATTGTTTATTAATCGTAGCCTAAAAACCGTTTCTCAGCAAATTCAGAACAGAAGAGAAGATTTTTGCTTTTTCCTCAGTTGGATAAATCATGACTAAGGCATCGGTCAGTAATTTTTTGCATTAGATAAAATGACAATAAAATTTATTCTAAAATATCGATTTCATCCTCGACGACTTCATCGTCACACTTTTATTTGCAATCGTCGTCCTTGTAACCATCGTCATCTATATCAACAACATATTCCTTGTCGTTGTACTCGTCGTTGTTATCAGTGGCGTTCCTAGGGAGTGGGGGGTGCGGACCGCATCGGGTGACACCCAGTAGAGGGGTGACACCAAACTAAGAATTTTTTGCTTGTCACTCACCAACGTTTTCATCTCCAGAAGGACGAACGATAACCTTTTTTTGCTTGTCAAGACGTTTCAGAAGGGAGATAACCTTTTTCCTTTTTTGCTTGTCACCACGTTTCCGCACCGGGGGACACCAAGCCTAGGAACGCCACTGGTTGTTATCAACGATCGCGTCGTTGCTGTTATCAGATGCATAATGTATCGTCCATTAGTTATAAATACAGTGAGCATTTGTATAATATTTCCAGTGGCGTAACCAGTACTAGTTCATTAATTGGAATGTGAGAACACCAGGAGGCCAGACCCAATTCTGGTCAGACGGACTTTTTCGCAGTCCCAGACTAGGGTTCCGGAATGGGAACCAGTGTTTAATTTTGCAGTCCCGACTAGAGAGGGCCAGTGTTTAATCTAGGCCGTTTCCGGGGAAATTGCCCTTTTCTCCCTGAAATTTCAAATTTCACCAGGAAATTTTTGAATACTACATGGACTAACAGCGGCCCCTAGCAGAATTGCCCCCGGCTTTGTCAGTTTCCCCCCGGCTTTTTCAGTTCCCCCCGGAGTCCAGGAGTCTAGATCAAACACTGGAGAGGGCTTGAGCGTAGACTACTATTAATTAGTCGATGGCTTGAGGGAGCATCGACAGAATTCTTTACTTAGCACTGGAAATGGCGAACAAGATAATAGAGCCCAAGGGAAAAGCATGGCTTCAACATTCGAAGTCTCGAACGCATTAATCATTGGTTTCCTGAATGGGTCTGGGGCGGAGCCCATGGGCGTCCGGAGTGGGTCCAAGGGGGTGCATTTGCAATTTTGCACCCCCTGTAAAATTTGTGAAGTTATGAAAAAATAAAATTACTAAAAAGGTAACCTATAGTAGCCTACTAAGTTAAAATACGAATTTATATATAAGAATTCGATGAACTTGCATCGTCTGGAAAAGTGTTTCATTTATTTCGTCATAAGACCTGTTTGCGCCCCTGGAAAAATTTCTGTGGACGCCAATGGCGGAGCTCCAGCCTAAAATTTTAGGGTAATGCTAGATTCAGATCTTAAGGTTTTATGCAGAAATTTTGAGCGCTGTTAGAATTAGACTTAGCCTACTATGGACATCAAGAATCGGAGATAGACATTAACCCCTTAACCGTGTATTTAACTGTAACTCAATGTAAAATGGACGGACATATCCGGGATCCCCAGTTAAGGGGTTAAGGAACGAAGACACAGTTGTTATAAGACTAGATGCCATTATTTGTCGACCGGAGGAACGCTGTTGCATATTCTATGACCTGTGGCAGTGAATGGCCTTCTATATATGGAGGGGCCTGCAGTTGCTATTGCTCTGGGGTTTAGTAAATCAAATCTGTTTGTGAGGAGCTAAGACGATCTTTCTGCAGTAGAAAATGAGCAGCGCATGAAGCCCTGAATGTTTAACATTTCTGCGATTTTTGCAACAAAAGAGATAATCTTGGTCCGGATTCTTGTGGAGGTTGAGACCCAATCAGTGGCGGTTCCGTGTGGGGGATGAGAGGGGATGCATCCCCCCACCGGACTTCCGGACTTTTTCGCCTGTGAAACTTTTTTGGGATAAAAGTCTAGTAAAACTTCGGGGAATAGACCATTTTTGCTTGTCACCCTATTTTTCGGTAGAAGTGTAGTAAAACTAGAGGAAAATCTCTTTTGTCAACCTTTTTCGGAAAAATTGTATTGATTTTTGCCTTCTCTTTTCCTCCCACCATCAACTTCCTATGAATTCATTTCACCTCCCCCCCATCGATAAATCCTGGAACCGCCACTGGACACAATGGAAAGAATTCTAGTCCAAAATATCAGATCGATTATAGGACGTTGCTTGAATTGAGTTGAATAGAAGCATTTGTTATGAATTGAAGTCTGGAAGCCTGAATAGAAACGTTAGAATAGACCAGTGGCGTAGCCAGGATTTCCGGAAGGGGGGGTTTGAAAAAATTCGTCGATGACCGCCAAGGGGGATTTTCGTCCCAAAAATCGCCTAAAAATAAAAATTGCATGGAAATATATCAAAACAATTTTTCCCGCAGACCAGTTATAGAATACGAAAGAGCGGACCTCGGTTTCTGTTCCCTCCTTAGGGTCTTTCGAGCGGATGGCTACAAATTGCCCAGTTTATTAGAGAGACAAGAACTGTTAAGGCGTAGCTATGGGCCTTGGTATTGAGGTCAACTGTGTTGAAGAGAATTTAAAAAATAAATGCAAAACACAGTTCGGAGGAAAGTTCAAATCTGTTCTGGTCTAAAACACTTTGATCTTTTTATTTCAAAGAACAAATTCACAAATCATGCTAAGCGCAAGTCCCGCGTTCACCGAACAACTTCAGTCAGTGTTTTATACAGGCTTTTTAGGAGGGGAAATCCACCCACCCAACCCCCAAAAAAAACAACCTCACAATTCTCCCAAACATCGCAGCACTAAAACAATTTTGCACTGAACTATGCCTCTTCCCCTCCAGTAAAGTCGATTTCCCCTTCAAAGTCCTGGAGTCTGGATAAAACACTGATGTCTTCAGTTCAATGAAATTTAAACGCATTTTGCAGAACACCGTCTCTCCTCAATCCCTAAATACCATATTCATTAATTATATTATATTATTCACCGTTTCCTGGCCATCGACTGATGCCAAACGCATTCCTGAAATGGCGCTACAGAAGTTCACTAATAATGAAGATAAAATTCTGCTGGCAGCATGTTTGTCGTCGTCGTCGTCGTCATCATCGTCGTCGTCTCATTTATTCCACCAGACGATCCAGTGTATATCCGCCTTTTCCAATTTCCGGGCATTGACGCTTCGTAGTATCCGAGTCCTTTGTAGCGGATGACGGCTTTACGCTCGAGACGACAGCGTTCCAGATGGACAAGAGGATAAACCACGATGTCTTATTAATTTTCCACAGTACAATGGATTCACGCTGGCGTCAGTTGCAAGATAGCCGCTTCTCTCTCTCTCTCTCTCTCTCTCTCTCTCATTCTGTCCCTCCTCCCCTACCTCACCTTACCCCCTCTTTTCATATCGTCCCTTCTACCGCTGCCCAGTTTCCAAAGACTCTGTGCGTGCGCGCGCGATCAGCGTGGACCAGGCGATTTATTAGCGATATCGCGCAGCGGCATCTGAGCCGGGCTGCGAAAGCCGTCGTAAGTGTGTGTGGTGAGAAGAGAGGGGATTGGGGCGGATCAGCGCCCTATCGCTGGTCCTGTCCGTCTAAATCTTTGATTTCGTTCATTTTATAAATTCGTAACTCGGTTGGTCGTCTGAGGCCGACGGCGGCGGCGGCGGCGGCGGCGGGAGGAGGGGGCTGCCTTGCCCCTTCGGCCGGGCGACGGCGGGAGGCGGAGGGAGACGGAGAAGGGGGGGCGGGCAGAGAGTCGATCGGATTACCCGACAATAGTCGCTGATAGATGAACGCCGATTGCGAAGCGGTTATTGAAAATAAATAAATGGAATTTATTCAACGCTTCTGACCTCTTCGATCAGTTTCATTTCAAAGAGATCGACGACGGCGGTGACGGCGACGGCGACAGCGGCGATGCAGAGCGACGAAATGGATTATTCTGCAGAAGTTTATGAAATCCCAGACAAACTCACAGGAGCAGTTGCTCATTCAACGAACGCTGCTCAGCGCCTACACTCGGTTATAATAATAATAATAATGATGATGATGATGATGATGATGATGATGATGATGATGATGATGATGATGATGATGATGATGATGATGATAATGAGTTACTCTTGGCTGACTTTAGCTAGTTATTCCACTAGTTACTCAAAACACTAACTAGTTACAGTAACTAGCGTTACTGTAACTAATTACTACCCAGCACTGATCTCTGATAGTATTCGGCTTAATGCTAGAAATTGCGCATAATAGTTTCGCAAACATTAAAGAACGAAGCCTCTCTCTCTCTCTTCATATTCCGTGCCCGGACTCTCTGTTGATTTTCATTCTGAGCGTGCGTACACTGTCATAAATAATTAATTAATGTCACATAAATGGTCGGAATTGCCAATAATTGATTCTGTTATATTCAGACGACGTTCAACAATTGAATTGTTCTTTGGATGAAAAAATCGTGTCCTAAGCGGTTATAACATGGTTGCAATTGAAGATCCCTCCTAAGAACTGGACAATCCCGTAGGAAGTGGGGGGTTCAGAGGGTGCAGCTGCACCCCTTGAAAAAAATCAGTGGCAGCTGCACCGGTGCATCCACCAAACAAGGATGACCCTTTTTTTTGAAAAAGGAAAATAAGAAAGATTTAGAAGAGGTCCCAAGCAAATGGGTGACACCCTTTTACCGCAGCCCGTAGGATGTGGTAAAAAAAAATCAGTGCAGCGCACTGCAGCCCGTGCATCATCTGGAAGAAGATAGACCTTTTTGTTTGTCAAGGTAAGGTTTTTAAGATGCGAACAATTTTTTTCTTAAGACAATCTGCACCCCCTGCTGAAAATTCGTTCCTACGTGCCTGGAACTGGACACAATTAATTATAGGCTTATTATGATCGCACTTTCTATAGCGCCACAGTTAAATAATAAACAATCAATCTATTTCTTATCGTATAACTCGTCTAAATGAAATGAAAGACTAACGAAAAGAACAACGATGCCAATAGGAACAAAGAACTCAGCAACAAGAACAGCAGCACAGAAGTGGAGAGGAACAGTAGGAATGTCAATGGACGGAACCTATGTTAATTATTTGTTACTTTTAATCAACAGAAGTTCATTGCTGTAAACTAAAGATAACAAGTCCAGTGGCGGTTCCAGGAATTCTTGGTGAGGGATGAAAAACATTTATAGGAAGTTGGTGGAGGATGCAGAGTGAAGAAGAAAAGAAAGAAAAAAGGTAATTGTTAGTGTTTTGCCCACTAAATGTTAATAAACTTTGCCAAAAAAGGCCGACAAGCAAAAAGGAAAGTCATTCGTAGTATTTTTCACAATTTATTTTTGAAAACTCGCCGGAAAATAGGTTGACAGGCAGAAAAAGGTCATCCGGAACCTCCGACCTCGGTGTGGAGATGCATCCCCAGTCATCAACATGGAGGATTGGTGGAACCGCCACTGCACATGACGATCTGCCAACGCAATTTCCTATAATTAATCTGACAGAAATGCTGCAAATGTTGAGAACAGGAACAGCTGCCCCAGTATAGGATCATCAGTGACACCTTGCCACGGTCAAAACTCCTTTTTCAGACTGTGCACAGAGCAAGGTCATTGCTTGCAAGCAAAGGACAAACGCCACTGAGGGAACAGCAAGGACATGCATTCTGTCCTTGACAGTGAACCCAATGACATAGAGTCATAGACTAAGGGTCGTAGAAAGGGGTAAAGTCATAAGAAATCAAGAAGATCAGGCAGCGATGAAAGGAAGTTTCATTTTGATGATGAGCGAAGGTATTCATAGCTTACGCGTCCTGCGTTGTCCTCTGATCTGTAAAGCAATATTTGTCTTGTGACATTTTCTGAATTATACAAAGAAAGCGGATTCGCATTCAAACCCACTTACATGAAGTCGACGGAGAAAACTGAAACGAAAATTTATTCTTTCCATTATTCTTCGTTTCCCTGCTGCTCTCGCTGTTTCTGTATGCTTTCAGTTTCCACAGACTGTATAGGGCCTATCCAGTTTCCTCTTAATCAACATCTCGTACACTTTTCTTCCACAGAGTTTTGTCGTCGCCTTTTCTTTGTTCCGTTTCATTTTCATGAACCTATAGCGTGCAATGCTCGGTTTGCAGGGAAGAGAGGTAGGAGAGGTAGGGAAGAAAGAGTGCGACAAAGCGATCGATTGAAGTTAATTCCTTTGGTGGCCATAATGAGATTGAAACTTTCTACAATGTGCCAAAGATGAGAATTCTACTCGCATTCATTTACTTATTATATACACACACACACACACACACACACACACACACACACACACACACACACACACACACACACATATATATATATATATATATATATATATATGATTATGTATTTATTATTTATCTGATAGTTTAATTTATTTTCTTATTTCTTATTTAATTTCTTATTATTATTTATTTAATCGTGTTGGAGACAGTATCATGTTCGGATGAGTGAAATATCGAGCAATCGTCCTTGAGCAATCGCCCTCTGGTGTCTAAGCTCTCGTAGCAGCTGACACGAACAGTGGCGTAGCGTGACTTTTGGCGTCCGGGGGCATCTTTGTCATGGGGCCCCACAGTTTCAAAGTTTCAGCCGACGAGCAAAAAAAGGTCATCACCTCCTTTTTCACCCTGACGAGCAAAAAAAAAAAAAGGTCGTCAGCACCGTTCATTTCTATGGTTAGGGTTGTTAGGGTTAAGAAGTGTTAGGTTAACCTAACCTAACCCTAGCTTAGACCCTCTTTGGGCCCCCCAGCCCGGGGCCCGGGGGCAGTCAACAAAGTGCCCCCGCCCCCACGTTACGCCACTGGACACGAAAGCCACTTGGGGGGGGGCTGGACCCTCGCCCTCCGCCATCCCTCCACCCCTCCCTCATTGGGAAGGCGGTCGTTGGGAACGGTCGTCGGTAGCTGCGTTCATTTTTCAAGCGCCAGCGCTCGGATGGACGAATCAGGACGATTGGACCCATTTGTTTTCCTATTAGCCGCTCAAACGCTGTTTACCGTCATCTAGTGGATTCCAATTGGTGGGTTGTCGGAGAGAATGAGGGGGGGGGGGGCGATCGAGTGGTACAGGAGGTCTTTTGGTCGATAGTACCCGTCTCTGCAATTTGTCTAATTTCGCGGGCAATACACACGTGGCCCTTGAAACATCGCCGCCATCTGTCGACGAAATAGAAGACGATCTATGCGTCAACATCAACGGCGCCTTTTTATAATAAATTATTCAGTATCTCCTTAAATACCGTCGACACATTTATCCGATAAGTCACCTTTGACACCTAAACGAATGGTATGCTGGGCCCACCTCCATGGCAATCAGGGCTATTTTAGGATTATCAATTTGTGGGGTGGTGGTCGGTAAATTCTGGGGGTCCTCTGCCAAAAAGGTCTGACAAGCAAAAGGTCATCCCATAGCTGAAATTGGGAGTGTCGGTCTCAAAATGGGGATGTTCGGGGGTGTTGGAGGTGTAAAAATATCCCTGATGGCGAGCCAATTTGACCGCTGCAGGAGTGGGCACAGGTGAAGTCTGTGGTCTAAGTAATAGCACAGCGTCTCGCATCACATCTTAAGGCAACTAAAGCTGAGTAGAGTTGAAGCTAATCAAAGTTCGTTGTAGTGTTCTGACTTCTGAGAAATTTTCTGTACATTTTGATGCGCATTCGACCGACAGCATGAACTGATAGGCCTACGTTATGTATAGAACAATAACTAAAGACCAATTCACAGTCTATCGTAAACCGGAAAAACAAGGGTCGTTAATCGAGTGGCCTTGTGGAAATCGTGCGTTGAGAGATCATTCTACGCTGGTGCATTATACAGGGTTGTCCGGAAAAAGTAATCTATAGCACACTTATTGACACAGTTTCACTAATTGTCAACCGATTGTTGTTTCCCTCTGACTGATCCCTGGAACGACCTGGTCTTTTGCGGATGGCTTTGAAGTACCACCGATTGATACCCTTGGGTATTAGAACTGGTGCTATAGAAGTGCATAACCATTGTTATTAATTATTATTATCAATGGACCGCTACGTAAGAAATCCTAAAACGTTTGATAAAACGCCCGCTGGTCTATTACATTAGGATGCTCAGAGCGAAAATGTAAACGTTGACCTTAGTAATATTGACGTTATTGGTCTCCGGTTTGACGCCCACACGACTCCCAAGCACGTGTCATGTACGTGCCACGGTTTCGTCGCCGTCTCGGAATTAATTTACCGTCGGATCTTACCGTGCGGAGAACTCCTGCTACCAACTCGCGGCCCCTTAACATCGTCTTCCGTTCCTCGATGACGTGTCAATGTGGCTGCAGTTTTCTCGAGCAGGACCCCTTCTTAAGGACTCAGCACCGGATTTCTTTACGGCAGCGTGTTCTTTCTATCATCCGAGTGGATTTTCTAACATCGCCACCTTCTGGCCTTCATTGACATGTCAGCGCTGTCAAAGCGCTTTTGATTTTGGTATTTTTTAGCTATGATACAGCGCTATATAAACTGTCCTGTTACAATACAATATACTGGTAACATTTTGCATTGAAAATAAGGTCACCTACAGTTTGACTAAAACTACTGAAGAGGATTCGGAAAATACGCATCAAGCAGCGCCAGATTATCAAAACCGGTGAGGTACGCTATACACCGACCCCAAAATTTTATTTTAATGGAAAATAGAACGACTAAAAGCTAAAACTGTCAACCCCACTATGCAGAGACGTCATTTCACTGTTTTTCAGGGGAACACTTTCGACCTGACAAGTTACAAGTTTGCGAAAAAAGCTGACGACCTTTTTTTTGCTTGTCAGCCAATTTTCACGGTTAGTTACTTAGTTACTTCAAATTACTCGACATCATCACATCATCAAGCACTCCTTTAGGGCGTGTAAAATCTAAATAACACAAACATTGGCGAAAAATGTTTGTCCCTCAAAATCAGGGGGGCAAATGCTCCCTCTGCTCCCCCAAATGACGTCCCTGCCACTATGGAGTCGTTCTCAACCAGTGGCGGGAGAGGCATGTTCCTCAAACCACTCCGAATATCTAATCATGGCTGATGGCTCCAACTTCAAGAGTATCAAGAAACGAAAAAAGTGCGAAATCCGAACGTGTTAAGTTCTCATCAAGAAGTGAAAATGGGCGTAGAACATTGAGTAGCAGTTGTTACACAGGAAGGTTGGGCCTTCCGGTCATATGATGACACCGTTACAGGTGATGAAGAAGTCGAGAGAGACTATACGCGTCGTTGGCTGGCGTATGACCGCATGGCGGCGACAAAACCAAGATAATTAGAGAGATTGAAATAGGCGCGGTCATTTGATGACGGTGTTAGAGTAATCTACCAGAAGTTTCACAGCAAATGGCCTTCTAGTTAGAGGACAGAGTCATTTGGAGGCGTCGAATTTAAGACATCTCCAGAGATCAGACGAACTGCTGTGTAAGAAAGCAAAAAAAACGAAACGGAATAAATAAAACAGCCTCCGATGCTGAACTAGGCCTATACAGACGGTCGCCTATCTAAACCAGGATATATTTTTAAAAAATAGAACTAAATCCTATAAATTATTCTTTTCGTTTGGGTGACTGCATTTTCTGCGATCGTCCATCACAGTCTCCCTCCGCTCCGAGTCGCAGTTCGTTCAAAATGCGACTGTAAATAATTACCTGTTCAGGTGTCATCTGAAAGTTTGCAAGGTGCGATCTTTGGATTTCATGAAGGAGGAGTCTGGAAGGACGAAAGCGTCAAAAGATTTGCTTCATTCAGTTCGAAACTCGGTTCTTCACTTCAATCGTCGAATTCGTCCGTTAGATCTATAGGACTTATCGTGTTCCAGCCTCCAGGTCAGAAGGTCCAAAACTTTCACAGGGTTCAACATAAACACAGAACACAAGGTCCAGCGGGAACGGCGTTCCGGAACCTTTTCGATAAGAATTTCATGTTTTCAAATTTAAAATAATTTTTTTATTATCTACTTTTCCAAGATTTTACCCACTTTGCATCAAAATACGCAATAACAATTCGCGTCTTAATTAGAGTTCAAGCGACAGAGAACTATAATAAAAGTGATATACAAATAAATACATAAAACAAATTGAACATAGAGATTAAAGATCAGTTCAATGTCTTTTCCTTGAAAAAATCACTGCTTCTTCTTCTTTTTAGGTGCCTTGTTTTACAACGTTGGCGACCATGGACTTCCACTCCTCTCTGTCGTATGTCGCTTGTAGCAGTTCTACTTCTGATATTTTGTCTTTCACGTCGCATAGCAGGTTTTCGATGAATGTTAATCTTTGTGTCCCTCTTGCTCTTTTCCCCATCACTTTACCTGTTGTGACTAAGTTTTCCAGGTCTTTTTTCTCATTATGTGTCCGAAGAATTCTAGTTGTCTTTTCTTTATAGTCTTTAACAATTTCCTTCTTGAGCTTGCCTTTTCCAAAATTTCCTGGTTTGATGTTTTCTCTGTCCAAGAAACCTTCATCATTCTCCTTAAAAACCACATTTCCACTGCCTCTAATTTCTTCTTCATCTGTTTGGAAATTGACCACGTTTCTGCGCCGTGTAGCAATACCGACCATACATAAGTTTCCAAGGCCCTTATCCTTGTTTCCATTGATAGTTTCCACTGCAGCAAAATAATAATAATAATAATAATAATAATAATAATAATAATAATAATAATAATAATAATAATAAGGTTTAAAGTGGTCCAGGAGAGTTTGCCCTGTGTGAGAACCACTGTTATACTCTTCCAATCTAGTATCTTGTAGTACTGAGGTTCATTTTGAGATCATTCAAACTCGTAGCCATTTATATTACGTAATGTAAATCAAAGCGAAATGCAGATTTCAGAATACATAGGCCTAAAACAAATTGGACATAGAGATTAAAGATGAGTTTCGGTGTCTATTTTTGTCCAGTCACAGAATTCGTTGCCTGTGCGTCTTAGCTACCGACCCGAGTGCGATCGGTCGAAGCTTCTTCTTTCGCAGTGACCCCTCCTCTGTGACGACGGTCTCTCTCTCTCTCTCTCTCTCTCTCTCTCTCTCTCTCTCTCTATCTCTCTCTCTCTCTCTCTCTCTCTCTCTCTCTCTCTCTCCC